>CM073762.1:58825421-59377921 GCA_037127475.1 Arma custos | reverse complement strand
CTATTTTTATAATATTTTATAGAGGCTGGGTGGGCCCCAGGAGGGTCCTAGATCCTATACGATCCATCTCCCGCTGTAAACAGACTAAATAAAAATCATGTCCTGCAGCAGGATTTGAACCAGGATTTCCGGCATGGCAACTCAGTGCTCTACCACTGAGCCACTCCGCTCCCTTGCACAATTACATATTTATTAATAATTTATCTAAATAATAAATAAATTAAATTATTTATTAATTTATATAATAATCTTTTTCTCTTATTCTTATAAGTTTTATTAGTTCTATTTTACTAAGCTTATAATTATTTATCACTATAATTAATGCTTGCATATTTTATTTTTCTATCAGTCATCCCTTGATGGCCTGGAGTCAGGGCGTATGGCTAAAGCTACTACACCTAAAGTCGCTGTCAACCCTCTTCAGTTTGTAAAAGTTGGACCTTGTGACCTCTACCGCTCGGCCCAAGAACAACTCAAGAAGGTTGAAGAGATAAAAAAAACCAAGAAGGAGCGCAGGGATGAGGCTGAAGACTGGCAATCGGTAAACTGTTTTAAATTGTTTGTACAAATCTTTATAATGGGCCTTCACAGATTGAATAAATTTTCCCTTTTCAGTATGATAATGTTCATTACGTACAAATAATAAATATAAAGACATGTACAAATGAACATCATAAATACTATTTTACATTCTGCTTATATGTGTGCATATAATATTTCTAGGACTAAATGTCTTGATGAAGAAAAGTAAACATTGCATAACATATTTTTAAAAACTCAGTTGAATATTTTGTAATTACATTGTTTAAGCTAATTTACGTGAGTTTTGATTAGATTTTAATTTACCATTTTTTCTTTTTCTTCTATTGTAAAAGAAATTCACTTGTAGATTCATGAGAATATATTAGACAGGAAATTATAATTGTAAAAAAAATTTATTTACTTTGTTATGATAAAAGTTGAAAAGTATTTGCTTGAGAGATGTTTCCACTATGATTTATAGAATTTTATGACTTTTTATTTTTCAATATTTATAATTATGTTCATTAATTGTTCTATTTTCTATATTAATACTTTTTGAAAAAGAATTTTACCTATGGTTCATTTATTGAATATGATGATTAATGATGATAGTTAATTGAAAATGATATAACTTTAAGTATACATATCTTCCATTCTTTCTGTACATATGTGTATGCAAATAAACACACAATATTATATTATTAAATAATTTTCTTTAACCCTAGAACCTTGACAACTGGAAATGCAGCCGCAGAAAAAGACAAGAACACATCATTGAAAGGGTTGTAGAAGTGAAGAAATTGGAGTTGGAGGAACACGAACGTAATCGAAGGCGAAGTAAAACTTTTAACGAAATGATGCAAGAGAGGTATGAATTTTAATGTTTTCAAAACTTTTTGCTTTATTGTTCTTAAACTAATAATTTATTCCATTCTTAAATTTATAACTGTTTTCTTGTCCGTTAAAAACTAATTTTTTTTTCTAGGAATACTCGTGGTAGGAAATCAAGCCTGCCTGTTTGGAATGATGATTCAGACGACCTTTCTGATTTAGGAATAGGAAACAAAAATGATTCTTCTTTAGAACTAGACAGAAATAATGAGGTAATTTAAATTTATTTTAAGAAAATTTACAGAATAAATTCATTTTTATTGAATATTTAATACCAAATAATTTATTTATTTATTATTACTATTGTTATGATAACCTTTAACAAAGTGGGCATTTTTATTTTGAAGTTTTATTATTCCTACTTCATTTATAACAAGATTATAATTATAAAAATAATACATCTTTCAATTTATTTTGCAGGTTAATGGACACTCAGAAAATTCACATGATTCATCCCTTTCTTCAGAACTGGATAGAAATCTAGATAATACAACATTAGAAAATGGAAATAGCACTGACTCAAAAGAAGATTCGAAATCTACAGAGTCCGAGGAGTACACATATGATAAAGCTATTCAGAGTTATGTCAATTTTGCTGAAACAAGAGTCAAGTCAAAGTCTTTAAGATCAATTGACGGTGACATGAGAGAATATTCTAAAAAAGAAAGTCCACCAATACCTACTAAACCAAAAAGAGGCTCGCTTACAAAAATAGATACTTATCTCAGTCAAATAGAATTAAACAAAGCAAAAAGTAACGGTGATTCGACTGACTCTACCAAAAAAACTGTAGCTGTTCCTAAGGTAGATGTTCACAAAAGGAGGGAACTATTTGAGAAAATAAAGGAAACTGAAGAACTTAGCAAAACAAACAAAGCCTCTTCAGAACTTTCATCAGCGAAAAGCATAAAAGAAAGATTGTCTTCACTTGAAAAACATCAAGATAGCCTTGATTCTTCACGAACTAACATTGCTAGTTCAATCAATTCTACAACAGGTGTGAAAGATCGGCTGTCTAATATTGAAAAAATATCTAATTCTAATTATGTTCCACGGCGCTCAAGTGAACCTCTCTCTTCTCAATCTATTAAAGATAGACTATCTAGCTTTGAAAAATCCAAATCTAACTCTCCGAAATCTCATAATGTCGTCGAACCAACAGTTTCCATTAAGGAAAGGTTGAACAGCTTGCATTCTTCCTGCGAGAAAGAACCGACTCGAATAGTCATCCCAAGCGTAGATCCGACATTTGATGAGAAATTGTCCAACTTCAAGGAATCCTCTTCTACTGAGACTTACCAAAACAGATCTTTGAGCCCTGATGAAATCTATAGCAAGAGAGAACAACACTACAGGCACAGATCTCTAGACAGTTTAGATATAACCCAAGAAAACATGTCAAACAGCAGCTTCGAACGCGTCCAAAGCCTGGAAGACTTAGATTACAGAAATTATCCAGCTTCTACTTTTAGTGGTGACACAGACCGTGAAGATTCCGGAATTCATACTGCTGATGTGTCGAGTTCTGTCAGCCAAGCTGATGATTACGATTTACATTTAGACAGTAATATCTTAGACGATATCAAAATGAACCACCAACCCCCCATAGAAGAAGAAACAAAACTAATCAAGAATGAGGATCTTCTAACTAGTGTAAGTGATGAGGACATTTCTCAAGCGAAATCTTTGACACCAGATTGTGAGGTGTCGACTCCTTCTGAGGAAGCTCCTCCAGAACCTGTTTCAAGTTCCTCTCCTCTTGTCATTGAGGATCCTTTTGTAAATAGTTCTCATTTCTCAACCCGTTCTTGGTCTAGTCATTATGAAGAAACGATACAGCCAAATGAGGAAAAAATCGGAGAGCCTCATGTTTCTAAACTGGTCAAAAATGACTTTAATAACCAAAATCTTAACCAAGTAGTGCCTTACATGGAAAGTGACAAGGGTGATGCAGTTTTAACCGACATTAACGAAATAGAATTATCAGATAACACATTCCCTAAAGAATCTCTCCCCTCAAATGAATATGTTTCTCTTCACGCTTCACTTTCTAAAACTAATGAGGTGAGGCTTTGGATAACTATATGCTTCTACTATTTGTAACAATGTTTCTTTTTTATTTAACTTTTCATTCTTTTACTTTATTTAACATTTTTACTATATTTTAGTTATATTAATAATTCTAACATAACCTACTACCCTAGTAAAATCTACTTTCATTGACTCTAGTAGTTATTCTTTTGAAGAAATTTCGCTTTGCAATGCCAAGTTTTCATTTTAGTTTGCTAAACAGTTTCTGATACAATGTGGATTGAAGGGGTTCAACAAGGGGAAAAAGCTATAAATTAATACCTTATTTTAGTAACAATATAATGAACTAATCAATATGAAAATCAGATTCCTTAGAACTTAATGTCTTTTAATCATTAATAAAAATTCTAGTATATGGATAAATGTCTCATTCACAAACTCAAAATTTTTAGGTTATGTATGCATTTTAAGTTTTAAATACATTCTTCATTAATTTTAGTAAAAAAAAAAAAAAAAAAAACCAACCATGACAGCAGAAATTTCTGTTCTTAACAAACGTTTATGCCTTTGCAATTCTCTTCTTTGTATTAACTTATGTGTTGCAGCTAATAAAAAAGCGGTGTATTTTAAAAGTGCTCGCTGGGAAAAAGTGTATATTAGTTAAAAAGTTCACCCCCTCAAAAATTTATTTTGTCCAAATATATATTATTGATTATTTTCTGAATACCATTGACAGCATTTCAAATATTCCCCCAATTAAAAAAAAAAGAGAAGATTTTAAAAATGAAAACTTACCCTCCTATTTCATATTTTATGTCTTTTATAAATTGAGTAGGCTTAAATAAAATTAAAAATAGCTTTAGTTTTTTATTTATATTCATAAAGGTGTAATATTTTTTTTAAGATTTGAAGGAATAATCCTAATTCCATTTTTGTCTATGCCAACTTTTTTAGCTAATTATATCTCACTAGTATTACTAAAGTGACACATATCATAATCTGTATTTTTTCGGTGATGAGGTATAACTTTGAAAGAAGGAAGTGAGTAAATATCTCCTTGTCACTTTATCAAAACTGTATCAAACTAGCTTCAGAGGTTGCCTGCCAGAAGGCACTTGTGTCACTCTTTGTGTCTTAATTCTATTCCAAGCTCACTAATAGTTTTCCTATTTTTCCGAAATTGTTGGTCATTGACTTATGTCACTTTAGAAATACTAGTACGACATTTAGATTTTTTTTTAATATTAAACTCAATGTAGATTAAGAATTGATCACATTGCTTAAAACTATTAGTATTGAGCAAAGATCTCCTTGAAAGATGCTTAAATAAGTCTTCAAGTGATGGAATAAATAGTCAGGATGCAGACAATGTAGTTTTATTATTCCATAAAATTTCAAAATGATAAATTAAAATTTATATCGCACTCTACTATTTATTTATCTAATCACTAATCAGGAATCGGACCCTTTTAAGGTTGTGGAAATTAATAGTAGAACATTTGATTCAAAAACATGAGAGACCAGTCCTGTTTGTTATTGTTATGCGAATAACATAAAGTTTTTATGAGCCTTTTCTGATTATTTAAATTAGCCATCATACATTTTATTGTTCAGTTGATTGTGAAGAACAAATAATTAACATTAGCCACTTGTATTGCCTTATATTATCAAGAAATTATATCACAAATAAACTTAATTTCTTCACCAATTGTAATGTACATTTTATCTTTCACTCATGTAAACTGATATTTTGAGTTCAATAAAAAAAAACTAAAAAGTCAAATTCGGATAAAGCCCTTTTCGAAATTTACAACTGCAGATTGAATAATTTATAACAAGATTTATAAATGTTATTTTAGTAAAGACATTTTATTTTTCACTGTTGTAAAATATAATAGTTATTTAAATAAAATAAAATATTTCAAATTATAAAATCGTTTTTATTAATTTAGGAAACTTGTGATATAAGTGAAAAGGAGAGAAACGTTGAATTCAAGATGAATAATTCCATTGACAGTTCTGAAAATTTAAACAACACAACTGACAAAATCGCTGTTATTAACACGATTCAACCATTTGAAAAAAAGGACCAAGAAGTTAATGTTTACAAATTAGACGAACCTCAGACAAATGGCTTATATGATAGTGTGCAGAATACTAATGTTTTAATTGTAAACCAGGTGATTAATAATTTTATATAATTGTTTTATGGTGTCAAATGATGGTTATCAAATTGATAAGCAGCATTTTATTTTCAATATTTGATGTATGTGTAATATTTCAGCTTAGCGAAATAATTTTGGAATCCGATCCCAGCTGCCTGTTTCCTCTTTTACCAAGCACTTTAGTGCCTCCTAAAGAAAAACCACCTCCACCACCCACAGAAATTAGCGATGATGAAAGTGACACTAAAGTTATAAAATCTGTAAGCATTATTGAAATTGAAATGATGTTATTGTTGAATTGAAATAAATATGTACTTATATTTGTTTTTGTTTTTTTTAACAAGAAATCACTCAGGCGATTGGACTCGACAAAAAGAATAAAGAAAGAAATTCGCCAAAAACGGTCTTCGTTTTTGGGCCTTGAAGGAAATGATGATGACAGTTACTTAGAACCTGGTAATTGAATTTGGATGAATTGTGTATGAAATTAGGAATCTCGATTATAGATGAGTAATAACTGAATTGATATAATTCTCATTACAGAGTTAGAATTAATGAGGCCACCCGACATGACTACTTTGCTCGCTGAAGAACGGAGGATCGAAAGGCAGCTTTACCGCCAATCCGTCTGCTCTGAAAGCGATTCGAATCAGGAAAGTCGGGATTCTGGGGTTGAGTTAGATCACAAGCATCCAGAGCTAACTTGGAGCCATAGCCGAAATGACAGTGAAATCAGCGCTGATGTTCAGGTAGTCATTTTTTTATTAAATCATTATTAAGATGCATTCCTCAGAGTGACTATTACGATTATCGTTACAGTGATTCTTTAAAAGCACTATTTTTCTGGATTTCATATGATTCATCAAGATGTTAGAGTCTTTTACAAAATTTGATGTCTTTAATAATCATTAACGACTATCAGAACAATTGAATGTAATATAATTTAATTTTATGCTGTATATGATTTAATTTTATTAAATTAATTTAATTTTTTAGACATTTGGCAATCAAAGCACCACTTCTGAAGAGGATGAAATAATGAAGAAAGAACGTGAAATTATTGAAACCTTGGAACAGGAAGAGAAAATTCGTAAACAGGATTTAGGTAATTGAAAGTTACATACTAATACATTAATAATATATATTGATGATAATTGTTGACCTATGATAATTTATGTTGAAGAAATTGGTCCGGGTAGAGGTCACTGAATGAAATTCTCAAGTAATTTCAGAAGATCTTTATTGATAGCCAACGTTTCGACCTACGCTGTAGGTCTTCTTCAGGGCTATATGCAAAATACAGACAATTTAAGAAAACGGTACGAATATATTAAAACATTTTAAATATAGATAAACTAAAAGAAGGTGAATACAGGCAAAAAAAAAATTGATAAAGGTGTACAGTAAAGTAATTATGAAGGTTAAAATGTAGAAAATAATAATAAAACATGAAGAAAATAATAATAAAACAGAAAGTGTTGACAGTTAAAAAATTAAGGTATTACAGATAAAAAATAAAAACTGAATATACAATAGGAATGTGAAATGATATGGGTAAATTAGAAAGTGATAAGAATTACGCACTAAAATTATAGGTAATAAAAAAGAATTTTGCCTGTATTCACCTTCTTTTAGTTTATCTATATTTAAAATGTTTTAATATATTCGTACCGTTTTCTTAAATTGTCTGTATTTTGCATATAGCCCTGAAGAAGACCTACAGCGTAGGTCGAAACGTTGGCTATCAATAAAGATCTTCTGAAATTACTTGAGAATTTCATTCAGTGGACTCTACCCGGACCAATTTCTTCAACATTAATAATATAGTTTCTTTTTATTTGTTATTATGTGATTTAATCATATTCCTTATTATAAATAAGTTATTTATTCTTAACTTTTTTTATAGGTGAAAAATTGGCTATGAGATTACGCGAGCTTGAAGCTGAAAAAGAAAGGATTGAGTGGGAACATCTTCAGCCAGAACCTATAAGAAACACTCAACCACACATTTTTCCAAAGCATGCCCATCTTTCAGTAGAGGTATATATCATCTATGCATTTATAAGCTACAATATAATAATGGCATAACATTTTATAAGACTTAAATAGGTTGGGTATTTTAAGTTTAGTAAGTATTTAATGGTTAATTGGTTTATTTAGTTGTATAAGTTAATTAATAGATCATGCATTTGAGTTATTTTGTAATCAGGGCTACTTTATTCTCAGGTACTAGTTAAAAGCCAAAACAAGCTAGCCAAAAAATTATTACCTCTCTTCTATGTCCATCTTGGTTTGATTTCCATTAGCAACTTAAAAATAAGAAATTCCATAATGAGAAATAAAATATTTTAGAGAAAACAAAAAGCTTAAATAGTTGAAAAATGTCCATTAAAAATTCATTGAATACTTACTGCAGTAAAAATTTGACTAAATTTGCAATGATATTATTTTCTCTTTTTCTTCTAAAAATCAAATCAGTTCTGTATTAATTTTCAAAACTAGATATTCATTTTTCAAGGATTGTGAGACAATGGATGTTGACAATTCGTGTAGTGATGTGTCGGAGGAAGAGACTCCTTTCTCTGAAATAAGTGAGACGGACTCACAGTATTTAAAAAGACGAAGCCTACAGAAGAGAGAGAAAGTCTGCACCGGGCTTGGCCGGAAACTCTCCCAATAAAAAAAAAACAGGACAACTTTAAAAAAGACACCTGCACAAAACATTGAGGTATCAGTGCGTCCTAAAACTCGCAGTAAAACAACTGCAGCCAAAAAATCTACTAACAGCCTGGAAAATAAACCAGCAACAGTCTCAACTAGCAATAGTTCTACTTCAAATAATCCAGCTCCTAAACAGGAAACCATAAACAAGGGATTTGTTGAACCGAAGCCACAACCAATCTACATAGAAAAAAAAATAATAATTTCAATGCCTTTGGCCAAGAAATTGCTGAATTGATTGACCAGACAACATTAGTTGTTATTCCAGAGTGAATGATATCAAAATAAATATTCAAAACAAAGACAGTTACAAAAACAAATAGATCACCTGATTGTGAAACAATATGATTTTCACTGTTATCAATTGAAACAGGACAAATCATACACAGTGGTGTTGAGAGGGTTGCACTCATCCACCCCTACGTCAGCAATTAAGAAAGACCTAGAAGAAATAGGTCACAACGTGAGAAATGTCTCATGCGTATTTCATCCCATAGAGAAATATCCACTACCATTATTCTTCGTGGATTTGGAACCAGCTCCCAATAATTTGGAAATTTTTCAAGTCTCAAGACTCGTATATTCTATCATTCAATTCGAACAGCCGAAACAAAGAACAACCTTAGTGCAATGCACTAAATGCCAAAACTTGGGCCATACTAAGAGGTATTGCCACCACGAAGCCAGATGTATCAAGTGTGCAGGTCCACACCCAACTGACACTTGCCAGAAATCTAATGCCGAACCTGCAAAATGTGCCCTCTGTGGTAGAGATCATCCCGCTAACTATAGAGGCTGTGCGGTCTATAAAAACGTTCATCGCCAGAGAACTCTTAAAATAAAAGATAGTAGTTAAGACCCTGGAAAAATTCCAACGAAAAGCTTTAAGTCTCCAAACTAAAACAGAAATAGAAATTATCTGTCCACTAAAACAGAAATAGAAATTATCTGTCCTTTAGTTTGGAGACTTAAGGCTTTTCGTTGGAATTTTTCCACGGTCTTAACATTTATGTAAGGTCTCTTTTTTACTTTTCAATATTAAAAGATAGTAGAATAGAGAGGACTACAACTCAGTTTTTTGACGACAACGTCAAAATCTTCCCTGAATTGTCAAAAACGTCATTGCAACTACAATCTACAAACACAACGTCCACAGAGCAACGAAAAGACAACAGCACTACAACTAATCTGCAGCAGCTTCGGAGTCGGGCGCCTCAAACCTCTCAACTCAAGCCTCAGACTTCCCTTAACAAGACCCAGACCTCCCAATCCAAGCTCCGGAAATCCCAACCTCAATTCCAGACATCCCATCCTACAGCTGAACCTCCACGTCAGCAAATTCCTCCCTATAATCTACCTTTACAGGTCAAATTGCTGCCGCAACAAAAAAATCCTGGTCCCATCGAGTGAGAACCCTCAAATGAATCCTCTAAATCAAAATAGAACAAAAATAAATCCAGCTCCACAGATTCAACTCCCAGGCAACCCTCCTTTCCAGATAAATTATCCACCCCAACCTCCAGATGTAAATTCATTCCACCATCCAACAGACATAAGACATTTATCCTTTCTTCCTTCCTGAGAGATCTTCAGGACACCATCAAACCACTCATCGTCCTACTCACAAGACTTCTTACCGAAGTTACATTTAATCTCCCACGATGAGTATAAAGCCCTTAACTATCCTTTTGTGGAATGCAAATGGCCTACTCAATCACCGTGACTAACTAGACATATTTCTTCATGACAAACAAATAGATATAGCTTTGCTGACTGAAACTCACTTCACTCAACGTACACATTTCTATATACGGGACTACGTCACTTACAGATCAGACCACCCAGACAACACTTCACATGCTGGATCCTGCATTCTCATTCACAAAACTCTATCTCATTCCCTTGTTCCTTCCACTCCAACTGATGCTATTCGATCAACATCAGTATCCATAACATCACGCCCTTTCCATATCACACTTTCAGCTGTATACTGTCCTCCCGGTAGTTCCATCTCTCATAACCTTTTAGATTCCCTATTCCAATCTTTTGGACCGCGTTTCATTGCTGGAGGAGACTACAATGCTAAACACCAACGATGGGGTTGTCGAACATCCAACTCCCGCAGAAATATTCTATCTTCTCTTACATCCTCTAAGAGCTACTCAATCCTTGCCCCAAAAAATCCTACCTATTGGCCTACATCCCTCAAAAAACGTCCCGATATCCTTGACATATTTGTTACATCCCAGATATTTAATCCTTGGATGACCTCTGATCAGATCATAGTCCAGTCCTCTTTTTCTTGCACTCAAGTTTCGCTCCCAAGCCTTCCCCTCCCACACTGATTACAGGACGTGTTAACTGGGACGATTTCTGTTATGACTTTGAGGACAAATTGGACTTAAAAATTTCACTTAAGACAAAACAAGACATTGATACAGAAAAACTTACAACATCAATCAAAAACAGTTTGCATGATAACATCACAAATCATACAATTAATAACTATCAACAGGCTGATTTGCCACAGCATATTCATATCTTATTAAGAGAAAAATGCAGAGCAAGATCGAAGTGGCATAGAACTCGATATCCAGCAGATAAAACTATCTATACAAAATTAACTAACAAACTAAAAACAGAAATCAAGAAGTTCAAAATTCAAAATTTAATTACCTGGACTGAAAACCTTACAATCACCGACAAAACATTATGGATGACCACCAAAAAACTCCTAAAGTTCAAAGAATTTAATCATCCACTCCTTACTGAATCAAATAACTGGACAAGATCTGACGGAGAAAAATCACAGTTATTTGGTCAATACCTTTCCAAAATCTTTCATCCACATACTGATATCATTAGCCCAACTCACATTGAATATATAAAAGAAGAGTTAGATGTTCCCCTCCAAATGTCCCTTCCACACAGAGCGTTCCATCCTTCTGAAATATCCAACATTATTTACAGATTATCTTCCCGCAAAGCTCCTGGGCACGACCTCATCACAATTCATATCTTAAAACACCTTTATAGAAAAGCCATTCTTTTCCTTACCTATATATATATATATATATATATATATATATATATATATATATATATATATATATATATATAATGCTCCGTTCCACATATTTTCCTGATCTCCGGAAATTATCCATTGTAAAAATGATATCCAAACCTAAAAAAAAAAACAGAATATCCATCCCCTTACCCTCCTATCTCCCTTTTACCTTGCATGGGTAAAATCCTAGAAAAACTCATCCTTAAACGATTGTACCCCATCCTTGATGCAAATCACATAATACCAGATCACCAGTTTGGATTTAAGCATCCCACTCCACCATTCAGCAATGCCATCGTGTGGTGGATGTAGTCTCCTCTGCATTAGAACGTGGATCATATTGTTCGGGAGTCTTTCTTAACGTGGAACAGGCTTTTGACCGAGTCTGGTATCCGGGCTTGCTCTACAAACTCCACAAATTCTTACCCGCTACATACTTTCTCATCCTACAATCCTATCTCACAAATAGAACTTTCCAAGTAAACCATAACAATGTCTATTCCTCCCTCTTTTCCCAATCTGCTGGTGTTCCTCAAGGTAGTATCCTTGGTCCAATCCTATATACAGTTTATACAGCTGACATCCCAACTCATCCTAATACTACCCTTACCATGTATGCTGATGATACATGTGTATTATCAGTCAACACCAACCCAGTTATTGCATCCCAAAGCCTCCAATCCCATATCACTGACCTTGAAGAATGGTGTCAAAACTGGAGAATTAAAATAAATTCTCAAAAATCGCATCAAATCACTTTTTTTTTTTCACCTTACGTCGTAAACCAATGACTTCCTGCCCTTCAGTATCCTTTAATAATATCCCTCTGGTGCCTGTAGAACAGATCCGATACTTAGGGTTGCACCTTGACAAACGATTAGCCTGGAATCCTCATACAAGACTGAAAAGACAAGAAACCGCATGACGTTTCAGGCTACTTCAACACTTACTAGACAAACGCTCTAAGCTCCCAATTAACTACGAAAGTCTCATCTACATGACCATCATACGACCTATTTGGACGTACGGAGTAGAGCTTTGGGGCTCCACTAAGCCATCGAATTCCTCTCGTATCCAATCCTTACAGTCCAAAATCCTTCGTAAAATCCTCAATGCTCCTTATTTTGTTAAGAATAAAGTCATCCATAACGACCTTAATGTCCCTTTTGTTGCTGATTTGGCCCGAACCCGGTATCTATCCTTTCATAACAAACTTCATTACCACTCAAACCCTCTAGTTTGAAACCTAGCTTCCTCTTCCATTCCCGATAATCCTCCGAGGCGTGTGAAAAGAAGATGGCCACGTGACCTTCTTAGTTGAACTTTGATTTGAGTACTATCAGTGGGTAGTTTCTCTACTTGTCATTATATATCACTTAGTCTATTTACTTGTTGTATTATTGTAATACAGTTGTATATATCAATAAATAAATTTAAAAAAAAAAGATATTCATTTAAACTAAATTTTAATTAACTTAATACAAATTAAAAAAGCTAACATAAATAAATTAATGATAACGAATAAATTTTAGTATTAATGAGTTTTTTGTTTTTAATGTTTCTGAAATGTTTTCATCATAAACTTTTTTTTTTAAACACTATTAAAACATTACAATCTACCACTTGTGGGCAATAAGTAATGGTGCTATGTAGCTTACAATCATTCCATAATAAACTAATGATATAAACAAAATATAATAAATAAATACATACATGCGGTAATAAAAAGAAATTAATGCAAAAATGATAATAAAATAAAAAAAATATTAATAATAAATAAAATAAAAAATCATCACAAACTAGAAGCTATTAGTTGTTCAGTTATACTTATATTAAAATGAAACTTATTGATCTCTATTGGCAAACTTTTAAAATGAGTTATCATGGTTCATAATTAGAATTATTACAACCCTAAGTACTTGGTTTAATTTTCTCATTGGCCAATTTCATTATGGATCAGTTTAATATAAAATTTATTTTAAAGGATTTGGAAAAAACTCGAAGTCGAGAAGAGCTGAAAGATACTGATTGGTGTATTCCTCGGTCATCCCTACAAGATATCTCAAATATGGAAACTCCTGAATTAGAATATCGAGGAGATTATCGAAAATCAATGGGTGATCTCACAGCGCCTGTAAATTACCATCACCAGGTGAAGGCTAGGTTAGTAATATTTACATTTTTTTTATTCATGCTTTTTTTAAATTCAAACTAATTAACAAAACCTTTTTTGCTTATTTTGCTAATTAGTAACTTACAATACAATTAGTTGTTATTTGTAAATATACTTTTTAGGTATGCTTCCCATCGAAGATCAATGCCAAACCTTCAAGAGAATCCTCCGAGGCGTCCACCTCCTCCACCACCTCCTGTACTTCCGAGCAAACCTCTTCACCTGACTCAAGGTTTGGGGCAGATTCCTCAACAAGCACCGAGTCAGCGTGTGAGCAATCAACATTTGGGCTCAAATCAACAAGTCAATGGGCATCATGTCATCAATCCAGCTGTTGCTGCTCACAATGGGTAAGCCATTGTTTCACTAATTCAGCATAATCCTATATGACTATTAGGCTCAAGTATTAATTTTTAAAAAAATCATCAACAAAGGGAAGTAAACCTATTAAAAAATGTTGACATATGCTCTGAAGAATATTTAAATTATTTTCTGGTCTAGATAAAATATTCATTATTACAATAATCTTTTATGCTAAATTAGCAGCAAATTCACTTTCCACTCCCCAATTTAGATATTTCATATTCTTGTAAATCAAGATAATATATTTAAGTTTAACAGTCAACAATATCTCAATTAAAAAATAATATTTTGAAAAATAACGAACATTATCAAATAAATTTTTATTTGAATATTTCCCTAGTTTTACCTTATTTTAACATTTAAAACAAAAACTGTATATATTCCAATAAATAAATCTAAATTTATTATCAGGAACGGTCAGATGAGTCGGCAAACTCTACAAGCTCTGAGTGCCGCACCTAGGTCGAGGTTGATAAGCGCTGATAGTTGGCAAGTTCGAAAGAAACAGCAAAGGCCACCAGACTCCTATAACTACCAACATTGGCTTATTCAGGTAAAACAATTCTTAATTACTTTACATTTTGAATCTCAATTAATTAGATCATCATTCATTATGGTCACAATAAACAAACCCGTAAACCTTTTTTTTTTATTAAACATCCAATAAGAAAAATTGTTAATCCGAAGTTCCATTTTGCTACAAGTAAAAAATTCAACAAAATCATGAAATAATATTAAGAATTTGTGTAAATCTGTGGCTTTAAATTTTAATGAATCCCAAGTTTCAAAAGATCCGATGATTTAATGATAAAATAATTAGGAAAAATGATTCTGTTGATAATTTTTTCAACTGGGGGTTGTGTGTGAACTTCATAATTTTTATTATTGAATAATAAGAAGAAATAATGTAATTTTGTTGTGTTAAATATTAAAAAATAATCAGCTTAATAATGAATAATTTTAGGGTAGTTCAATACTTGTGATTATGAAAGACTTGTTTTTGTACTAGATTCATGAAATCTTGTGCTGTCACTATAATTCCCATATCATCATTATAGCCTAAAAACTGAAAATAAATTAATATAAATCAACTTTTTGGTTATTAATAATATTTTAATGTCTTCATTTCATTAATTAAATTATCAATCTGCAGGAGGCTGAGCACCGCAGAATTACCGAGCAACAGGAGAGGCATGCCGGATCCAGAAGACCAGAAGTCGGCAGCAGACCGGAGGGTCGTGGCTGGCCAACGAGCACACCCCCACAACAGCAGTGGTCTCAACCGAGCAGGGGTAAACCTCTTCCTGACTCCATCATCCAGACCCTGACCCAAAGGGTACAGAATAGGCTTTCTGCGCAGGCAGCGGATCATACTGTCCCAAGGAGGAGGTAAACATTTTTTATATGCCATATCAGCACTACTTTTATTTTATAAAAAAACCTTTACCTTTATAACCCATGAAGAATCTTGGGTTGAGGACGTGGTAGAGATACTACAATACTGTTTTGATGACAATGGTTGTCCAGGGAGGTGATTTATCTGAGATCATTTTTCCCTTGGACAGGTTTTTCCCTCTATTTTGGGAGGAACCCATTTTATTGGGACTTGATGAGCCCCTGGATTTTTTTTATTGATTGCTGATCTTCATGAAGTTGGCTTGGTTTCTCTTTAACTTATAACCCAACAACTATTTAATCAATACAATATGCAATCCTTTTAGCAATCTGTCTGTTATCTTGTAGAAGTAATTTTTTCTCCTTGATAAATGAATTGATAATAAAATTATGTAGAATAAATATATTTGTAGTTTTTCAAAAAAAGTTACAAATAAAATTTCATTTTGCCTGCCGGCAGAGGACAAATCTTTCTCTTTATAAATAAAAATAATCTAATTATACATGAATGTTTAGTTTCATCATTCAGTTTTTGTTTTTTTTATAGGCCAGATATACCTAATGAAGTACCTTACCACTTACCACCACAGAATGAAAGTGCCAAAGATAAAATGCTCAGTGTTAGTGGAAAGAAAAGGTGTTCTCATTGTGGCGATGAATTAGGTATTTAATTTTTATCCTTTTACTTATTACATATCTTTTACAATCTTTTGTGTATTTTCATCATATAAATATTCATAATATTTTTAAAGGTCGAGGAGCAGCCATGATTATCGAAAGCCTCCAACTGTTCTACCACATAGATTGCTTCAAGTGCTGTGTTTGTTGCATACAGTTAGGTGATGGTCTCAACGGAACAGATGTTAGGGTGCGGAACAACAAACTCCATTGTCATAATTGTTATTCCAGTGATGATGGTAAGATTTTTATGATGCTTAGTTTGTTAATAATTTAGCTATAACTACTAAGATAAATAATTGATCTTTAAAACGTGTGTCCAACTAATGAGATATCAGTGGTCAGAGTTGTTAAATATTATTTTAACTATTTTTAATAATTACAGCATATATGTGTTTTATAATATGCTTAACATTAACAAACATATTTCATTATTGAATTTTAGTTTTGCAAATATCAATTTTGTTTCAGGGGCAAAGTTCAGCTGTGTATAAACATCCACATAAGAAATAAAGTGTAAAAATTACCACATTGAGTACCTAATTGATCAGTAGTCATAATTAAACTCATTAAAGCTTTGTTGTGTACCTTTGTCAGTGTTACATAACATAGTTATGTACATAATGTTGTAATATTTATCATGTGAGTAAGAGTATATGTTGTTGTATAATTATTATTTTTGAAAGTCAGCCTATTTATCTTTCATTGCAATTATTATTATTATTATTGTATTTTACTTTTTTTTGTAGCCTGTTACACTGTTTAACAAAATATTATTTGTTACTTGTTAATATTCTGTTAGTTTAGCCTTTTCTGTAATTAAATCTGCTGAGCATTTGAACAGATTTAATAGAATATTCCAACCAGAGATGGTATGTGGGTTCTTCATTGTATATAAGTGTAATATATATATAGATTTTGTAAATTTATAAAGAATGCAGAATTCAATTGTACTATATGTATTCTTGTTATTAATTCAATTATAACTAAAAATACATTTATGTTCTTATATCTGAACGTTGTAATTTGTCTTATTTTGTAACAACTTTCCTATATCCTATAACAAATTTATTTTCAATAAGCATACTTTTCATAATGATTCTTTTTAATAAAATTAAAAGAAAATAACTGTTTCTGTATTTTAATTTAACACTGACCTGTGAAATTGTTTATCTTTTTTTTTCTTCTTATATAATTCATTTAATATGTGTTTAAATTAAATATTTTGAGGTTAATGTTAATAAAAACAAAGATATAAACATACGAGACTAATAATGATAATTATTTTTAAAATGTGTTATGGTACCAGAGTCACACAATATAACCATAGCTACATTTTTAGTTAATTGCTAAACAGGGAACTACTTTTCTTTACTATTATTTAGTAGTTACTTTTGTTTTCTTAAATATTAATTGGAAAATGCAGTTACACTGTCTATACAGTCAATTACTAAATAAATTTTGCATTTATTAGAATTTTAAAGTTTTTTAACGACAGCTCCACTTGACAAATAAAATGTTGCATTGTAACACACAAAAAAGTGGTGTTTTATAATTCAATACATTTGTATTTTCCAGTATTTTAAAATACTTGTCAATAGAATGGCTCTTAGGTGATTCTTCGACTCCTTTTTTTTTTTTTTATTCTATGTCCTCTTTTTTCTGTTAAAAATAACTGATTATTAAAACACTCAGTTTTCTTATGGATGTTTTTTTTAAAAGTGACACTTTTTTTGATTGCGAAGGTTTTCTTTTTCATTTCAGAAAAGAAAGTTGTGTAGCAGAATTAATAGTTGCTATATTAATTAATAATTTTAATTGAATAATACTCATTTTAATCTTTAATTATTTCAAATTCATTATGAAAATAATTATTAATTCAATGAATTAATAATATAATTCATTTTAGTTTTAGGATTAAAATAAATGAATAAATAGACAAACATAGTTTTAGAAGATTATTTTATTTTATTGTTTTAGTAAAGCTATAAGTGAAGTATGATGGAAACAAATGTTTTAGGTATTATCAAAATGTTTTAACATTAAAGTATCTTTTTATTGGAATCAACTTATTCAACTTTCACGTATTCATAATGAAACATTTTCTCTTTTCCAAACTTGTTCGGTGAAGTATGAATAATTAATTTGATCATTTCCCTTCCTTTTTTTTTTTTTGTCAATTTTAAAATTTTGTACATACTATTTTTTTTTTTTTAAGATTAATTTATTGATATTTACAACTGTAATAATATTACAAGTAAATTTGCTAATATGAACAAATGACATGAAAAAAACACTTGTGGATTTTTACGGTAGCACTCCAATAAAGTTGTATAGTAGAAGGTCTCGAGGCCATCTTCTTTTCAGACGCCTCAGAGGGTTATCAGGAATATTATGGGAAGTAAGTTGAGGGACTAGCGGATTCAAGTGTGTATGGGGCTTGTCATGGAAGGATGGGTATCTAGTTTGGGCCAAAATCAACAACATATGGGATATTAAGATCATGATGGATGAGTTTGTTTGTAACATAATAAGGAGCATTGAGGATTTTACGAAGGATTTTGGATTGTAAGGATTGGATATGAGATGAATTGGATGGTTTAGTTGAGCCCAAAGCTCAACTCCTTATGTCCAAATAGGTCTGATAACTGTCATGTAAATGAGTCTTTTGTAATTAATTGGGAGCTTAAGAGTGTTTGTCCAGTAAATATTGAAGTAGGCAAAAACGACAAGCAGTTTCTTGTCTTTTCAGTCTTGTATGTGTACAGACTATTAGCTTCTTATTTAGTATTTTTGATAGAGGCAAATTTGAGGAAGCTCAAATTATAAATCTCGATAAAGTCTAAGCCAAATCAAGTTAACTGAACATAAAAATATAAAATGGGATAACATAAATTATGAGGTATACGAAACAGCTCATCAGAAACAAATATTTTTGTAAAAATAATTTATATTTATTTACAATTTTTTTTTAACATACAATCAATACGCCATACAAAATAGATTCTATATAAAAATTAGCTATAGGGTGACCTGAAGGAGAATGAATTCTTGCTTGTACGTTTACTAGTAGTGCTGCTTTTGCTGCTACTTTTTGATAGATTGTTACAATTCGCAATAGTCAAGCTATTCTTTCTAACAGGTTTCACAGTTCCTTTGCATTTCATTATAAATTTAATTTCTTCTATAAGCTCATGTTTGAAAGATATCTGAAAATGCAAATAGTACATTAAAATAGATGCAATTTAACTTTGCAAGTGCTTATAGTTATTCTAATGTGATAAAAACTAATCATGCATGAGCTATGCAACATCCCATGAAGAGTAAGACAATAGAGAAGTTGCGACGATAATGGGGTCATTCTTGGCTATGATATTCCAGGGAGAACTGTTTTAAATTGAATCTTAAAATTGAAATGAGTAATAGTAATATATAATAATCATAGTAAAATCACACAGATTTTATAATGAAAAAATATTCTAAATTATTAAAGAACTAGAGTACCTATTTTGTTTATATTCAATAAGCAGACAATATGTCTCAATAAAGTGAACATTTA
The DNA here is from genome assembly GCA_037127475.1 of Arma custos. Taxonomy (NCBI): domain Eukaryota; kingdom Metazoa; phylum Arthropoda; class Insecta; order Hemiptera; family Pentatomidae; genus Arma; species Arma custos. The sequence goes on along the minus strand of CM073762.1, from coordinate 59,358,356 downwards.
TTGAAAATACTGACCTTTTCATCCCTCTGGGAAATATCCCATAGAACTTCGCAGAAGGAGAGAAGTACACCGATCAAGCACCCTGCAACTAGAACTACAAACACACCACCAACATTATCCAGATTCAATTCACTAGCTTCTCCCTCTTCAGTTCCACTCTGTAATTTTAAAAAAACCAAATTATTTGGTGAATAAATTAAAGAAAATAGTACTTGTTACTCGTTTCATATTTTTATGTAATGGAATGAAATTACCGTGCAGGCACCACCTCCTCTCTTTTCTTTCCACCATTTATCTTTTAATTGTGTCAATTTTCCATTCTCTTGAAGTCTGACAACATTCTTGTTGAGTGCATTTCTGAATGTAGAATCTGTTAAAATTTTAAATTATTTGAACAAGTACTAACAATTTCAATTATAACATAATTGCTTTTTAAATTTGCTCATAATTGATTGTTACTTGAATGAATGAGCAAATTAAAATTGGAATTAAGTATCTAAAGATTACTGGTTTTGATCAAGTATTTTTATTTCAGTAAGTTATGTTATTTTTGATAATTGCTTTATTTACTTACTTTGCCGCATAACTATCCCATATCCTTTACTATCAAGTAAATCTCCAACCATCGCTAGCTGGCATTTCCTTTGTACTTCATACTCAATACTAGCCGATTCCATGAAAAAAGCATATTTCTCTTCACTAACAACTCTGTCCACACCGGCATCATTGTTTGGCATCATAACATCTGGGTTGTCCAACATGAATTTATAGATTTTTTGATATAGTTCTTCCTTAGAATCCTAAAATAAATAGTAATAATTAATTTATCAGTGAATATATTTTTTCAGTTTAGCATAGTTATAACACGTTGTGAATGTACTTACTTATATTATATAACAACATACTTATTTATTTTTATACAACTGTTTCATCTTATTCACAGGAAATAAAGTATAAAGAAATTAAATAATATTATAAAAATTATATTTATATAATTAATATTAAGAAATGATTGCAGACTGGAGTTTTATCATTTTTAAAATGACTTGGTGGTATAAAAAGGTGTCTTCATGCATCCTTCGCCTTCCAATGGTGTAATATTACATCTAACTATTACTGGGAGGAAAATAGATCATAACAACATACATCCCAACATTAATAAAATACTAATTTCAGAGATAATGATTAGCTATAAAATTTGAAGGAATGAAATGTATATATGTCCAGACACACCCTGAAAAAATTAGCTGTAGCTCCATTATTTTTTGCTCCATATTCTATCTCAGTCTGTCCAGCCAGTTCTTTTACATCACTGAATGGCGAAACATTGTTTTCCACAGTCAAAAAGGCGGCTAAATTGGCAGTGTATGACGAAACCATAATAAGTGTAAAGAACCACCAGATTGAAGCAACCATTCTTGTGGAAACAGATCTATCGTAAAAAAATTAAGTATTATTTTGCATTTTTAATAACAAATAAATAAATAGAAATAAAACTTATATTACATAGGTGCGACATCAGAACCCTGTTGCATCACTGAACCCAATGTAAACCATAAAGAATTCAAAAGACTGAATTGGTTCTCTAAATGTTCTGGTTCCTCGATACATGGATATGGGTTGGTCCATTCATAAGGACTCAGCCTATTCAATAACAATTTAAGTTAAATTATAATATATATCAACAATTGTGAAGATGATTTTATCTAATAATCAATTTCTTACCTTGCCATAACAAATAACAATAATGACACTCCGAAATATGCACCCAACATACAACTCCATACATCATTGCTGAAGGGTGAAAGAAAGGAAAACAGATTAGGGGGTGCTTTTGATGGCTTTCGGTGCAAGATACTTATTCCTAAACATCATAAATACATTATTCAACCATGTATAAAAGAAAAGGGGAATGTAAAAATTAAATAAATCTATTATCTACTAAATTAATTTTATTGGATGACTGAATGATTTTCAAGCTAACTACGACTTACTCATCAAGAGAAATCAATCTATTAAATCAGACACACTTTGTCAATACAATTGTTTTTGTATTTATAACATTTTAAAGTGCCTAGAAAACAGTATTCAATAAATTATTTAATGTTTTTTACCCATGATTGTTTAGAAATTACAAAAACAATTACTAAATTATTTATTAAATAACACCTTTGAGATGCATTAGATTCCAGTGATCTGCTTAGATATTGGTTGCAAAAATATACTAATGGCTAAATTGTTGGAATTCGAACTACTCTCCTGACTGTAACCACACAGTTCAGAGTGACCACTAGGTCAAACATCAATTCGTCGTTTGACTGGGAATCAATTGGATCCTTCATTTTATTAGTTACTTTTTCATGTACATTTAGACACTTTGTTTATGATACAAGTATTTATTAAGTGCTAGATAGTTTGAAGTCCACTGAATAGATCCAATTATTGAAAATATCTTTTCATATTACTGTTCATTTCAAATTCCAAGGTTTACTTGCTTAACAAACAAATGAACAGACCCACAACTTGTAATTGTAAATTTTGTAACAAATATTCCCACACTGTTCCTTCAAATCTTGATAGTTGTGTGGAAACATAAATTAAAATTAAATAAATTACATTTGATTTTTTAAACTACCTCATACTATGTTTAAAAGTTTTTATAAAAATTATAGTCAGCACTATTTGCTATGTTTCAAAGATAAAATACAAATTTTAAAATAACATTTAGTTTTTTTTTATAAATATCAAAATTTGATAAAAGGAAATCACATATCCAGCAAGATTGTCTACATAATTCCAATTTATTTTCATGATTATTATGAGAAGATTTTTTTTAATTCTTAGTTGATCAGTATGGAAATATGAAACAAAATTTAAAATAAAATTTTTATTTCAAATTATGACAAAGTTTTGTTTTAGAAATAAACTTATTGTATAATAAATTATTCTTAGAATTATGAGTTATCGATTAATAAATATTTTATTAAAGTAACAATCTGTAATATCCTATGTCTGAGAAATCTGCATATGTACATCATTGGAAAGTTTAATTTTAAAATGATGAAGGTAGCATTTGTAGTTTTACATTTAATCCAAGTTGTCATTTAAAGTTTGATCATTTTTTTTTTTTTTTTTTTTAAAGTGAATAATGTTATGTTAAATATAAGTAATAGTCCCCATTACGAACTTGTTAAAACTTCATACATTGGTCTTTCAAATATTAATAAATATAAATAATAATTGTTGTTATAATATAATAGTTTATTGAATATAAGAAGGATATGTTTACCGTTAACAACAAGAGTGGTTAATAGTCATACAGGATTTTTTAAATTTAAATAACCCATAAAATTGAGAAGTTATTAGTAATATTTTATAATAGAACATGAGAATAATTGAAGTGATTGAGCTGTATTTTGAATATTTTAATGGAAACAACAATATATCGTTATTTTTAGCATTTGGGAAAGAACTGGCCATAGGTGATATATTATTATAATTATATATGATAGGGATAGTTATAGGTATAAATATTGATAGTGTATGTGATGTTATAATGTTCACATGAGAGAACATTTTTCCAAATTAATGTTTGAAAAGAGCACTTTTTTTGGCATTGAAAAGTAACAAATCATTTAAAAAAGTGGCTTTGAATGAATAAGTTATCTAAATTTTATTTGTATCATATTAACTATTGGAACACTATTTTAAGAAAACAGGACCAAATATTTTTAATGAATCTAATATTATACATATTAATGGTTTTAGAAATTAAAAAAAAGAAAAAATAATAGTTATAACTATTTATTTTATAATATAATTATTTATTTAGTTATGTTATACTATTTATTTATTATGTTATACTATTTATTTATTATGTTATACTATTTATTTAGTTATATACTAATGTTTTATATATTAATGTTTTTAGAAATTAAAAAAAAGAAAAAATAATAGTCTTTGATTTAAATATTTGAAGTAACTACCCAGATTCATAAAAGGGTGTGTGAAGTCTACGTCCCTTTCTCTCTCTCTCGTGATTGTGATGTCGGCAATGGCTAGGTCTGCTCTCTGCAACACATTTTGTGGTAAAATATCATATTAATACTCATAAGTATGTTAATAATACTTATGGCCTGACTGAATATGGCATAGTTATATTTTAATTAAATAAATGAACATTAAATTATAAAGTTTTATATATGTCCAACATATGTTGGACCAATTAAATTATTTAAGTGTCATATAAATATATATCCCTTACTCCAGCCTGTACTTCTCCAATCATTCCATTCCATATCCTACTTCCATTTTGCAGGGTTGTGGGACTTCCACTGTTTTTGTCGTACTGCTCAACAAATGTGTAGTTGAAACCAGACATGAGGGACAGTTCGTGGATCAGATCAACACCAAAGCCTTCGTATCTGTCATTTCCTGTTAGAGTTTTACTGTCCTCCTTCAGCATGTTGTACGGTTTTGTCTATTAACAGATCGTTATGCTATTTTTTAGTAATATGTATCAAAATAAGCATCTTCATTTTTTTTTAATTTTAAAAGATATAGATTAATATTATCAGTTCTCATTCACAGTTATTCCCTGAGTTCATGGTTTGCTTAAAATTATATTTTAGTAATACTCAAACCTTTAAGTTTAAGGAATACTTGAAATAAACCCAGCAATTCGGTATTGGTCGGTTTAAGCAAGGGGTAGTAAAATTGTTAGGATCAGCCCAATAAAAAATAAAATAGAAATTATAATATATGTATTTTTTTTCAATATTATTGAATCATACAAAATAATATAAATAAAATCTAACTGCTCACTTTCCTTTTCTTTTTAATTTAATTAATTGATATTTACAACTATAATAATATTACAACAAGTAAATCTGCTAATATGTACAATGTGACATGAAAAACACTTGTGGAGAAACTACCCATCGGTAGCACTCCAATAAAGTTCTATAGTAGATGGTCTCGAGGCCATCTTCTTTTCAGACACCTCGGAGGGTTATCAGGAATAGTATGGGAAGCAAGTTGAGAGACTAGCGGATTCAAGTGTGTATGGAGCTTGTCATGGAAGGATTGGTATCTAGTTTGGGCCAAATAAGCAACATATGGGATATTAAGATCATGATGGATGAGTTTGTTTGTGACATAGTAAGAAGCATTGAGGATTTTACGAAGGATTTTGGATTGTAAGAATTGGATACAAGATGAATTGGATGGTTTAGTAAAGCCCCTAAGCTCAACTCCGTATGTCCAAATAGGTCTGATAACAGTCATGTAAATGAGTCTTTTGTAATTAATTGGGAGCTTAGAGCGTTTGTCCAGTAAATGTTGAAGTAGGCGAAAACGACGAGCAGTTTCTTATCTTTTTAGTCTTGTATGAGGATTCCAAGTGAGACGTTTGTCCAGATGGAGTCCTAGGTAGCATATCTGTTCGACAGGGTTCAGTGGAATATTAATAAAGGATTCAGCAGGTCAGGAATTTCTAGGTTTACGATGAAGGGTGAAGGTAATTTGATGGGATTTGTTAGGATTTATTTTAATTCTCCAATTTTGATACCATTCTTGAAGGTTTGAGATATGGTATTGAAGAGATTAGGATGCAACAAATGGATTCTTATTTACTGATATCACACATGTGTCATCAGCGTACGTAGTGAGGGCAGTGCTTGGATGGGTTGGGATGTCAGCTGTATAAATCGTGTATAGGATGGGACCCTGGATATTACCTTGAGGAACTCTGGCAGACTGGATATAGAGGGAAGAGTAGGAAAAATTATGGTTTACTTTAAAGGCTCCATTACTGAGGTGAGAACTGATAATAAGGAAGTAAGTAGAAGGTAAGAATTTACGGAGTTTGTACAGCAGTGCCGGATGCCAGACTCGATCAAAAGCCTGCTCTACATCGAGAAAAGCTCCTGTGCAGTACATTCCGCGCTCTAATGCGGATGAGACAACGTCCACCACACGATGCCATTGCTGGATAGTGGAGTGTGATGTTTGGAAACCAAATATTCACTTTCCAAACTTAGTGTTTTCTACAAACCTTGAAAGACAAGTTGTCAAATAGCACATTGTTTGACAGTGATTACAGAGATTACGAGAGGGAGACTTGAGCCTTTACGAAAAACCTTAACGAAAAAAGTAGCCTTGGGGAAGAAGTTTTACTCTTACTGCTTTCTACCCAGATTTTTTGATATTTCTCGCTGTTTGGTCTCTGTTCCAACCAAGTTTGAACTCTTAAAACAAAATTATGTGAAAATTATGTTATTTCATCTTAGTAAATACTGAATTATTTACAAATAGCAAAATATTATAGAGATAAACAGACATTGTTGTTTGAAAGAGTATTAATAAGTGTTTACGTTTTATAAATGTCAAAAGTCCAACAAACATAAGCAGTTTACTATCTGGATGGGTATTTTAAAGAAAAAATGAAATCCTGCATTATTTTCCTAACAACAAGATAGAATAAAAATCCAAAAACAATAGATCACAATCTAAATTATTTAAAATTACTTAGTTTGTTTATTCATTTAATGTCACTTTGCTGCTATGGCTAATCGGACGATGCTACAGTGGGAGCTCTAAATTTTGCCTATCCAGGTTTAATTAGGATAGGGATTTTTAAAGAGTACCTGCCATCGTACAGGCTCAGGACCCCCGTTTAACCTCCCTTCCGAAGGACAGCGTAACTAAGGATTTTTTACTCCCTTTAAAAAATCCTAGGGCCACCTGCCGGGCTACAAACCCGCGATCTTAGGATTAGTAGTTTGTTACGCTAACCACTAGACCACATGTGACCCCAAAAATTACTTAGTTATTAACAAACACACTTACTAATGCTATAATAACAATGAATGACTTATTCCTCAGGTCTTCACCAGCATCCACTACCAGGCCTTCGTTAGTGTCAGGAGGATCCATGACTAGTCCTGTTGTCGTGTTCCACGTCCCTGTTTTTTTTAGGCCTTCCTCTGTTAGAGAAATCACATCAAGCTGTACATCAGTTCTGAACCCTTCGTGATTAAATTTAATAACTCCACTCAATCCTTTTATTTCACTCTGTAATAAATTTTTTTAAAAAAACTCTATTAGTTTGATGAAAAAACTCTAGGACTTTCCTGTACATTGCCACAACTAACCATTTCACCATAAAAAAAAGTAATTAAGAAAAAAATAACAAAATAGTATATTTAAAAAATCAATTATCCACTTTTATTTAAACTTTCATCCACTTTCATTCTATGAATGGAAGTTTAAAAAGTGTCCTACAATGGAAGGTGGTGTAGCATCTTTATGGGAAGAATATACTATGGTATTATTTGACAATGTTCCATGTTTCAATAGTGGATAGAAAGAATATAAGTATAATTATTGATCTTTAGAAACAAATAAGAAAGATAATAATGTAGATGAAAAGTATTAAAAACATTAATTTTCTTAAGGATTGAGAGTTGTATTCTTTTAAAAGATATTTTATCAGATTCTTGTAATCATTTCAAAACTTTCTGGATTAATGTTCATGAATTCAATTTATGCACATTTCAATTTTATTGGATTTTGGTGATAAATATATCTTCTTACACAAAGACTATATTTACACACATATATACAATAGAAGCGTATAAACAAACATTTCAGGAGAGTTTCTAAACAATAACTGAAAGAAGCTGTTACAAACAACTAACAGTCAAGAAAATGGAGGGAGTATTCCCAATACTATCGATATGACAAATACTCGATATAATAGATCTATTTAAAATGTAAATTCCAACAAATTTAACTTTCTTTGTAATCATAATGTAAAATAAAATATTTTGAAAGCTGATACTATAATTACTTACAAGTCTCATGTAGTTTATAACAGTGTAACCAAAATCCAAACTCGAGTGAGGACCGCATGTTAAAGGTTTTATGTTGAGAGGACTTAAATGATGAAGAGCTTTAACAAAAAGTCTGACAGCATCATGTAACAAAGCTGCTTCCACCTGCAATAACAATTTATAGGTATGTTAAAAGTTGAAGTTTTTTTTTATATAGTAATAAGTAATACGTAAAAGTTTATATGATGTAGATAAGTATATATATTGTACTTACTGTTGGTATTGAAGATCCTTCCTCCTCCTCCTCTTCAATTGGTGGCTCAGTTGTTGGTATGTAATCTAAATTAGTTGTGGTCGATTCCATACCATCTTCTCCACGCTGTTCTGTTTGGGTTGCATTTATTACATAAGGATCGTCTGGATCCACCAATCTAATTCCAGTTATATTCGTTCCTCCCCACATAAATGGTTCATAATTTATTGTTTGAAAATCCTAATATTAATCGAAAAACAAGTGATCATTAGAGATAATAGTTAATATAAATTACTTTAGTAAATTAACTGATTAAATAAATACTCACCAAAGTAGTGATAATATAACTGTAGTGACTACCCATGATACCAACTTGTTGTGCCTGAACCAGAAGATCATAAAGTTTTTCAACAGCACATTCTATTACAATGTTTGTTTCATCTGAATGTTTTATTTCCTTTAAAACTGCCCTAATTAAAAAAAAAAATTATTTATATTATAATTATAAAAACTATGGACTTCCAATACCAAATAGTAGATTATTACGGGAGTGTTTTCAGAAAAAAATGAGTCATAACCGAAAATTAAATTAATTCTATTATTTAAAGATTTTTTGATTAATGTAGACAGTATCATAGGTTGTATTTTATTTGAATTAATTTTTAATTGGATTTTGAGCTGAAACAATCAAACAAACGTTCAAAATGATAAATCAATTTTTTTTTAAAATCAATTCAATATCTGGAATTACTTAATTTGTATTTAAAATATGTTTGAAGTCTGACAATTTATGAAGGACCTTTTGTGAAATCAGAGGCGGAGCTGTGGAGGCATGGTAGGGGAATGGAGCGAGGTAGTAGGGGAGGGGCATGGTTTCCCTGTGTGTTGTCGGCCTGAATTGACTTCTGTAAAGGTGTTTTGAAAATTTTCAAGCTATAATATAGAGAATGCAGGGTTGTGGTGAAATAATTAATTTCAAACTATGTAGTAAATCCAAATAAACATTCAATAGATAATATGCTACACTTCTGGATACAACAAAAACTATAACTTCAAATATTGAATAATTATCCGATGACCATATAAATTTTACAGAGGAGAAAATAGTAAGGGTAATAGTTTAAAAAAAATTCTTAAATAGTCAGAAACTGTTTATCAGAGCCTACTAGTACAAGACTATCAGTGTCTGATAGTAACAAGCATGGGAGAGTATCATCAAACTCTGTCACTTCTACATCTGTGACAATTAGGTCCTGATGAAGACGTGCAATGTGTGTCAAAACATCAGCTTTTGATAAACAGTTCCTTACTATTTAAGAATTTATTTTGACCTCTGTCTTGACCATTTCCACTTCCAAATAACTTTTAATATTTGACCTATATAATACTCTACCTTGTAATAGATGAAGGTAATAAAAAATAACACTCTCCCTTTTAGTGATTTAATCATTTTTAAATTATCATGTTATGGTAGAAATCATTTAATTCTATTATAATTTATAAGAGCTAGAAACAATTTGTTTGAAAGCTACTATCATAAAATATTATTATATTAATAAAATTATAGTGATTTGAGCTATAATATTCCAGCATGGTGTTTACCTGTAGTTACCGTCTTCTGCTTCCAACTGCCTTACAGTAACTAAATATCCTTTATCATCAGCTAACTTAATTATACCCTGAATCTTTTTGAGAGCATCAAAATCGTCGTAAAGAACTGTGAACCCTTTCCAATTCCATGCTGTGACAATATCAGTAACTGCCTAAACAAACAATAATAAAATTAAAAAGTGCAATTTTTTTCTGAATAATAAAATAAATAATTTTCTAAATCTAGGAAAAATACTTGAAAACCAAGATTTCTTGATTACTGAATATGATTTAAATAATAACTATAATTGGAATAAAGAGAAAATTGTTTATTGCGATTTTTAATTGTATTAGGTATAGATAAATTATGATGATAATATACAATTAACTTTTAAGAAGTTAACTTATGGTTAAGGTGTAAGATTTTAATTACAATCTTTTTTCTAATAATTTTCTATTAATTACCAGTGTAGTTGGTAGAAATTATTGATAGCACTATGCTGCTTATGATATACTTCAATTAATAAATAAAGTACTCGAAAGTGAACATAATATGTTTGCAGTTCCAATAATAATTTAAATTCACAAATTATGAAATTTGAATAATTCTGACTATAATTGATTTATAAATTCAAAAAATAACACAGTTATTATAGAGTTTGAGTTTTCACTTCTGTCGGCAGTTCTATTGACCACCTATATAATTTTTTTATTATACTGAACCAAAATATCAAAGAAAATACCTGTGTTAAAGTTGAAGGGTGTGGATAGATGTTGAGTAAGCAGGAGCTTCTTCTTTGGCTAAGATCCCACTTTGTGGAAAGATGTGGCATCTCCATCGTGTCACAGAGTGATTGTACATGATAGGAAGTGAATGGTGATTGGGGTCCAAAGATAGCAGCCACGCCATAACTCATAAGCTCACAAACTGTAGGAGCAAGAAGGAGATAATTCGTATGTATTAATATTACATTTATACAAATAAAGCTTTTTTATAATCTACACCAGAAGTTTATAAACAAAAATCTCAAACAGTAATTGTTGATAAACACAAAATAATCTTCATCCATAGCCAAGTAATATTTCAACCTTAAATAAATAATTTGTATTTATCTTATTTGAGATGCCTTTTCTTAATTTAATAGAGGAGGGAAACCCTTTTTCAGGTGCTAAACATTTATAGTTTTTCATGAGGTTCAAATTGTGTTGTGTTGTCTGAACAATAAAATTCCAAAAAAATATATTGTCATGTGATTAATCAAAAAATCGATAAATGAACAAAGAAACATTTCAGCAAGCCTGAGAGAACTTCCAAAGAAAGAATCCAAACATGAACATATGATTAAGGTTAATTCAGTCAAATGTGGATTAAGGTACTTTTACACAAAATTTCTATATATATAGACCTTTATTTTTTTTATTGTTAAAAGCTATTAGATTTTGCAAGCCAAGCTCAACTGAGCTCTTGAAGTTGTTAAGTATTGAGTATAGAATTACTCTTTACTTAAGGGCCATTTTAATTACAAACTGCTTTTCAAAATTATTTAAAAAATCTTTATTGGACCAAATATTAAGTTACCATCTGAAGATATTTGACCCTGCATAACAATTAAAACATAAGTTTTCTACTATGTGAGGAAGATTATGAAGTAAAACAATCCGTCAGTATAATGAAGAGAACAGATATAATTATATTAATCTCATCTCATTTCTTTTCAGAAGTTCAAAATTTACCCCATTGTTCATATTAACCACAGCAAAAATTTAAGACCTTAGATTACTATAATAAAATCTAAAGTAGCAGTAGTACACATACAATTTTATCGATTAAGTTACATACCTTTCTTCCCAACCTCCATACTGTCATACTCTGGAATACCTGTGAATGTAATTGGTACTAATGTCATGTTTGGAAGCAGCTCTTCATCACTGTTAACTAATTCTACAGCAGAATTAAATGCTTTGATGAGAGTTTCGTCATCTTTGTCAAAAAGGGCACCTAGATAAATAATTTAAAATAAGTTATTAAAAAAGGCCTTATGAAATAAATTTAAAAATCAGGAGGTAAAGTAACATTAAAAAATTATTTTTGTTCTCATTTAATACTCTATTTTTTAGTGCAAAAGTTTTTAGTCGTAGAGTTTAGATAATGTACAATTGGAAATATTTATTTTTAGGAATAAATTGAGAATTCCCGTTTTTAATCTTAGACAAAAATATAGGCTAATATAAAAATAAAATAGTAGTATGACGTATGATGTATAATGGTATTAAATGTATTTAGGTTAAATGAAATATCTACTGGCCTATGCTGTCTTTTGCATGGTTGGAGGAGGGATCTTCAAATTATAGAAGGTGACTCAGGAGACAAACTTTCAAGGAAAGAGGAAAAACTAGGAATAGATGGAAAGTGTTGTAGAATGAGAAAAGCTAGAGAAGAAGTAGCAAATTAAGTCATTTATTAAAAAAAAAAAAAAGAATGAAGAAGATATATAGACAATATTTTAATGCTCTATAAACAATATTTTAGCGCTATATACAGTAGAGAAGCTTAGGTGATTCAGTTTGACATTGATGCCAAAAGTTTAACTGTAAATAATGGAGTGGCGAAAATGATATTGAATCATTCTGACGTTATAATTTTTCTGTAGCCAATGGATATTCCATAAATTCCTGCTACATAATTAAGATTAGCTTCTTAATAACAATAGTAAATATATTTTTAGCTATAATCTGTATTAAGAATTTTTTATCTTGACTGGAGTAAGTTTAGGTGATATTCTACCACTCTCATCAATCTGGCCTTACAAAGAACAATAAAAACATTAGACATTAACAGCTCATGAAATACTCTATATTTGTGTAATCAAATTTGTGCTTATGTAAATGATGTCTACTTGATTTTCAGAAATATTTGATGTTTTAAGGAATCTTTGGCTACACCTAAATATTAAAAGGAATTGTGAATTCTAGACCTGGTGTGGCTGATAAATTATTTATTCTGTTAACAGCTTTGGATCTATGCCTGAAGCCTCTGTAAAAAGGAAAAATCTAGCAGCTGAGCATGATATGTCAACATGACTTCCCTGCACAACTATTGGCTTAGAAATACAGTCCCTACTAAGTTCTGAATCTGGAACAATTGATAGGTCGTAGTGACACTTTTTTTTAAAATATCTCTTGTTTTCATTCAACGCTGTTAATGCTGTGATATTGCCCATTAAGAATGCTTAAAAACGTAGAAGAAAAGCAAATCTTTTGAGAATAGATATCATATTAATAAGTTTATGGGTGATAATTTTCATTAAACATAGAAAATAACATCATTATTACTCTTTTTTTTTGTAGTTTTTGATTGAAAGTTTTTTTTTGTAGGATTTGATTTAATTTTAAATGGTAGTTCATTTCTAAGGGTGTAATAATTTGAAAAAAATGTTTTCAATAGTATTAGCTACAAATGCAAATACCTATTTTTAATTTAACTTACATATTTTTCTTCTCAAAAGAGCTTACAAAAATATATGTAAATATCAGTTTATTCAAGCTATAGGTAATTGTCATAATTTCAATTTTGCCAAACCTATGGTATAACATACAGATATATGGTTAGCTCCAAGAATAAATTGTCAGAAAACATTTAAGGGTGGTAAGATAATGCTTGAATTGAAAACCTATGCTAAAAAAACTAAAACATTATCTAGATCAAAATAATATTTTGATTAAAATAAAATACCTATTCTAACTTCTGTTTTTACAATTTCTTCATTGTCTATCCCTTCTTCATTTCCCTCATTTTCTGAAGAATACGACTTTGTAATAAGTAAAAAACTAATTAGAAGTATTTTTATTAACATTTTAAAAAAAATGAAATCATCAAAGCATGATAAGGTGAAATATAAAGAAATTCATTTGAGAACTGAACACAGATTGTCCTGTTGTGGCATCTATTTCTGTCTTGGCAATAGATCAAATTATTCTGTGTACACACAAATATTTGTGGAAAAATTTATTTATTACAAAAAACTTAATAAAATGACAGGAATTTCATTTAAAAAATAATAAACACTGTGTAAATAAAGTTTTATTTAGACCACAATGATGAATAAAAAAATGTTTTAGTCAAAGTTCATTTCAATATTACATAAATATATACATATAATATATTTTTCCTTTAGGATAATAAGACAGGTTTTTATTTAGATTAACATAAATATATACACTTTTTCTCTTAATTACATTGGTTCCATTAAATAAAACTAAAATATATACAATTTACCCATATGCATTGAACTTGCAATTAAAAAAATGTAAATATACAAAAACTATCAACAAAAAAGATTGTTTTTTTATAAAACAATTATTATTTATTCACATATTTAATTATGGATAAAAGATGTTACATGAGAAACACAAAACTACTTAGAATAATCACTATTTATTGATCCTTGTTGAATTTATTCAGATTTGCATGTAATTCTATTAAACATTGTCTCTAGATAATCAAAATAAAAAATATAGAAAAAAATAATTTAGAGGTGCATATATATTTTTTTGATCCTTTAAATGTTTTTTTGTAATTAACTTTTTCCAAAAAACCTTCAGGTTCAATGCATTTAGGCATCACTGTACATATTGATACATAAAAAGTATTTAAACATATAACAATATTTTTCTAAAATTCTCAGGTAATCAATAATTAAAAACTTTTATATATACACAATTTACAAAAACACTAAATTAATCATTAAGTTAATTCATTAACAATAAAGGGATGAATTTACAAATAATCCTATTTTATTTTGCAAAAGATACATAAATTATTATATACAGTTATCACCAATCTGATAAGTAAAATGTTGTTAAACTTTATAAAGGGCCATTAGACAGGAAACCATATTGTGAATAAGTTCCTTGTGGAAGAAATACGGGAACATCTTTTTTTTCAGGGGTTTTACTCTCTAGTGCCTCCTTGGTTGGGTCATTATTCTTACAGTGGATAGCATTTCTTATTTCTGAGGCCATTCCCGTACAAAATGAAGCCTAAAACAAAATACTTGAATGATCCCCATATTATAATATTATAAATATTTAAAATAAAAAGCAAAAAAAAACAAGAACAATAGAAAGCAGGATTATGTTTTACTTGGTTCGTTACTTAAAAAAAAACATCTTACCTCCTGTTTAAAGTCCCAGCAAGCAGAAACAAAAAAAATCCGCAATACACTAAGCGCCGTAACCATTTTTCTTATATATAAAACAAATATATAATAGCTTAAAATAACAAAATATTTTCTTTCGCTCTTTTTTTTATTTATATGTATAAATATTTATTAATATAGCCATTTATTACTGTATTCATTAACTTCTATTATCAAAAACAAGTTTAAAAATTGTAAAAGTATGTTTGGAGCTTAATCTTTTAAACTTGACAGAAAATAATAATAATAATATGTCAACCACGTTTGTTCGTCATGAAAGGAACCTATCCTCATTAAACATGTTTTCAACAAACTTATGTCCAACTTAAATAACCTTCAAACAATATTTTAAATGAGTTTATTTTATTTTTTTCAACAACTTAATTTTATTCTTTTAAACAAAAACATTGTAATTTATTCAATTGAAAATATTTTGTAGTTTGGTTTATTTATCATGAAACAAAAATGTCACTGTCTATTTTTACAATAATTTTTTTAACTTTTATTTTCCATTGAAAATATTTTAACAATGAGATAGTTCATTTATGAAAAAATAATAAGCTTTAAAAAAATTTTTGTGGGTTGGTTCCTTTCAGCTGAATACCATTCCATTTATAGTGAAATGGAGTTAAATAAGATTTATTGATAATATATAGAAAAAATACTACTTTTGCAAAATGGATTCGAACTTTTAACAAAAAGTGTATAATTAAAATTTAGAATCTGTTTTGTAAATCTATTGTTAAATTATTGTTTTATAATATGAATTGTATTACTGAAACCAAATTGTATAAATCCTTCACATTAATTAGTCTACGACAAAATCAAACCTTTATAATTTTATTGTTCACTAATAAGCTGCTAACAAAATATTCACAAAATTTTATTTACAACCTTTCTTTGGCATACTTGCCATTATACAATTAAATTACTTCTAAAAATTTATAACGCAGCTCTTTTAAAAAAAACTTAAATTATTGTAATTAATATCAGAAAATTGATGTTTCAAAATACAAGAAATTGTCATGTTTTTATTGAAGATATAAATAACTAAAACTGATTTATGCTTGTGTACAATGAATAATGAAAAAATAGTTCAGGTTGTTTAATAGAGACAATGATAATCAGTATTACCAAAAATCTCTCAATATATAAATTATAGCAAATGGTGTTTGCCATTAATTGTTTGTATTTGTCTTAAAAAAGATGGATCCAGCTGTTAAAATAGATTTAGCTCAAGAGACAGTAATTCTTTCCATGTACAAATCATAATCTTTTATTCCGAAAATACTTCAGTTTAATGGTGTGTATTTGAAATACTATTTCTATTGAAATATGGAAAAATTTCACTGAAATCGACCAAAATTAGCAAAAATACAAAATAAGTCTTCTTAGAAAAGCCATACAAAGTGTTATAAAACTCTTAAAAACATATTATTTTTGAGCATGACATGCAATTTCAGTCAGAACTGCCTCATAAATTAAAATGAAATATAATTAGGCAAGAATAGGTGTTCAATTTGGTGTATCACCAAGGTCGGGGGTTAGTGGTCAAGTAAGGGGGCTGCTCACCCTTTCTTCAACTGCAACCTTACGAGACTTCCAGACGAACTCGCAGACAGCGATTACGCAAGCCACTCCCATCCCGCCCATCAGCACCACAAACACTCCTCCTACGTTGGCCAGTCCAAGTTCGTTTGCTGCACTACTGCTTTTTAATGCATCATCCTAAGTAAAATAAGAGAAGTCACTGACTAAATTCTAAAATACATAGTTTTATAAAAAAAGTAGTTTTAAACTCAAAATAGGAACTTATGATATGTAATTTATTCAGTCTTAGGGCCTACACTTTGAGAGGTATACCTAAAATTAGGATTAAATTTTTACTCAATTAATGTCAAACCATATTTTCTAATAAAGTAGAACCCTTATTAATTGTGTTGCTTCTGAGTTTTTTCGGGTAATCTGAGGAGTGGGTTATATGGAATAACACTGTTTTATTATGCATTTAAAAAATGGAAAAATACAAAAATTTAACCATGACTGTAAAGTTCTTATTAAAGGAATTTTAAAATGAAATCATCCATATTATATATAGTTTACCAGATAAAATAAAAAAAATTAATTTTATTAGTAGGATTTAGAGATGTGCACCTAATTTTCCTTATTTATAATGAAGAGTAAGTAAATATGTTGTTTAAATAAATAAACTAGTATCTTACTTCCCAAGATCTTCTATTCAAAGATAATAAAGAGGGAGTAGGATTAATATTATATATGATTTTTTTTATTTTTGAAAACAATAGGATAAAATAGAATTATAATCTTGAAAAAAAATCCTAAAAGAATTTTAAAAATAAGTGAGGAAAAAAAATTCTTTTTCTTTGGCATGACCTAAAAAACATTCAAGATTCTTACCCTGCAAGCTCCACCACCACGCTTTTCTTTCCACCATTTTGTTTTTAGGATATGGAGCTTTCCTTCTTCTTGCAACTTGAGAACTGCACTACTTATAGCCGTTCGGTATGGAGAATCTGAAATTGAATAATCGGTAATTTCAAAAATTACACTACTTATTGTTATCTTTTAATTTATTATAAAAAAGTATCTCAAACTAAATAACTTTTCAATTTAGAAATGCAATAAAAATAATACATACTTGGTGGCATTGCTATCCCATAGCCCTTAGAATCAAGTAGGCCCCCAATTTGGGTTAGATCGCAGGTTCTTTCTATTACGTACTCAATGCTTGTAGACTCCATCAAGAAAGCGTAATTTCCTTTTCCTTTAGTCACCCTCTCGACACCATCTGAGTTTGAATCGGTGAATACACTTGGTCTAGCAGACTCCATAAATGACCACATTCTCTGATAAGTAGAGAAGTTGGAGTCCTAATAACAATATAAATATTAAAATATGGAATTTCAAGTGTTCTATTTTTTTAATGTACATATTCCTTAAATAAATGGATTTATAGACTGAGCATAGACCATGAGACCATGCTTATGCACAGAAACTCTTCTTAAGAATAATTTAATTCAGTTGCCTTGTTAAATATGCCATTTTGATTGCTTTAAACATTTGCCATAGGTTTAATTTTAGGTTTCAAATTGTTTATATGACATGTATTAATTTGAATTTATTTTAATTTTAATAATAGCAGGTCATTAAAAAGGTTCTTCTTCGCCTTATTTACTCATATAATAGAACATTATTTTAATATTTTTGAAAAATGTACTAGAACTTCTGAAATAGTTTAGTAAAATATTTTTGCTAGTAAGGTATGATATGTGATGAGAATATAAGTTTAATTAACCTCAAAAAAATATGATAGGATAATGAATATTTACATGATCCAAACTCAAGAAATGTATCTAGTCAAATTTTTATTAATTCTATTTTCAGTTTTATAAAATAAAAAATGCTATAAAAATCATTAAAAATAAATTTATTAAGAATAAAATCTCCTTAACTAATATTACTGTTCCCAAAGCTAAATATTTGTCCGTTTTTCCAAAGATTTTGAAATTTTTTTAATACCATTCTAAGATCTCATTAAAAGTATTTGTAGAACTTTAAAGGTAAAATTAAATTATCAAAGCACCAATATGAACAGTATTGACAAATAATTTACTTTTCAGAATAAATAAAACCATGTACAAGCAATATAAATTTTCTTTAAAATAAACTAACCCTAAAGAAAGCAACAGTTGAACCACCCCGGAGAGCACCATATTTTATTTTGGTTTGTTTGGCCAAATCTTCAGCACTTTCTATTGGAGAGTCCATTCTTTCAACGGTGAGAAATGCAGCTAGGTTGGCTGTGTACGAAGATATCATGATGAGAGTGAAAAACCACCACATGCCAGCGACCATTCTCGTTGAAACAGCCCTGATTAAGAAACAACATTAATTCAATAAAGCTGAAAATTATTTTCAGTTTTAATAAAGTAAAATTTACGTCATAAGAAGAGGGTAAAGCTTGAAGCGATTTAATATCTTATTTAAAAAATCTGATGTGCATAATCCAAAACATTACATATATTTATATTACATCACCTTAATTAATATAAATTGCTAAAGTATTATTAAGTTTCCATTGGAATTTCATTATGCGTGTATAAGTACATGATTTTAATGATTTTAAAAAATATATCATTTTACAATTGTTATGGTAACTAATGTGACTCTTTTCTTTAGCAATTTCTTTTTTAATAAAAAAAAAAAACATCTCATTCTTTATACAGATGGGAAAAAGGGAGAAACACAAGTAATATAATTATTATATTTATATAATAATATAATATGTTCATCAAATTCAATTTTTTATGAACCATTTTTATTATTCCACCTTATAAATAAAAAAAAAATATAACATGGTTATCACAAAAAATGTGTATAATTGAGAGAAAATATGATAGTAAAAAAATAAAAATAAATAATAAGGCTTTAATCCATGAATATTTTGAGAAGAGTTGGAGAGAAGACGACCTTACCTGTCTAAATTTTCCTTATAAAATAGAGAGATTTGAGAATATTTTATTATTGTACTATTTTAATATGACTTTGGATAAAAATAAATCATCACATTCAAATAAATATTGCTTATGTGAACATGTAGACACCAAAAGCAAAGATACACTACTAAATTTCACGTCAGTCATAAATTTAAACTTTCTATGATTGACTGTTTTTGAGTTATATGGGATAAGATTGTAAGTATAGACTAACAACGAAACAAATCAAAGTGGATTCAGAGATGATCAAAATGAATATTTCTGTTAAAATCTAAATATGAAAAGTGTTTCCTTTTACAATACTTCCTTTACTGTATCTGAGGAAGTAAAAATTTCAATTCCCTATTCAAAATAAAAACAAAAATTCACTGCCATATATGTGTTGAAATGAAAGTTTATAAAACAGTATGCAATAATCCTAACTCATATAAGTTTAAAGCAGCTAATATTTCATCCTAATGCAAAATTTTAAGCTATTTAATAATAAATGTAAACACTCACTTCGGAGCAATGTCAGATCCCTGTTGCATGAGAGATCCAATAGTAAACCAGAGAGAGTTCGGTAGAGAAAACTTATTCTCAACTGTGCCAGAATCATCTGTCCATGGGTGCAGATTCTCCCATTCATATGGACTGAATCTGCACACACATGTGACGAGGAAACTCGTTTTAAATAGTTACTATAATTTTATCAACACGGGTGTCTTTGTGTTTCTCTTCTCCCACTCTGCCACTCTGATTTGTTTTAAAAAACTAATTATTTATAAAACACAACATCCATCAATTTTCGTTATACCAACTGTATGATACCTGTTTCTGATAAAATATCATTACTGAGATTTTCAATATGATGATGGACAAAACCAGAAAATATGTTGTAAAAAAATTATCAGAAAAAGTCCCAACTTAATTAAAGAGATTCACAAAGGCACCAAAAAGTCTTACTTTGGCAAAAAGTCACATCCTTGCTGCATAAGAGAGCCAATGGCAAACCACATGCAGTTGAGCAGGGTGAACTGGTTTTCCAAGTGATCTGGATTAGGGTTGCACGGGTGAGGGTTCTGCCACTCGTATGGTGTGAATCTGTTAACATCTTTGTCTAATAGTAACATCTATTGATTTTTCAGAAATAAAATAATAACATGAATGAATTCATTTTTTAAAAACAAAAATTATTGTTAACAAGTTAAAAAAGAGTTTGTTTGTTTATGTTTAAAGGCGCAAACCCTTAGGCCATGAACGTCTAAAAAAGTAATTGGATCTTTTGTGGAAAATATATGTCAAAGTGTTATAACAATATAGCAGTTATCTAAATAGTTAGTTATATTCTAATTTAATCTTATATAAATTGAAACATTGTTCTTACATAAACATAGCTTCTTATTGAATCAGAACATGATGAATATATTTCAGTTGAATGAACACAAAGAAATGATGATGCTGATCTTAAGTTTCCACAGAGCCAAAATATGATTGCTATTATTAAGGTATGTGCAAAAGTAAATCAAATGAATATACGACTCATCGACAAAAACCCTCCAAATGGTATTCCAACAAGAGAAATCGGCCCAGAAAGTCTCGTAATAGTTGATTGGAAGAATAAACTACGAGTAATATGTGAAAGTGATTCATTATCAACTCATTTTTAAAATTTTTTATAAGTGACTTACTTTTGAGCTTATCTATTAAAAATACATATGTTTTCTTTTAAAGTAATGTGTGATTTCTTTAACATGTATCAGTTATAGAATAAAAGTGGCATGTCTTTTTGAGTAAAGACCCAATTACTTTTATTAAATGCTTACATGAAATTATTCTTTTTGAAATTCCTCTTTATGCCTTCCTTCAGTGTTGAATTGGTCTAATGCAGGATCTTCCTTTTTTTCTCTACAAGAGTAGCCATCTCCTGCATTATCTTTCCTCTAGTGCAATCCAACTTAGATATAAAGCTAATATGTATGAGCAGAGATATTTCTCTTGGTCTAGTAATAACTGATCTCACCTCCAATTAATTTTTGTGGATCTCGATCAGATTTTGTGAATTCTGCACATACGCCTGTGCCATCTGTACTGTCTTTCCTCCAATTTCTCTTTCATTACAAATCATTTAATTCTTCCCTGATTGTTTTGTACTTTACATTATCCCTGCATGTTTTAGAAACCACTCACAGCAAGTACTAAATCTTTTCTGCAGTAATTCTTTATAAACTTGTTTCTTTTATCATGTTTATTGATCTGAAAATGTAATGAAGGGTTTGGCCAAATAACAATCAATGTAGATCTAAAAATTTATTGGAGATCAAGACCGCAAAAAAAGGCAACACTTTTTTTTTCTAGAAAATAAAAAAAGATCATAATTCCGTCCAGAGGCATTTTTATGAGTTTGGGATAAGAATCTCAAATGGAATTTAAATGGAAAATTATTAAATTCAAAGCTTGATATAGTAAAAATGTTACATATGTTATTATTTAGCCAATGCCTTTTTTTTTTTTTTTTTTTGCTTTTTTAAGTTTTTGGTATATTTTGTTTCTGTTTTTGTATATATTTTTCTTTCATTGTATATACTGATTCTGTATAGATACATTAAGTGTTTAATGGTAATTGCTTTTAGTTTGAGACTGGCCTATTTGGTACAACACCCTATAATTTTTGTGAATTGTAGCAAATTATATAAGAAATAAATATTTTAAAAAAAATAAATTTTCTAAAAATATCTAAAAGGTAACAAATACTTATTTTTTAATCTTTTGGGAGAAATTCAATGTGTAACAGACAGCAATATTAATCACAGATATAAAAAATCATTTATTTACTCCATTTTAAACTATAAGCGAATCAGGATTTTAGAGTAATTGGCATTAGATACCTATTATCAACTGACTATAAAATTTTACCTATCGACAAAATTATTTCCTTAAAATACAATTTGATTACATTCTAAACTAAATAAGCCTTTCATCACCTTGCTAAGATGAACAGAAGAACAGATACACCCAAGTAAGCAGTAGCCATGTAGATCCAGACGTCCAACGACAAGGGTGATAGAAATGAAAATAAATTTGGAGGCTGCTTGATTGGCTTTCTATAAAGAATACTGATACCTAAATGGAAGAAAATATATTAACAAACATAAGAAAATATATTAACAAACTCAATAAATAATTAGTTTTCATGTGGCCTGCTGGTTTCTTTTAATAAAGAAGGCTGAGAGATAAGGAAATATATTGAATAAACAAGTGAATGGAAGAGAACGTCTATTTTGAAACAAACTGTCCTGTGAGAATAATTACACATGCTAAATATAAATAAGTAGGCACTGTTGATTATTGCCTGTCAATCAACAAATACATATACTTAATATAAAAGCCATAAATAAATCATATATGTTTTATTTATTTACTTTTTATTTTTTTGTGATCTCCTAGGATAAGACACTTTGACACAACTTGATTAATCCTTGAAATAAAAACAGGATTATGTTATGTTTTCATAACAAAATGAAAATTAATAAGAATATTCCTTCTAGATAATATTTTAAAACTGACATCTCTGGTTGAAGTTACACAATCAATTGGGCTTAACAATTCTTGCTAGTCAGAGTGATTGCCTAAAGGTGTGTAATTTGATTATTTTAATGAATATTATTAATTATTGATAATATTCATTAAAATAATCAAATTGAAATTATTTTAAATGAGTAAAAAAGTTTGATAATTTCTACTACAATTAAAATGGTAGCAAAAATCAAAATAGCTCTCTGTTCATTCCAAATTGATTGTCCAAAGGCTTCAGAAATAATTGGGCAATTTAGAATAAGCCATGCTATATCATTTTTATTGATAATAATTATTTAAATTTTAGAATCATACTAAAAGTTAAATATTTACCTAAACTCATGAAAGGCATAGTAAAATCCACTGCTTGTTCTCTTTCATAAGTTATTGTCAGATCAGCAATTGCTATATCAGCTCTCTAAAACAAGTTTATATATTAAAAACTTTTTAATGTTTCAATTGCCTTAAATATTATTCGTCCATTAGTCACAGAATGTAAGATTGTAAATGGTTAATTTAATAGAGATTTATTAAAAGGTAAATTTCAGCTAAACAAACCATAATCTATATATTTATATTTATTTTTATATGTAATAATTATTAATTATATTTTATTCTATTATATAAATATTTTAATTATACTTCCTAATTATTATTAGAGAATTATATTCAATAAAAAATAGAATTATATTCACTAATCCAAAAGAAACTGCTTACCTATCTAAAACAAAATAAAAGATATTTGAATAGATTATACTTCATTTCTATTCTTAAGTAATAATTGAAAAATCATCATACTATTTTGCTACCAACATGTAACACTATATTGATTGCTAAGTAACAAATTTGAAAAATCACAATTTTTTAATTGCTTAGTTTTGTTACTCTATCAGAGAATATTATCAAAATCAAATTTCACAAACACTAATATTGGACTCAGACAACTAAAAGGGCCCATTGGAAAAAAATATTAAGAATGGGGAAAAATAAAAGTTAAAGTTCAAATAGTTTTTTTTAGTCTCTGGAGAAGCAGTTATATTCTTAAATTGTCATAGCCAATGTTTAAAATACATTCATCTCTATTGCTTATGGTTTTGACTGCCTTAAAGTTCCCACCCAATCAGAGACCACCTGGTCGGAGCCTAACCAATCAGAAAGCAGCTTAATGAGATCCCTGGAAGAATAGGCTCCGCCCATGGACCTGAAAAGCTATAATTACTGAAGTAGAGAAGAACATTTTCAGACTCAGATTAAACCATGAGGATGCTATCAGTATGGCACTAGCGAAACATCGGTAAAGAACTTTAAGACATGGTTGAAATCAAAAGAAATACATATGTGATGAATGAATTAGTTATATTCTTAATTGTCACTTAAACTTGGTGGTGATGACAGAAAGTTGAACAAAGGATGGCTGATTTAAATTTTTAAAAAATATATTAGTAGGAAAGCTAGTAAAGCAGAAAAATGATATCAAAGGTTTAAAATTTTCAAACAGAAGGAACCCTAAATTTAAAGTAAATGCTAAAGCTATTTTGATCACTATTTTCAATCAAATTTCATAAAGGCAAAATAATATAGGCAACCTGATCAAGTAGCTCCCGTATCATTCCATCCCATTCTCTGGTCTCTTTGTTGAATGAGCCATACCTCCCATCTGGCACAAGAACTATCTGATAGTTGAAATGAAGGATTCTTGAAATTTCATAAATGAGATCAATGCTGTAGCCTTCAAATTGAGCATTTCCTATTAACTTATCGCTAGAGTCTTTTCTCATACAATACGGTGCACTCTGAAATAGAATTGTCATAATCAAAGTTTTTTACAATCAAACATAGGTATTGTGGAGAGATTATTACACAAAGACTTAATATCCCAAATAAATAACTAACCAATCGGATTTTGCTAATTTGATCATCAGGACTAGAAAACTTAACATCACCATCAAGATCATCTATGAAGGCCATTGATAGAGCAATTCACATAAACACTTCCTTAAATGTTCAACTTGAACTAGTGATGAACGCTTATCACTTACTGTTTTTTCAGCAGTGAGTGAAATGCTTTCAATAATGTGAAAAACGCTTTAGCTGATGAAATATTGACTAGTTTCTTTTATTTTTAACTTTTCACTAACTTCTATTTTTTTTTATTATTTATTTATTTAATAGTGCCTCATAAAGACTTGAGATTCCTTGGGTGACACTCTCATAACAACCATATCATCTACAATAATGTCTTAATGCTAGTTTTGTTTCTTTATTTGAGCTTTTGATTTAAATATTTATTGTATTAAATAATGGATTTTGAACTGAAGATAAATCCTATCATAGCATTATTTTTATAGTACAATTTTATAATTACTGTTTAAGAAGCTTTATTGAGCAATATCACAACTTCCAAATATCCAATATCTTGTTTCAACAAAATCAAAAGATATTATATTAGTTGTATTATTTTTAAACAAATAAAATTGATATAAAAAAAATACTGACCAATATTGTTGTAACAATCATAGTTTTGTTTGTAAGGTTTTCTACAATTTGATGAATCATTTCATGGTAAGTCCTGGTAAAATTGATTCCTTCTGTTGAATTCCATGAACCAATTTTTTGGAGACCATTTTTTGTTAGTTCTATAATATCAAGTTCAAAATTTGATCGAAATCCTTGGTTATCAAATTTTATAACACCAGTTAGTCCTTTCATTTCAACCTAAAAAAAAATATAAAAAGGATGTTTGTAAGCAAAATAATTAACTTTTACTGATATGAATATTCTCTGATTTACAAATCTCAACACATAGCATATTAATGGTACAAAGTCATAATAACACGCTTGTTACAGCAACCATAATGGTCACTTACAATTTTCATGTAGTTAATGAGACTGTAGCCATGTAGCCATGTGTCAGCAGCGTCACAGCTCAGAGGTTTGATGTCAATCCTTTGACTGCTATCTAGGTCATGGAGTGCTTTAGCAAAAAGGTGAACAGCGTCATACATCAGTGCAGTCTCTGCCTATAAATAAAATAGCAAACTTCATTCTAGGCTTACTTATTTAATTAATTTGATGTTGCTTGAAATATTCCATGAAGAATGTTCAACTTATATCCAGCCTAGTGATAGGATTATATATATATATATATATATATATATATATATATATATATATATATATATATATATATACAGTAAAACCTCTAATTAACGGACAGCCCTGGTGCAAATGTTTTTGTCCGTTACGTAAAGGTGTCCTTTAAAGAGAGGTTTTATTTTTTCATAAATATGTATTTGTACAAATTAATTCAATTTCCCATGTATTGAAAAGGTAGGTAGAACAAAATAAAAAAGTTTTACACAAAATTTCTTTTTATAACAAAAATGATATATGTAATGTACATTTATGTATTGTGTAAATTCTGTTCATAAAATAAAAAAAATACAACATAAAATAATTAGATGAGTAAAGTAAATAATTGGAATACATAATTAGATAAGTAAAGAATTAGTTTCAGTAAGTAAATTTATGAACAATTTCAAATGTCATTTTTATTATTAGAACAGCTTGGGAAAAATTGATTCACTGTTATTTGTCTTCGTTTGGCTTTACTGTGTTTCGATTCTATAATCATCTGAATGTCAGCAGCCATTTTGACACCCAGAGCGTCTTCATGATAGAGAAAAAAGTCTTTTAGTTTTTTTGAACACCAAAAAAATTGGTCTAAGCCTTTGAATTAAATTCCCAAATTACACCTAGTTTTTTCATGTCACCTCCTCGAAAGCAACGGGGTTGTTTGGCTTTACCTATAACCATAGGAGGTTCGAATTCACCAGCAAGGTTTACACATAAAAGAACCGTTAACCTTTCTTTTGAAATTTTATCCCCTGAACAATTTTATCGGAAAAAGTAATGCACGGAAAAAGAGATCGGTTTCATCGCAATTATATATGTCTTTATCAGAGTAATTTTTTATCATATCTTGCAATTTTTGAGCCCATTCGATCTCATCATCAACGCTTCCTGATTCACCACAAATAGATTTATATTTGATGTTGTTCCTGGTTCTGAATTTTTCGAGCCATCCGTTAGATCCTTTGAATCCATTTAAATTCAATTTGTTTGCCACTTCACGAGCTTTTTCCTAAATAAGAGGTCCTGTAATCGGGATATTATTTGCCCTTGCACGGATAAACCATTTAAGAATGACATTGTCAATGCCAATAGTTTTTCTGTTCGTGAACACATTTTTAATTTTTTTGTTTTTATTTTCATTTCATAATTTGAAAAGCACCGCACGGTTTTTGAGTGTTTCCGAAACTTGTGTCCTACCGATATTGATTCTTTCCGCTAACGCACGTACACATAACGTTTCACGGTCATAAACGTCGATTACATTTATTTTTTGTTCTAAAGTGAGTTTCTTACGTGGAGAAGACATTTTCAGCCACCTGCCACGAGGGTTAGAACAGAACTAAAGTTTAATAAAGCAGGTTCGAGAATAAAAAAAAAGAAAGTATTTATGTGAAAAACCTCTGCTCAAAAGTAAACACAGCTGTCCCTGTTTTCTTAGACGGGAAACAACTAATTCTTTCCGAGTAACGGGAAAGGGATAAAGTCATACTGTCCGTCTTTTAGAGGTTTTTTTAATCGATTTCTAACCAACACAGCCTGTCCGTGACCGTTAATGAGAGGTTTCGTTAAATAGAGGTTCAAATGCCTAGAATATTGTATTAAAATGCCGGTGCAAAAAAAATCGTCAGGTAATGGGGAGTGACCGCTATTTAGGGGTGTCCGTTAGTAGAGGTTTCACTGTATATATATATATATATTTAAGTATTTATGATAGGTATGTTATTGCAGTTAAATGTCTGTAACATATCATTTATGAAACAAATTAAAGGGAGTACAAAGGTACAGAGATGAGATGACACTATAATATATTTTTTATATAAAAAATAAAAAATTTATAGTTGACTCTATTTATTAAACGTTGAACTCATCATTGAACCTGCAGATCATGTTTTTTCTTCGGGCAATCAACATCTAGGTTATTACGCCCTTTGCACATTAAAAATTTTCATACAAATATGGCGCCCAATCACAAGGATTTCAAGGCATTGCCGCTGCCATTTTATAATTTTACAAAAATTACCTAGACCTTTTGGTATACTTCTGTAAATGAATGAAGCTAAATTAATATATATTTGACTTTCCTATATTAATTTCCTAGGGGAAAGGAATATTTAATAAGCATTAATGTTATATTTTTAAAGTTGCTTATAGAAACTAAATAGAGATAATAGATATACTCTGTTTACTCTAGTAATTTCTCTTTCAGTCCTTATAAATCTAGAAAATAGCAGTTATGAATAATCAGCTACAAAAAACAAAACGAATACAGTGTATTCATAAATAATCCCATTAAATTCTTTAAATACTGTTATTATTATTTGTAATTGTTACATTACTCTCAAATATATCATTTTATTTAATGTTGATCTGATTTTGAAATTTCATTTTAAAAAATTCCAAGGAACTGATGCATTAAATGTATGACTATTATAGAAGATTAATCTCTCCTGGAAGACCCTTTCTACTTCCAGCAACTTTCTTTGTTTTTTAGTCATCAATTAATGATGACTGGCAAAGGATTGCCCTATTTGGCAATACTTTTATTCCTTCCCTTAATACAGATTTTATTATTTCTACTTTCACTAAAGTGAATTATCTCGTTTTCCCCCTCTCATTTTGGGCTTTCATTCAGCCAGTTGGTTATACTTTCCTATCCTCCCAACTTCATTTTTCTTCCCAATTTGCCTTCAATCTTTTTCTTTTAACTTTGGTTATTTTTCATTTATCCTTTTATTGGTTTTATTCTTTATTTAAAAATGAAAAACAAAACAATTATTTACACATTTGAAAACATTATGTACCTTTCACAAAAAGTAAAGTAAAGAGTATTGTATCATTTAGATGCAATCAATTAAATTTTTATTCTCCAGAGGTAAAAGCTACCTAGTTTTCCTTATCTTCAATAGTAATAACAATAAAGCTAGGGAAACATATAAAAATATTCCTTTTTTCAGTACATCAATGGTCAATTATAAATATTAGTACTGAAGACTTACTGGTATAAGTTCAGGCGATTGTATTTCAACTTTCTTTCCCTGTCTGGGTTCGAATGTTGTCCACTCTTTGACAACTCTTTGGACTTCTGGATTTTGTGGATCAACTAGCCGCAATGCCGTTATATTTGTTCCTCCATATTTAAATTCTTCCAAATCAACACTATGCAAATCCTAAGGGAAACATATAGGCAATAAATGTTGTTAAAGATAAAATAATTAGTTGATGATGTTCAAAATAGAATACTTACAAGTGAAGTTATTAAATAACTATGGTAGTCACTCATCATTCCAATTTGTTGGGCTTGTTTAAGAACATTGTAAACTTTGTCAGTTGAACAATCGAGAACAATATGAGACTCTGCCGAATTTTTAATCTGCTTCAAGAGGGGTCTATTAACACATAAATGAAGAGCATCGTATCATGTTTTCGCAAAAAGATGGAAAAAATTCAATGACTAGTCAAATAACTATAATAAATATGTGGTCTGTACAATAATGTACTGTATAAATACATAATGACATGTATTTAAATTTATTAGTAATTTGTTTGTCTATTTCAATAAAAAATGTCATAGCAATTTTCAATTATTTATTTCAATGACTCAAGCACTACTTTTGTAAAAAACTTTTAATATCACAGCACAACTAGCTGATGAACAATGCTTTAATTCACCATTATTACTTTAACTAAAATCAATAGAGATACTTTTTTATAATATATTAAAACATGAAAAAATGCCATTTCATGAATTGGGATAGATATGCTGTTCTTATTTAGTCTCAAGTTTTTACTTGATCACATTATCAATCTACCTATTATATTCATAGACAAAACATCTTGGGTTGTTTAAATTATTGAGTGCGCGAGTGTGGTGGTACCTGTAATCATTGCCTTCTGGCAGCTGGCGGACAGCGATAGGAAAATCGGATGGCCCATGAGCCTTCAGCAACTCTTGCAGTCTAACCAGGCCTTCATTACTCTCATATATTATAGTAAAAGATCTCCAGCCAAATGATGCAACCATTTGCACATATGCCTAAAAATTGGCACAATTTACCATTCTTACTTTGAATTAATAGTAAATTTGATCCAATTTAATGAATAATGAAGAATATAAGTTACACCAACTCTTTTGGCTCACCTTAGATAATACAGTCGGGTGGGGATAGAGGTTAACCAAGCAGCTTTCCCTTCTGAGGCGGTAATCCCATCGTGTCTCAAGATGAGGTATTTCCATTGTGTCACAGATTGACTGAACATGGCTCGCCGTTTGGGGAGACTGTGGACCGAATATTGCAGCAACTCCACTTCTCAATAAGTGACACACTGACAACAACAGTCAACAGGTTATTTGTGATAATCTTTATTTTAAGGGTGCTTATAACTTAAAGACTCTATACATTCCCTACATTAATTTTGTGATTTATCAACTATTAGTATCAATTTATTATTTATAAGATTAGTAACATAATTAATCTAATAACTTTAAACCTAAAATTGTAATGTACAGTATGTCCAATATGGATTGATGAGTATGCTGTGTGTTATGGCAATCCAATGTAGTTGGACAGCACTGCTGGAAAAAATAAAGCATTTCTCTCTCATATTACCCCGTTTTGAAGCATGGAAGCTGTCTAATGGAGATATCTTCTCGATCTGGGCTGAAAGTCTGGACCTTGGTAACATCATTCTGTCCGCATTAATTCTTTCCACTGCATATTTGAATGCTAACTCTTGTTTATCATCAGATGGATGGAACAGTCCTCCTGATATAAAATAAAATAAAACTATTTTAGACAAATTCCTGATAACCCTCAGAGGCGTCTGAAAAGAAGATGGCCTCGAGACCTTCTACTATAGAACTTTATTGGAGTGCTACCGATTGGTAGTTTCTCCACAAGTGTTTTTTTTCATGCCATTGTTCATATTAGCCTATTTACTTGTTGTAATATTATTACAGTTGTAAATATCAATAAATTAATCTAAAAAAAATTAGATATATTATAAATTAAACAGATAATGTACGTAGATTTATAATAAATATTCTGTCTTCTATTTATCATAACATTACATTAGTAACCAATCCTATATTCACTTGAATTGATTTCAGGTTATTTATAGTTCAATGGGAACAAATAAACAAGTCATTTTAGCATTGGGTATGTGTTGTTAGAAATATTTATAATTGCCAAGCTTATTCAACTCTATGCATCATTTACTGAGAAATTTAGTATGATTTTATTATTACTTGCGAAATGTATTAATGCGTTCTTGATTGTTATTGAAGTGATTTTTTTGTTTATGTAATATAATGGGTGCATCTACCCAAATGATAAGTATGAGTTCAGTTAGAGTCTTATTTCATTTTGGATTGTCAATGAAGTCATAAAAAGACGAGAAGGAATTAGACACCAATTTTATATTAAATGATTAAATTGATTCAAAATTATCAAAGAGAAATTGATGATTGACATTATAAACACACAAACTCACATCAACACAAATGTGTATATCATTTAATATAAAGAACTGAAAACAAAATAATTGCCTCTGTATGTGTTTATTGAGAAAAAAACTATTGGTAATTATTCCACAGGTTGTCGCTTCAAGTTGAGTCACAAGTTTAAACTTTTTGTTTGTTTCCATTTTAATATTTTTCAAAAATCCAAGCTATCATGAGCTTTAGTATGGAAAAGAGAATGTAATTATGGGAAATGTGTATACTTCGGTTATCACTTCATCCAGAAATTAACGTTTCAATAAACTTATATCGCCTATACTTCGAAATAGTAGTTGAAACTTTTATTTCTTGATGAAATAGTTACCAAAATCTACTATTTAACCATAATTACATTCTTTTTTCCATACTAAAGCTCACAAAAATTTATATTTTCGTAAAATACTAAAAATCAAAAGAATAAACAGTTAAAAATTTGTTGAAATTAAACTCAAAGTGACAACCTGTGAAACAGATAACGAATTATCAAAGAGAAATTGATATGGATATTACTAACCCACACACCTCTGTGCATATAATTTGTATGTGTTTATTGAAATATTATTTTTATTTATCTATATATTTCTTAATATGGAAAAAAAAACTGAACCAGAGACAACAACAATTGTTAGGATATAATGCAAAATTAATGTCTAGTATTTGGAATGTAACAACAGTAATTGAGGTATTTATATATGGAGGTAAGGGACATAAATAATATAAGGCTTACCAATTTTTATGACATCTGGTAGAGCATTGAATGAAGGAGCTTGATGGAGGAATAAAATTAACAGGAATGTATTCAACATTGTAAAGCCTGATTCTGTAGTTATAAAGGGTTATATATGAGTGAGGATTATCCAATAACAATATTTCTGTTGGCTTCCTTCAATTCCTCAACATTGGGATACTGGGACATCTGCAGGCTCTGTTGCTGTTCTGTCTTCATCCAGACTTGTGTATTGTCATTTGAGAGTTATGACGGGATGAGAAAATCCTAAAAAAGAAATTAAATAAATAAGTATTAGAAATGAAGTAACATAAAAGAGAGGGGTGCATGGGAAGAGCGGTGTGTTTATGTTTAATTAATCTAGTGTGGTACAGAGGAAAAATGAGATGTGTGATCAATAGAGGCGTTATCGTATTGGAAGAATAATATAATTAGTAATGAAGGTAGGATTGAAAGGTGGCGTCAGGATGTCTGTTGCTTACTAGAGCCAGTGAACTCACCGCTGCTCTGTGATCCGGGGATGTCCTATCCATGCCCAGGGATAGGCTGCGAGGTGGAAGCTGCCTCTAGAGATCTGGGTGCGGAGGCTGTGCGCATGCGCCGCAGTCGCATCGACTCGCCACTCGCACACCCTCGTCAGCTGAGCTCCTGTCCTCCTCAAAGCAACAATGAGGGGACAGTTGCATCTATGAAATAATTAGTGCAGAAAATTCTCACTCTCACTAAATGGCCCTCCTTAAAAAAAAAATAGTATATGGTTAGTTGCAGAAAAAGGGGAGATTTTGAGGGATATTGTTTTAGGAGGGATTAAGTTCGAACAGGCCGAGAAGTTTAAGTTGTTTGTTCATTTAACGTCA
Source organism: Arma custos (assembly GCA_037127475.1). Lineage (NCBI taxonomy): Eukaryota > Metazoa > Arthropoda > Insecta > Hemiptera > Pentatomidae > Arma > Arma custos. The sequence goes on along the minus strand of CM073762.1, from coordinate 59,325,192 downwards.
CTTAATATGGATAATCGGTCGATGCCAAATTGGGAGCTCTAAATTTTGCCAATCCAGGTTTAATTAGGATATGGATTTTTAACGAGTACCTGACATCGTACAGACTCGGGATCCCCCAACTTCCCTGCCGAAGGAAAGCGTAACCAAGGATTTTTTGCTCTGTTTAAAAAATCCTAGGGCCACACTATGTAAATACATGCACCGTGCGTTATGCTTTTTAAATGATATCGGAATGTTGTTAAATAGAAGCAAATGCTTTATTAGTTAGGGGGAAGACATTAAAACCCTTCTATAGTCAAAAATTAAATTAGAAATAATTTTTTATTATTAAGTTTTATTTCAGACTAAAAAGACAAGAAATTGCTTGCCTTTTCAGGCTACTGCCTGACATTTTCTAGACAAACGCTCTAAGCTGCCAATTAATCACAAAAGACCCACATACATGACTATTATCAGACCAATTTGGACTTATGGAGTAGAGCTTTGGGGCTCAAAGCCATCGAATTCCTCTCGTATCCAATCCTTACAATCCAAAATCCTTCGTATAATCCTTAATGGTCCTTACTTTGTTACGATTAAAGTAATCCATAATTACCTCCATGTTCCATTTGTTACTGATTTAGCCCGAATCCGATTCCAAGCTTTTCATGAAAAACTTTATTCCCACTCAAATACACTAGTTTCCAACCTATTTCTTCCTTTTAGTCCTCCGAGGCCTTTGAAAAGAAGAAAGCCTAGTGACCTTCTAAATTGAATCTATTATTTGAGTACTACCACTGTGTAATTTCTTTATATGTCTTTATCCTTGCCATTGTGTATCATTCCTAAGATTTACTTGTTGTATTGTTATAATATAGTTGTAAATTTCTATGAATAAATTAATTTTAAAAAAAGTTTTATTTCTTTTACCATATACCGTAACCCCCTTTATCTCCGTTTTATATTTATATATTTACATTTTTAATTATTATAAACATAGTATAAAATTACAATAGAAATTGTTATATAACAATTGACTCACAGTTGTTTAGTAATTTCAAGTTAGCAGTTGAAGATATTGCGAACAAAAAAGACGATAGAGCTTCTATTTTCTCAAAGTTTCTTGGTCAGTCGTTAAGCTTTCAAAAGTTTCCAGATCGCTCGTTTTGAAAGTTTTACTCCTTCTCTCTCTAAAAGAAAGGACTTAGCGAGAAACTAATTTCCTTCATCGTTTCTTCAAAAACCTTTCCGTCTCTTCTCATAGAATTTCGATGGGATATTTTATATTAGATCTATATTTTATATAAGATCTATGCAATAAGATCTTAGGAAAGGAAAATTATACAACAAAGTACAAGCTAAAAACAAAGTCGACCTTATATGTTTAGTATTATTTTTTTTTATAAATACCATGAAAAAAATTCATTTGATTTAACATTAATGTTGATGTGTCATAAGATAGTATTGCAGACTATTTATAAATAAGTGTAAATTCAATTAGTCATGACAGGTTTTGCTTGAATGACCTTTGTGACTTTAGGAGTTTTGTAAATTTAAAGTTTTAAATACCGTTTTTGATGTGAATAAAAATTAGCTAATACGCTAAATTCGGATAATCTATAATCTTAATTTTCATGACTATTAAACGCATTTTATTTTTCGATAAATAAAAGAATATTTGTATTAAAATTTTTTTTCGTAATAATCACTTATGCTATATTTCAAATTGTAATTATGAACCATTTTATTCCTTACTATCACTATCATATTAAATCAATAAAATAAGTTAACAATTATTTGTTGGTTTCATTGTTCCTATTCATAAATTCTATACTCGTAAATGACAAGGTAGTTTACAACGCCTGTTAAAAATTACTTATGCTAACTTACAGAACGTAACTGTAAGGTGGTTTTGCCTATCGGATATGTGACAGGCGCTGTTTTTAACTTTCTATAATTTGAAAATGCTTACAATAAATATTTATTTGAGAGAAGTGGGCTAGGAAGTATGCTACTAACCTCAAGGTCTTTGAGGCCTGCTATGGCACATATATTATTTAATCTGTTACAAGCCGTGGATCGACCCTGTGGGGGGCATTCCCCATGACGCCCGTACAACTTCAATAATGAATTCTATACGTTACTCTACCGAATTATATGTATATAATATATTTTAAATATATAAAAATATTTATTTTTATCACAGCGCTCATAAGAGGTAAACAGGCCTGTTTTCAAGGCTTGTAAATTTATTTATGTACAAACAAAATTTTTATTTATAAAAATTTTGAAATGCCAATGTTAATTTATTTAAATCTTGAATAATATTAGTTGACCTTATATACCCGAGGAAGAAAATGATCTATTTATCTGAAAGCCAACGACCCACATTGCAGTTATCAGGGCTAGAATTTAATCAATTGTAATTTAATTTATATACAAGACCAAAAGACAGCATGTAAAAAGTGATTTTTTAGTTTATACTACCATTATTATAATCAATTAAAAAACGATTCTACTTCCAATTTAAAGTATCTGTTCCACAGTTTGTCGCTTCAAATTGAGTTGCAAGTTTTAACTGTTTATTCGTTTCATTTTTAATATTTTCCAAAAATACAAGTTATCGCGAGATTTAGTATGGGAAAGAGAATGTAATTATGTGTAACGAGTAGATCATTCGGTGATAATTTTATCAAGGAATAGTAATAGTTTCAACTAACATTTTAAAGTATAGATGTTAGTTGAAATGTTCATTTCTAGATGAAATGGTTACCGCTGTATACACATTCCCATAATTACATTCTCTTTTCAATACTAAAGCTCATGATAACTTTTATTTTTTGGAAAATAGTAGAAAGGAAACGAATGAAAAGTTAAAAGTTCTTGTGACTCAACTCTAAGCGACAACCTGCTGAATAATTAATCAATAAAGTTTAAAGATTAATAATAAATAAATTTAATAATTTTCCAATAAATATAAATTGTTCAGTTATTTCGATTTTATTTTTACTTAAGATCTGCCAGGAGCTACAAACTTGAATTTATTGTTATAATTAATTAGATATTTTATATAATTTTTTATATATATTTGTAATTTATTAAAGGCCTCATTGATCAGGAACGCATGAATAGGGGTTGCTCTCCTTCATTGAATAGCCACAATGGCCGAGGGTAGATAATTCAAGCTGACGAGGAAGTTGAATAAACCGACCAGGTGAATAATGCTGCTATTATAAAATATTAGCCAACTATAGTACACAAAGATCGAATAAAGATTATTAATTATTAATCTTTTATCATTTAAAAAGTTAAAATAATAAACAAAAAGAACTGTCTACGAAAAACTATTTTTATTTAACCACTGATTGCTTTTACTAATTTTTTTTTTTAATTTTCAATTTCAATAGAAACATTAAACATAGAGGAATTTACGCTTAATAATAAAACAATAATGTATGGTTGATTCCATCTTAAGAGTGAACATCATAATTTCACTTTTTGTTTGTTTCCACTGGTCACCATTCACGATCTATTTAAATAATTTTGTGGCAAAATGATCCTCATGAACATATTTAATCATTTCTTTCATATGATATGATTTAATGCTCAGGGTAAACTTACAGTTCACCACTTAAATGTCAGTATCGTGTCATATCAATTTTTAGAATTCACCTATGAATTCGTTTTTGTTTTTTTATCATAAGTGATCCAAACCCCCAAAAAATCCACAAATCTTAATATTCAATTCATAAAAAAATTTAATAATTTTCTGAAGAATGTTTACCAAATTTGTTTTATGTCAGTACCTTGGATGAATGATTAGTATCGTGGCACGAAAAATTTTGAAATTTAATTATGATTATCCATATTTTGAAGTTGTATCGAAATCCTCTCTTCTTGCATCTTTACAATAAAATAAAGTAATAATTTGGACGAAATTATTACTTTAAACTTTTTTATAAAAAGTTTAATATAGAATAAAAAAGTTTTTAACAAAAAAAAGTAACACATTGAATGATAATTGTTGACCTTGATAATATATGTGGAAGAAATTGGTCCGGGTAGGGGTCACAATGAATTTCTCGTATAATTTGAGAAAAACTTTATTGATAGCCAACGTTTCGACCTACTTGGTAGGTCTTCTTCAGGGCTATATGCAAAATACAGAAAATATAAGAAAATGGTACAAATATATTAAAACATATTAAATATAAATAAACAAAAGTAAGGTGAATACAGGCAATAAATATGATAAAGATGTACAGTAAGGAAATTATGAAGGTTAAAATGTATGAGTGTATACTATAAACAACGAAGTGTCAAAAAGTTAGTAACCCACATCATGAAGAAAATAATAATAAAACAGAAAGTGTTGAAAGGTAAAAAAAATAAGATAATACAGATAAAAAATAAAAACTGAAAATATAGAAATGTGAAATGATAAAAATGATTTGGGTAAATATAGAAAATGATAAGAATTACGAACTAAAAATTGTAGGTAATAAAGAAGTAAGAAATAAAAATTGTAAAATTATAAAAATCTAGAAACCAAATTATATAAAATAAAATAAATAATTTAGAAAATACAGTATTAATATTGATAGGTAAAAATACTTTATACAAGTGTAAAGAATATTAATTGCATAAGAGAAAATGTAAGAAGAGACTTTATATAAGTGTAAATAATATCAATTGCATAAAAAAATAGATATGTTTTAAGTAAAGTAAGTGATATTACAATCAGGCTATATTGGACTAAAATACATATAAAAAACGGCAAGGATATGTGGAAGAGTAAAGATAAAAATAGTGAGTGAAGTTCGACCGGATGAATGTCATAAAATGATATTTAGGGTGGGAAATAGATAACTAAACAAATAAACGCCTTACAGTAATAGTGAGCTTGGAAATAGTGATAATAACGGTAAATTGTGTATAGTACTGTTTTAGGTTATGAGGGAAAGGAAATAAAAAGGTAAAGTAACATTACATAATTACCCATATATAATTTTGAGTTAATTTTATTACTATTATAGTTATCAAATCATTAAAAAATCAGTACCACTACAACTCATGAAGAGTCTTTGATTCTGTACGTGGTAGAGACATTACTATTTGGAAGGTCAATGGTTGTGGAGGGAAGTGCTTGTCCGATATAACGGTCAATCAAGGAGTTTTTCCCCTAATTAAGGATACCCACTACATAGAGGCTGGGTGAGTCCCGGAAGGTCTCTAAATCCCACGCATTCCATCCCCGGCTGTTAACAGATGAATTAAATTATTTGCTACTGCCGGATTTAAACCCGAGACCATCGGCGCAGTACCTGAGTGCTATACCACTGACCTAATCCGCTCCATCGAATCATTAGAGTATTTATAATAATAATAATGTCTTTATTTATTCTGGGACGAGTCCCTATAGAATAACAATACAGGCATTGTAAGCTATTAAATCTTAGAGTGTTAAATAATTACTTTTAATTAATTATTACAATTAATTTAATTAGTGAGAACGAATAAAAAAATGAACAAATAAAAAATGTGAATTACCTACAATAACAGTATTTCAAAAACATATTAGAAGAAAAGAAAGAAACAAAATTAAAATAAGTTTACAATAATTATATAAGAGAAACAAATTTATGGTCACATATATCAAATTTATGCCAAGAAAAAAAACAAAAAAGAAAGATTAAACAATATTATCCGAGATTTACCTTTCATCCCTTTTTGTCCTTTTTAATATCTATCTATATGACATTAATAATACATATGTACGTGGTTTAAATTCCACACACTCAAATATATGAATACAAAATAACACACACAAATGTACATCTAAAAACATCATTCATTCATCGAATAAAGAGAGCAATTAAGTCGGTACTGATCCCCTACTATTTTCGATTTTTTGGGAATTGTAGGGATAATAGGTGCTGGAATATACGGGATTTGAAGGTTGGAAGATTATTGGAACGACGAATGGAAGAAGGTATAGAGTTCCAAAGGGAGGAGGATCGGATCAGGAAAGCTCTGTCAAAAGCTGCAGTTCGGTGGGATGCTGTATATAGATCAGAGAGCCGAGAACGGGTGTTGCGGGAGAGGACTGTGGTTTTGAATTGAAGGAGATCGAAAATGTAAGATGGTCGACGGGATTGGATAACTTGGTAAAGGAAAGATGCTAGGACGTATTTACGGCGGTAGGAAGGGTAGAGCCATTTCAATTCTTCGTAATATCGGGTCACCGAAGCATCTCTAGGGATCCCAAAGATGAATCGAACGAAGCAATTAAGCAACCGCTTTAATTTTGCTTCGAGATCCCCAGAGATACCCCCATACACCGAACAACAATAGTCAAAATGGGGGAAAATTAAGGAAGAAACTAGGAGTTTACGGATTTCAAAAGGGAACAGGTGACGAAGGTAATTGAGACGCTTTAAGGTGGAGAAGGTACGACGAGAAATTTCAGAGATATGGTTTTTCCAGGAAAGGGTCTGGTCAAAAGTAATTCCAAGGTTTTTGACAGTTGGGTAGAATTTGATAGGATTATTGTTTAGAAGGAGGATTGGATTATGGGGAATAGTTTTAAGGAAGTAGTTTGACCCTATTATTATTGCCTTGGTTTTGTCCACGTTCAACTTTAGCTTGTTATCCATTGCCCATCGATTTATTCGATTCAGGTCATCTTGGAGTTTTTCGGTGGCTAATATTAGATCGGAAGGGGAAAAGGATAGGTACACTTGAAAGTCATCGGCATAGACATGATACTGGGAATGTCGGATAAGAAGTGGAAAGTCGTTTATGTAAATGGCAAATAGGGTGGGGGATAGTGATGAGCCCTGTGGGACACCACAGGATAGCGGAAGGGTTATGGAAGGAGGTTGACCGGGGACCAAAACATATTGGGAGCGATCTGAGAGGAAAGACTTGAACCATCCTAGAGCACTTTTGGATAGAGGTAAGTTTCGTAGCTTGGCGAGAAGGATATTGTGGTCTACTGAGTCGAAGGCTTTGGAAAAATCTAAAAGGATCAGAATTGTTAATTTTTGCTGTTCAATTGCAGTATGGAGATCATGGGTGATTTTGAGGAGAGCGGATTGAGTTGAATAGCCTGGACGAAAGCCGGATTGGAGAGGGTTAATGAGGGAACGTTCTTCTAGAAAATTTGAAATTTGGTTTTGGGCTAGGCGTTCTAATGGTTTTGAGAGGTTAGAGAGAAGGGAGATAGGGCGGAAGTCATTTGGAGAGGAGGGATTTTCAACTTTATTTAGCGGGCGCACTAACGCGGTTTTCCAAGGCGTGGGAAATATGGAGTTTTGTAATGAGAAATTATAAATATGATGTAATACGGGCATTATGTCAGGAAGGCAGGATTTTAGTAGCTTTAAAGGAATATTGTCGGGGCCATAGTCACTGGTGCGCGATTTCAGAATGGCGTTTAATAGTTCGTCATATGATACATGGGAGAAAAAGAAGTTATCAGGGTTAAAGTTTATATGATCAATGTCGGTAGCGGATGAGGATTTAGGAGATGTGATGGGTACGAAGTGGTTATTGAGATTGTCTGGCGTGATTGAAGAGGAATAGAGTTTGCGATGTTTTGTTGTAATGTTGGCGATAATTGTCGGAGTATTTTCCATTTGGATTTGGGATCGGTTGCATTGGTGAGGATGAATTGGATGTGGTTTGATTTTGCACGACGTATTGCTTATTGGGTTTCATTGCGAAGTAGTTTGAAACCTTCATAGTCTACTGATAGACGTGTGCGACGAAATTTTCTCCTTGCTGCTTCTCTTTTCTTCATCATTTCTTTTATTTCCGGGGTTAGCCAAGGTGTCGTTGAACGGCGTAAGGTAAGGGTTTTTAAAGGAGCGTGGATGTCTAATATGGATTGCAGATTGGAAGTCAAGGTGGAAACCATCTGATCGATGGAACTATAGGAGTAAATGACGTCCCAGTTGATGGAACTTAAATCGGATTGAAGTGATTCGAAGGAAAGGAGATCCAAATTGCGATAGGACACCGTTCTGGGAGTAAAGGATTTGACTGGTAGGTCATATGAAATTTGAATGAGATCGTGTGATGAAAGAAACGGAACAGGATGGGACGAGGAAAGAATTTTAAGAGGTGAATCAGAGATAAACAGGTCCAACCAGGTGTCCGAAAATTGGGTGTGATGGGTTGGAGAGTAGGGAACGAGGTAAAGATTGAGAGAGAATATTAGATTTGAGAAAAAGGATTGATTGCTGGAATTCGAAAGCATATTAATATTGAAGTCACCACATATAATTATATTGGTGTAGGTAGAGACTAGTTGAAGAAGAGAGGATTCGAAGTGGTTGTCGAATGGAACATGAGGAGGTCGGTATACTACGGCATATAGAAGAGGAGAGGAGAAAGTTGAGATTTCAACAAATATATATTCTAGGTGAGGAAAGGTTGAAGCGGGAGATTGAAGAAGGATTTTAGCTTTAAGGCTTTCATGGATATATATACCAACTCCACCTCCCCTGCGGTCAGATCTGTCATGACGTATGAGAGAATAGTTAGGAAGGGACAATTGAGAGGAAAGAATGATAGGTTTGAGCCAAGTTTCGGAGACCGCTATGACATGGTAAAAGTTATCTTGGAAATATTTCTGAAACTCATCAATATGTGCAATAAGGGATTGTGCGTTAATGTGATAACAGTTCAGTAAATTAGTCATAACTAAGGACGAGAGAGAGAAATGGCAGGTAAACGGAATACGGATTGAGGGATAGAAAATGAAAACTTTTCGGGCAAAGAATAAATTAAACGATGATCATAATGAGTGAATGATGTGAAGATAGTTTTGAGTGATATGAAAATTGTCTTTTCTGAGAAAAATGAAATTAAAGAAATTCGTAAAAATAAATAACTGTTGTAAAAAAAAAGGAAACTGCTTAAATAAAAAATAAGTTTCAAATATAGAAGCACTTCTTCTCTACCTGAATGAAAAAGGAAATGAAAAATAACTATAAAAGAGTACAAATCTATATAAAAAATAAAAGTGAAAAGTTAAGGTGACTATTGGACGACACTCAGCTGAAAACGTCCAGATCACTAGGCTTGCTAATTGTCACTGCTGGGTAACCGTCCGACTGTCTACATCTGACTCGGCCTCCACTGAACCAAACATACTTAATTTTTGCAGATATATATATTTAGTATTATTTGAAATATGTTTCAGGCTGCAGATCGCACTATTACCAGAGCCCTTACTTAAGGAAATTAAATAAATAGAAATATTACAACGGTTATAGGAGATTATACGTTATCAACGTAGGTTCCGGAGATTATCAACTTAAATTATGAAAATATGGCGTGCTGTGTTTGCGTTTAATTTATCAAACAATTAATTTGATATTTTGACACATCATCCAGTAGATGAAAAATGAATGGGTCTCGCACAACAAGCACACGATCGGGGAGGTGCCAGAGAGGCGGAATTCAATGGACGCGGATATTGAAAGAGATAAATACAAATATAAATCTATATTTAAACACATTTAGTTTAACTAATTGTTTAACAGTCATTCATTCAAGTAAAAAAACCTTTTTCCAGTCAAACATTTTTTCTTTATTTAAATACGTTTCAACATTCTTCAGTCACTTTCAATTTACATCTCTTATAAGTCCCTTTTTTATTTAATTTAAATATATTTTTTAAATACTTATAAATTTGCACATTTTTAACCTTTTAGTAGATTGTCAAATAATTTAAAATTTTTCTTATAATACTTAGAGTTTAAAATGTACTCCATGGTCATTATTAACATTTATGAATTGCACTTTGTGCAAATGTGGAGTACATTTTAAACTCCAAGTATTATAAGAAAAATTTTAAATTATTTGACAATCTTAAAAGTTTAAAAATGTGCAAATTTATAAGTATTTAAAAAATATATTTAAATTAAATAAAAAAGGGACTTATAAGAGATGTAAATTGAAAATGACTGAAGAATGTTGAAACGTATTTAAATAAAGAAAAAATGTTTGACTGGAAAAAAGTTTTTTTACTTGAATGAATGACTCAAAAAGATGTACTCCAGTAACATAAACAAGAGAATTAAAATAAACTAATTGTTTAACTTAACTTAACTGTGTAACTTATGCTAACAAAAAACTATTTTCAATATATAATAAATAATATGTAGTCTTATCATAGTATGACAATTACTGCCACCTTTATTCAAAAATTCTTTAAATTTTTTTTGTTGAAGTCACGTTGCTTCTGCTCAGTGGCTTATAGAAATTACTCATAAATCACAAAATTATTTTATAGCAATATTAAGTGACATTGTTAACTTTATTTATTTCATTTTCTCTCGCTTTACTAACCATGTAATAAATATACTACATTGGGAAAGAATTTCGGAACAGTTCGTATCCGAATATTTAATAAAAATAAACGTTTAAATCCTTGGGATTTAAACGTTAATTCAAACAACACTCTTAAAATCGTCTGTATGTGTACGATATTGTGTGTGAGTATATGTAAAAAGTCTAGCACCAAATCGAAAATTATAAATCAAGGCTAATTTAACACATTTTTACAAATTAAAAATAACAACTCCAACATAACAATTTTGATCAAATTCGCCATAACGATAAAAATTTAAATGTTTAATGTTTAATTTAAATGTTGTTAAATAAATTTATATTAAAATTAATGTTATTTAATATTAGGTATTATCCTCATTTTCCATTTCCCACACTCTAAAATACCTTTATTTTTTAAAAATTAAAAATGATTTATCATTGGTTACTTTAGGTAACCCGGGCCCTTTGTCTCTCCGTGACAGTGCTCTACCATTTGAGCTACCGGAGTTGCTTACCAGTCGGGACAAATCTGTTCTCTTATCTGACCCCATGTCCCCGTGATCTCCCAATTTTTGCGATTTATACACGAGAACGAATGTTCTTAGCATAACCATCTATATGCTGACGACTTCCAAATATACTTGTCCTTTCCTCCTTATGAACAATTAATTGTGTTCGCCAGTTCAGGAAGACCTAAATAGGATCAGTGCCAGGGCAAAACTGAACAAACAGGAATTGAACGCTATGAACAGTCAGGCCATTGTTTTAGGTTCCAATTCCCTCCTTACATCCATCCAAACCCTCCTTAACCCAACATTAATCATAAACGGTCATCCTACCTCGTTCAGCTCCTCTGTGAAAAATTAGCCATTACCATCGACCAAAACCTTTCTTGGTAATCCCACATCGCCCAGATATCCCGACGGTCAAATAGTTCCCTGAAGTTATTCCACCGTTTCGTCATCTCTTTACACAATCTTCCCGTAAGCTTCGCGTATCTTCTCCCATCTTCCCCCCCCCCCCCAGTTTGACTATTGTAGCGTGGTATTTGGAGGCCTTTCTAAAATGCTTGAAGACAGACTAAAGAGAATAATGAATTGCTCCCAAAGATTTTTGCTTGGTATTCCTAGGCGATCGCGCGTGTCCCACCTTTATGATGATTTAAAGTGGCTCTTCCCTCCCTTCCGAAGACAATATTTCCTCTGTTCATTCTTATACCAATCGATTAACTCTCAACACCCTTCATATATTTACAGTCTCCTCCAATTCAAATGCTCAGTTCAACACCATAAAACAAGATCACGCCTTTCCGGTCTCTATATACGTTACCACAGAACTAAAGCCTTCGAACGTTCCTTTCTCACCCGCTCCACCACAGTGTGGAACTTAATCCCTCCTAATATCCGTCATAGTCCCTCACTATCGTCATTTAAATCCTTGCTTTACCAACACCTCCTAGCATTCCAAAAAAATGCTCTCAAAGTAGGTCATTTGCTTAGATTGTAATGTATAGAATAATTCATTGTGTTATTTATTTATTTTAATTTTGTTTTTTAAGAAACTGTACATCATCTAAAAAAAATTTTGAATGCTAGCTCATGCATTTAAAAAAAGCTATGTAACAAAAGCTATGGATTTATCTATTCTCTTTAATTGCTTAATATCTTCTCAAGATTTGTACTGTTTATTTACTTACTCTTATTTTTGTTTAAATATTTCTTTTTAAATTGCTTTTTGTCACTTTTTACACCCTTTTTGAACTGTAACATTTAGCCTCCTGTCCAGATAAATATTAAGGTTCTTTTTCTATTCATATTTGTTATTCTAAAGGGACATAGTCTCAGAATAAAGTTACTATTCTATATATATATGTATATATATATTATCCTCATGGTTAATAAGAAAAGTAAAAGTTTTATAATGTGTTGTTTATTTTTATAAGTGGGCATCATTAAAATGCCTTATTTTTCCTAATTAAACAAATATGTAGGTAATAAATATTCATAAGTAATAAATCTCCCTGATAAATATTAATTTAATTTCAATAAGCTATCGTGCCCCTCATTTTTTGCTCATTTGAATTTCAGATTTTTTGTTGAATAATGTATATTCCAGATATCGTTTTTCCAACGTAATTGTAATTATTCTAAACAGGGTGGACAATATTAGAGATATGAAACACATTAATATGTTCCTCTAATTATTTGTTTATTTTATGTTACCTAATATCCATTGTATGATTGTCGGAGGCCTCTCTGTATTGCGATTTAATCGTTGATTAATGAATAGTTAGTTAATCGTCCAATAATTTTAAGTTAATGGATATTATTACTTTTTTTAAAAAGCAAAATGCCTTTTGCCACCTTCAAACGTTTTTAAGGTTATTATGCGTTGGATAACCATTCTTTGTATAATTTATTTTCCCGGTTTTGGCCATTTACTGTGGGATTTCCATATTATCGGAGATAGTAATGTCATATTACAGTTTTAATATTTTTTCCCTATGTGGGTGGCATTGGTGTGTTCCATACATCCAGATGTAAATTGTTTAAATTTTATGAAAGCCCTATTAGTTAATATGTCCTATTATCCTTTGCAGTATATATTAAAACATATATATGTATATATATATATATATATATATATATATATATATATATATATTTTTTTAAGTGTTATTTAGTGAAATTTACAACTATATAACAGAATACATCAAGTAAATATAATGAATGTATACATTGGCATGAAAAGACAAGTAGAGAAACCACCCAGTGGTAGTACTCAAATAAAAATTATTACGGTGGAGAATGGAGATAGTTGGGGGGTGCAGTCAAAAAAACAACACCAAATAAGTACAAGACTTATATTTATGCGTGCCGACGTTTCGACCTACCTTGTAGGCCATCTTCAGTGCAAATGGGAGAGGCGGCTGGGTATACCGAGTAACCAACACTGTGAAGAGAAGTTGGTGTTGTTTTTTTGACTGCACCCCCCAACTTTCTTCATTCTCCATTGTATCATCCAGTCAACTATTTTCCTCTCATACATGAAATTTTTTTACATATATAAAACTATAACTGTTATATATTTGTGTTTATAGCTTTCAAATATTTATGAATGTTACAAAATTTCCCGCTATGTTTATTTTGATTTGGGAGCGGTGTAGCTCAGTGGTAGAGTGCTGATTTGCCGTGCCGATGATACCGAGTCCAGCTGCAGCAGATTTTACTTAATACGTTAGCACCCGGGGATGGATCCTTTGGTATCTGGGACCTTCCTGGGGCTCACCCAGCATATATATAATTGGTACTCAAAATAGGGTGGATCTGAACGGGGAATCTGATTTGGGACAAATCACCTCACTGCATAACCGTTGTCCAAGAAACAGAGCAGTCCCTACCACTTAAGAGATTAATGTTAATTTTAATCAGTACATATAAAATGATTTGTCCTGAAAGACTGATGGATCAATGCACAGCTTAAACCGCTGATCGTAGAGAACTGAAACTTGGAGGGTGTGTTCTTTATATGACTTAGGTATCTGATAAGAAAAGATTTTCAGAACTTCTACCCCTAAGGGGGTGAAAAAGGAGGCAAATTTGTATGCTTGCTCACGTGTTTCTTACTCGCAAAAAATATATATATTTTCGCTGAACAAAACAAATCAAGTAACATAGTTCACTTCGTCTGCCTTCAGCGGACTCAGCTCATTCTAACGCCTTAAAATACCGAAAGGATATCCTAATCCTATCCTAATTAGAAAACTTCAAACCCAAAGGGACTAAGAGAAAAAAAAAGTTCTCTTCTCGCTTCTGCCGTATGACAAAAAAAACCGTTATACTAAGCAATCCTTTTCAATAAATTCAATAACATTACATACTAACTTTACTAACCCTTTACTACCTTTACTAACACGAACAACAGTAAAATTCTGTCCGTCACGTTTGTTAATCAGTGTCAATGTATGTTTCACGGCTGTGTTGATCTGTCTGTGATGCAATTTGATATGGATAATCTCAAGCCTGGGGAAGGGCATAGGCTACTTTTTATCAACACACCACACAAGCGAAGGTTATATAAAACTGTAACCTGATTGACTAACACACCCAGCGGTCAACGCACAGCAGAAACCACTGAACATAGCATCTTCAAATTCGCAGATAGGTTCTTTGTATAGCTTAAATGAGCACTAAGAAAGGAATTTGGACAATTCAATCCCCAACAGTTTCTCCCTTAATATAAAAGGGGTTCAAAGATTGTATGGGATCCGTCAGTTTTGAAGTTAGACATCTAAAATTTTGGATGTACGAGTAACTTATAGTTAAAAAAATTAAATGATTTATCTAAAATGATCTGTCACAACTTTATGTGGCAGACAAATTCCACGCGAGCGAAGCCGTGGGCAAAAGCTAATAAATAATATTTTGGTTCATATTTAAATTTCTAAGCATTATTTTCTTTGTTCTATTTACCTAAATCGTTGAAGTATAAATGCCCGTAGTACAGACTGAAGAGAAATTTTGGGGGTGGCGGAGAAGAGGAATTTGGCCAAACAAAATATGTATATGCATAAAATCTTACTAATATTATAAATGTGAAAGTTTGTATGTTTTTGTTATTTTTATAAATTTAATGAACTTGGCTCGTAATTTGATTTACTATTGAAGAAAGTTTTCTTTAAAAAATCTACAAGAAAAACAGAAAGTTATACAGAGTTGTTTAATTAAAACGGATTCTTTATTTTTGTCTGACTGCTCGGATTTAATTTAACTTTCTTTTAGCAACTTCCAACTTTATGATTCTGACTTTTAATTTTCGTCTCATAAAAGCTAAATCAACCGATCATAAGGCTTTTCATCGAGATTTGATGTTTTCATGACCATCGTAATTGAGTTTTTGTTAGAAACATGATGGGATATGTACTTTTTGAAAGTGGTATAAGTCCATTTTTAATATTCTCGATATCCAAGGATTTCTATTTGAATTACAATAGATAAAAAAATATCTGCAAACGAAAACTAAAAATGCTAAAAGATAAAAAATATAATATAGCATTACTTATGTAACCTCTAGAAGTCTGGTATCATACCATTTATATCTATAATTAAACTAGTTTTTTTCTAAATCCTTCATATTCCACCCCTTTTTTTATACTTTAATCTTCACATTTTGTATCTTTCTGTTTACCTCCTCATTTTTCTTTCCCTTTATATTATGTTTACCTTTTATTTTTTCTGCTCATTTATTTTCTATATTTTATATTCGTATTCTTTAATTATTATATCTGTAACTATTTTAATTTCTGTCCATCATCTATAATTTTATTATTATCTGTCACTATTTTAATTTTATTATATTCTGTAACCACTTTTATATTCGTTATCTTTAATTATCATATCTTTCACTATTTCATCATATCTAGTCACTATTTTAATTTCAACATCTCTTGTCACCATATTCTTGTTACTGCAACGTTTTTTATATGTTTTTCTGTTTGTTTCTCTCTCTTAGCCCTGAAGAAGACCTACATTGTAGGCCGAAACGTCGGCACACAATAAATAAGTTACACTTATTAAGGTGTTTTTATTGACTGCACCCCTCACTATTTCTTCCTTATAAATATATTATTAAAGAACTCTTATTATAGTATTAAAGAACTTTTATTAGCATAATAACAATATGCAGATAGCAATAAACCCGAATAAATCGATAATATATAGACAATTTAAACTTACTCCCTAGGGTTTTTTAAAGGTAGCAACAAATCCTTGGTTATGCCGTCCTTAGAAAGGGACGTTAAACGGGGGTCCCGAGCCCCTACGATGTCAGGTTCTAGTTAAAGATCCCTATCCTAATTAAACGTGGATAGGCAAATTTTAGAGCTCCCACTATAGCATCGTCCGATTAGCCTTAGCAGCATAAAGTTACGTTAAATGACCAAACAAACAACATATAGACAATTTAAAAAATACCTGCTGATCTTAATTCACACTCAAAAATCTGAAAACAACATTCGAAACCAACTATACAATTTTTTTACTCTCTCCAAGTCTTCACTACTATAACTATATTTATAGGGTACATGCTAATACATTACAGGTATATTGATCGGGTGATGTAGTTACAAACATTTCGTCATCAATTTGTAAGAAAGAATTATGCGTTAGCATTGTATTGTAATCGAACCAGTGTCAATTTTATGGTATCTGTTCAGCAGGTTTGAATTGAGTTACAACAATTTTTGACTGTTTATTCGTTTCATTTTTAATATTTTCCAAAAGAAAAAATAATTATGAGTTATAGTAGGGAATAAAGAATGTAATTATGGGATTTACAATTAAGAAATTTGTAAACTTTAATAATAGAAATTAAATTAACTTTCTAAGGCGGAAAAAAATAAATAAACAAAATAAAAAAACAGAGATATACCATTCATATAGAGAATGGATCGGTCTAAGGTACGACCCCTGGTAGCTCAGTAGTTTAGAGCACTGCAACGGAGATGCAGACGACCCGGGTTCGAATCCCGGCCAGCACAAATCTTTGCTCTTCAAGACAAAAATATTTAAAAATAATCATCGCCATAAAAATAACAATTAATAAACATAAATATATCATTTATACTTCGAAAAGTTATTTGAAACATTTATTTCTTGCTGGAATGATTACTTAAGTCCAATCATTACCCATAATTACATTATTTTTTCCATACTAAAGGTCACGCTAACTTGTATTTGAGGAAAATATTAAAAATTAAACGAAATAAAACTTGTTGTAACTCGAAGCGACAACCAGCGGAATAATTACAAAAAATATACAAGCCAATATATATAATCCAGATCAAATTGATTACAATATCAAATTTGTATTTCAATACGTTATTTTTCGAATAAATTCGGGAGATTAGGAAATAGATTAGAAAATCGTGTGCTTTATTGTGGAAAAGAGAATGTATCTATGGGTAAAGAGCAGATTTCGGTAATCATTTCATCAAGAAATAAAAGTTTCAATTAACATTTTGAAGTATAGATGATATATGTTTGTTGAAATGTTCTAGATGAAATGATTATTACCCCAGTATACACATTTCCCATAATTAAATTCTCTTTTCCATGATAAAGCTCATGATAACTTTTATTTTTTGGAAAATATTAAAAGAGGAACGAATGAAAAGTTTAAACTTGTTGTGACTCAACTCGAAGCGACAACCTGAGGAATAATTACCCATTTCATATTTAGACTAGTATATAATTTAATGTAATTCACTAAAATTGCATTTGATGGTAGGAACAGGAGAACAATTAATTCTCGACACGTCACCAGAATATATTTAAACAATTATTCACTGCCTACGCTGTGCAAGGTGCTCGTTAAAGATCCCTATCCTAACTATACGCAGATAAGCAGAATTTAGGGCTCCCGCTGCAGGAGCAGAGCTCTAAGTTTCTCAGCCCACATTTATCGTCGTACCAATTCAACCGCATATAATATAAGGTGTATATATATAATATAAAATGTTTTTTTAATACCAAACGGTAGGTAAACCTTTGATCTGCATATTCCATTTTAATATTTCATACATGTTTTAAATGTACTTCTCCAGAGAGATGGTAATTTTACTTCAATCTATTATTCATCAAAGGAAAAGTGAGAACATTCCAAGCACGAACGAGCTTTTTGTGTTTCTATATTTTATTTTTAATTACCTCGGTAGTGGTTTACTTTGAAGTTGGCTAAGACAAAGTGTGAAGAATGTAAAGTTAAATATTTATGAAAATAATAGAAATTAGTTTTCAACTGTTTCAAAATTTTTATCAATATTTAGGATTTGAATTAGTTTTTTTGAAGACTTTTCATGACGGTTTTTCATCAATAAAAACCATCCCTGGAATTGTTATTGTTACCGGCTACTGGGTATTAAAATGAATTAAACTACTGCTAAATTAAAGAAACTAATATTTATTAACAAAATGATAAAATAATACAATTAAACTATTAACAATTAAATTACTAACAAATAAATTACCAACAAATAAATTATTAACTGAAATAAATTTACAATAACAATATTTTAGATATTTATAATCTAGGCCTATCTTCTATTTAATTATTACAATAATATAAGATATTATTACTAAATAGCTTAACTGTTTACATAAGCTTGTACAAATCACATAAAATTACAACTGCTACTTAACTAATTAATTACTACTAATTAACACTTACAGTTCACTGGTAATTAAAGCCTATCACTATCACTATCACTAATTAAAGATGAATGGCTGGCTTTGATTAAAATTAATAATCAAACTATTGAATTTAAACTCGATACTGGATCCCAAGTGAATGTTATCACTTGGGAATTGAAACTACTATTATTATAATTGAAACTACTACTGCTCTACAGAAACTTGGTGCTGATTTAGATATAAGAAAAACTGATGTACTTCTTGAATCCTTTGGTGGATTTGTTGTTCGACCCATCGGCTGTGTTAATCTCGAATTTCAAAAAGGCAGTGTGAAAATAAACTCTTCATTCATGGTCGTAGATGATGACAGAACACCACTTCTAGGACTACGTTCCTGTGTTGAACTTGGACTTCTTCGTCGGATAGATCAGGTTACTCTCCCAGTTGATGATTTTATCAAACAGAATCAGGATGTCTTCAGTGGACTAGGATGTTTCCCAGACATATGTAAGCTAAAACTCAGTAGTGATGCTACTCCCAAGGCAAATCCTGCTCGTAGAGTACCTTTTAAAATAAAGAATAAATTAAAAACTTGCTTAAATGATTTATTGCATGCAAACATAATAGAGCGAGTGGACGAGCCTTGTGAGTGGATAAATAATCTTGTAATTGTTGAAAAACCTGACTCTTCACTAAGATTGTGTATTGACCCTCAACACTTAAATAAGTGTTTGGTTAGAGACTACTATGATATTCCTACCTTAGAGGAAATAAGTTTAAAACTTTCCAACAAAAGTCACATCTGTCTTTTCGATTTAAAAAATGGATTTCATCAAATTAAACTAGATGAGGAATCAAGTAAGCTATGTTGTTTTAGTACACCATTTGGTGTTTTTAAATATCTAAGAGCCCCTTTTGGTTTGTCAGTTTTGCCAGAATTCTTTCAAAAATTAACATAAGTATTTTGGCCATATAAAGAATGTCATAGTTTATTTTGATGACATTTTTTGTTGTGCTAACTCTGAGGAGGAACTTAAGAAAACAGTTGGAGAAGTTGTTTCTGTTGCTAGAAAGTACAACATTAAATTCAACTCTGAGAAAATCCAATATTTTGTTAACGAGGTTAAATATCTGGGATTTTTATTTAATAAGCTTGGTCATAAACCTGACCCACAAAGAATTAAGTCGATAATAAACTTGGAGCCACCAAAAAATGTTAAAGACCTTCAAAAAATTTTGGGTATGGTTCATTTTTTAAGAAATTTCATACCTAATCTATCTGATTTAGTAGCCCCATTCACATCTTTGCTTAAGAAGGATTCCGTTTGGCTTTGGACAAAATCTCATGATGAAAATTTTGATCAATTAAAAACTGCTATCTCAAATATAACATTACTTGCTTCTTTTGACCCTCTTAAGACCGTTGAGATACAAGCTGATTCTAGTAATTATGCTGTTGGTTGCGCGTTGATACAAGGTGGAAAGCCTGTTTTGTATGCTAGTAGAGCTCTAACCCCTTGTGAACAAGAATACGCACAAATTGAAAAAGAACTCCTTGCCATAACATTTGCATTTTCAAAACTCCACGACTTTGTTTATGGCCACCCTAATGTGATTGTTTACACGGATCATGCTCCTCCAACATCTATTATTCAGAAAGATCTGAATAAAATAAAAAATAATCGACTCAGACGGCTTAGATTAAAAATTTTACCATATAAGTTTAAACTGAAGTATCACCCAGGGAAGTCAATGGTTATTGCTGACTTATTGTCAAGGAATATTATTGTAGGAAATGTTACAGATGATGTGTCAATGAAAGATGTTGTACACACCGTGGGTGTTTTATTTGATTGCTCTGACCCACAACTTATGAATTTAAAATCTGAAACAAATTCAGATGAAACTTTAAACCAAATTATTGGGTATTATAATAGTGGTAGGCCAAAATCTCTAAAATGTAGTGGAGAACTAGCTCACTATTTTAATATAAGAAACAATATCACGGTAGAAAATGGCCTAATTTATTATGATGAAAGATTAATTGTTCCCCCATCGCATAGAAAGACAATTTTGAATTTACTGCTTGAAACACATCTTGGCCTTAACAAGATCAAAGAAAAGGTAAAACAATTCTTTTACTGGCCTGGCATTTTGTCTGATGGTACAAACCTTGTAAATTCTTGCTCTGTATTTTGTTTTGGTTTTCATATTTTGTTTGTTTTTGTAAGTTCTTGCTCCATAGGTATTGTTACAAATTAAATCATAAGTTACTAAAAAAAAAAAAAAAAAAAAAAAAAAATGTAAATGTATTTTGTTTTGTATTTAAAACTTAAGTGTATATGTATTTTGTTTTGTATTTAAAACTTAAGTGTAAATGTATTTTGTTTTGTATTTAAAACTTAAGGAGAGGGATGTTAGGTTGATAACCAACAACATAACCTGTGGGTTACCTCCTGTACAGTTACAGTTATACTATTGTGTTTATGTGCATATGTGTAATAAAGTGTGTAATATTATTAACTCTTATTTAATAATATATCCAAACAGAGCACTGAGTTGCAATGCCGAACGTCCTGGGCTCAAATCCCGCTGTTGGCTAGACTTTTATTTAATCTGTTAGCAGCCGGAGATGGATTCTATGGAATCTAGGACCCAAAGGGGGAGGGGATTTGGCGGTTGAGCGTTGCTTATAGGACAAATCAACTACCTGCATAGTCGTTGTCCAAGAAATAGTACATTCCCTACCACGTACTGAACTGTACAACGTACAAGGCTATCAAGAGTTTTATTTTCACAGGTCAGGAATTTTCAACGCATACCAATGATAGTTCGTCATAAAGCTTTAATTTTGTAAAAAAAAAAATGTGATTAATCTCCCTTACAAAAAAAATGAGGATTTTATACTGTTTACAACAATTATTTAGCCATATAGATAAAAGATCTTTGAATATGCCAAGTAAAATATTTTTTGAAAAAAAATTCCATAAAAAATAATCGAAACTACCTAATAACCGAAGTAAGTGATGACCATTTATTTAGTTTACGTTCATTTACAAAATTTTACATTAATTTTTAATAATGAAGTAGGAATATTATTTAGAATAAAGAAAATTCTCTACACTGGGATTTACTTGTTTTAACTTTTATTAGAAATGTTCCTTTCTCAAGACGAATATATTATAAATATTTTATTACTGATTCGCGTAAGTTCCCGACCAATTTGGATTCCGCTCACATAAATCAACTGCACATCAGTTGATATATCTGCTCCACTAGCATTAATAATTTAAGTTAACTGTGTGGCTTTCGATAAGGCGTGGCATCTTACTTATCTACTAGCTTACTTTTCACTTTAGGGCAGTAACTCCCACACCCGCACTATTTGGTCACTCAATCTTTCCTTTACGATTGATTTTTCTCTGTTGGACAGGACTCAGAGACCTCATCTATCAAAGCTGCAGGAGTTCCTCAAGCTTCCAATCTAGTATAAGTGACTATTTTCACAAACAGCCTACATACGGAAAATGAGGTACTAGATTTATGTATCTATCAATCTATTTATATATATTATTATTTTTAAATTTTTTTTTTCTCGGTTTCTACCGGAGAATGGACCTACCCGGACATAAGTCAAGGGTTAGGAAGAGAATTAATTACAAATATTCATAAATTTTCGAACAATACTCGCAGTTCCAAGCAAGACGACTTTTGCATTTCATCCAGAATTAAGGTCCAATTCCTTTATGCTGCCTAATGTCATTTCTGGATCCAGTTCATTCGTGGATATAACCAATGGCAACACTTTTGCCTTATCAAGCTTGTATAACTGCTTTAATTCCTCAACCAGGTCCTGATATTTCTTGATTTTTTCGGCGACCACTTTGTGGAGGTTACCATCTGCCGGTACTCCTATTTCAATTATATTTACACATTTTTCTTCTTTTAGAATCAGCAAAATGTCAGGCCTGTTGTGAGGAACTGGGTGATCAGTTATGATGGCATGGTCCCAATAAAGCTTGACGTGCCCTTTATCAATTATTGGCTGAGGACTGTAACTGTAATAAAGGTCTTGTCCACAATATTAAATTTCATAAACAATTCTTTATGTACAATTTTTGCGACATTGTTGTGTCTCAGGAAATACTCCAGGCCAGCAAGAATCTGACACCCGGATGTAATATGCTGGATTGATTCTGTGGTTGCTTTGCACAGTCGACACATCTCTGAAATGACCTCTCCACATATGCGGCGCCTATAGGTCTTCGTAGCAATCACCTGGTTCTGAATGGCTAGAACAAAACCTTCGGTTTCAGGAAATAATTCCCCTTTATGTAGCCACATTAGTGATGCTTCCTTGTCAACGCCTTCTGCCACCAGACTATGATAAAACCTTCCGTGGAGCTCTTTAGATTTCCACTCATTGAGAAGGTTTTCTTGATCAACAGGTGTGGAAAAGTTCTCACTTCGTAAGTTTAGAGCAGTGTATTTGTGGTCCAATATCACAATTGTTGAAATGACTCTTGAAGAGTCATTGCTCCTAAAATAGTTACGAAGTTGTTCTTCATCTCGCCGGCATGCTTTTCGCAAGTTTGATAAGCCTCGCGCTCCTACTTTTTGTGGAAGATACATTCTTACAACCGATGATTTAGGGTGCCGTTTTCTCGAGTGCACTAATTGTACTCTCAGATACGAGTCCATAGCGTCTAGGTCTGTATCGGTCCATTTTATAGCTCCAAAGGAGTAAGACAATGCTGGTATTGCCCAGGTGTTCATTGCTTTTATAATATTCTTCCCCGAAAGGTGTGTTCCAAGCACTGTTTTTACTCGCTGTTTTAATTTATCCTGGAATACCTTTTTTATGTCCTTCTTATGCTGGTGTATTCCTAGATATTTGTATGAGTCATTTTTGTTGAGTGAACATAATTTAATCGAAGCAGACGCATGATTCTTTACCTTGTAAAATAGATGTCTCGGTTAGTGTTGTTTTAATTAAACCGACTTGAATGATTAATTTCATCTTTAAAGTTACTATCGGAACTACTTCCGTGTCGATTAGTTGCACTAGTCAAGATTATCGATTCCTATTGCATTATCATTGATTCACTGTTAAAAGTAATGACTTTTATTTTTGAAATTATATAATTTATACGGACATTTAGTGTATTAGCAGCCGGAGATGGATCATATGGGATCTAGAACCCTCCTGGGGTTCACCCAGCTCTATAAAATGGGTATCAAAATAAGGGGGAAAAATCTCCTGCACAACCATTGTCCATGATACAGTACAGTCTCTACCCAGTACTGAACCCCAGACCTTTTCACGGGCTGTAATGGTACAGGTTTTTTTAAAAATTTAGATATGTGTAATTATTTTTGTTTTAAAAAACTTTTTGTTAAAAAAGAACCTGTTCCACTACAGCCCAAGAAAGGCCTGGATTTCAGTACACGAGACATAGAAACCGCCATCTGTAGAGGGTCCCAGAGCACATTGGATCCATCTCTGCCCCCAAACAGATTAATGTAAGTATGCTAGCGAGCGGGAAATGAACCCAGGACTTTCGGCATGGCCACTCTGCGCTCTACTACTCAGCCACTTCGCTCCTTTTTTTTTTTCTTTTTTTTAACATATGCTATAAATTTAGGATATCTATTGATCTTTTGGGCAGTACATTGGGCTTGTTAAATAGTTTGTGTAATATTATTTCTACTTTTTTTTTTTTGTTCGTATTATAAACATTATTATCATTAGAATTTCTATCCTGAAAATTGAGTTTTTATTTATACCCTTGACAAAAACCTTTGACATCCTCTTCATAATCATTCTTCTCTTCCGCTCTTGTAACATGAGATTTCCTTCTGCAATCCACTTAATTTAATTATTTTTAAGTGGATGTGTAGACGCATCCTTTCGATTTTCTCAATATTCTTTTATTCTATCTGAGGTAGTCTTTCTCCTAAGGTCCACTAACTGAAGATTTTTTAAATATGTTTTAATTTGATTTTTGGATTCTTTTCATCTCGTATTAAAAAACTAATAAAACAGCAATAAACCGACATAAATATTTTTTTCCTATTTTTCATCTTTTATTATCATATTTTTTACTACATCAATATCTATAACATCACGCCCTTTCCATATCACACTTTCAGCTTTGTACTGTCCTCCCGGTAGTTCCATCTCTCATAACCTTTTAGATTCCTTATTCCGGTCTTTAGGACCGCGCTTCATTGCTGAAGGACTACAATGCTAAACACCAACGATGGGGATGTCGAACATCCAACTCCCGGGGAAACATTCTATCTTCTCTCATATCCTCTAAGAGCTACTCTATCCTTGTGCCAAAAAATCCTACCTATTGGCCTACATCCCTCAAAAAACGTCTCGACATCCTTGACATATTTGTTACATCCCAGATTTCCCCTGCTCAAGCCAATATTGAATCCTTGGACGACCTTTCATCAGATCATAGTCCAGTCCTCCTTCTCTTGCACTAAAGTTACGCTCCCAAGCCTTCCCCTCACACATTGATTTCAGGGCGTGTCAACTGGCGAATTAAAAACTACATTGAAACTTCCGGCGTCATTCGAGACCTTCCGACGGACTGATGACAGTAACGACGCGTGTCACGGGGCAGGGGTGCGGTGAAAAGCGAGTACAAGTGGCTGAGAGATATGTAGAATCGGTGCCTAATCCTCGTTAATCGATTCAGAACGATTTTAAAATTATTTTTGTGGTAAAATAAATAATATGGAACTAAAGAGCCGCAGCTTCACATCCAAAGAGCCGCACGTTGCCGACCCCTGCCTTAGGTGGAAGAGATCTTGAGTTACCTGCCTCAGGAAGAGAGAAAATAAATGAGTTCTTGAAGCTGATTCTGAGAGACTAAGGAGAAATAACTGGTTCAATCCCTTCGGGGCTCAAGGCAGGATTCCATCAATCAGGAATGTCATTGTTTCTTCCGGATCCTTTTACAAATATTTAGTCTTCCAATATTACAAAATTGTACGTCTAAAGGTATTTTAAACATATGCCTTCAATTATGGGAGGGATTAGATTTTTTTTAAATTAATTAAAAAATCAATTCATTCAAAATAAAACGATTCATTTTTACATTGGCCTCCTAAGGCCACGTCATTTCAACTGCCTTTTGTATTTCGCATTGTATTTGCCCCCCTCCTTCGTCGTCGGTGCTACTCCCTTCTTTCTTCTGTCCATCTCTTTCCCATCTTCTTGACAACCCAGGTTAAGTAAAGAATTCAGTTACATCTTGTTACGATTGGTTTCCATAGCATCCTCGCTAGCACATAACATAAAACCAACTAGAAGGGGTATGCCAGATACGGCGAGTGAACCCAACCTCCCATTGGTCCCCCCACTGTTTCCGCCCCCAGCAAGAGGTGCTGCGCTAAGTTTACTTCTCTTACTTAGCTCGTGTACTTCTGTTTACTTACCTGGACATGGAATATTCGTATTCGCAGGTGGGGGTACTTTGCCCAACTCTGAAACCAACCACTACTTCACAGATGAGACCCACCTATGTCTTCTAAATATTACTTTTTTAAAACTTAGGTAAGGTATATTAAAAAAAAATTACTAAATACGATATAACTACAAGCCTAGGTTGTTGGGTTCAGTACTAGGTTCAGAATTCTTTTGTACCTAATGAATTATATATAAGCAAGGAGGGTGTTAAATATGACCTTTAACATTCTAGAATTTTATCTTGTCGGCTGTCATCAATACGTTCAGTCACACATCATGATAATTCTGAAATACTCAGGCCATATAGTTGGGAGTAGATAGATTATTCAATAAAAATGAGCAAAAACTCTAAAAGAAGCATAAATTATAAAATGGGACGCCATAGGAAAAATCCGTAAAAAAGAAAAGCCATACGACTTAGTATTAATACACTAGAAAAATAATAATAATTTAATATTATAGGGGGTGACCTGTTGTCTAGTATTTAGCATAACAAACTACTTAGCCCAAGATCGCGGGTTCGTAGCCCGGCAGCTGGCCCTATGCTTCTTAAAGGTCGTAAAAAATCCTTGGTTATGCCGTCCTTCAGATGGGACCTTAAAAGGGGTTCCCGAGCCCTTACGGTCAGGTAATCGTTAAAAATTCCTATCCTTATAAAACCTGGATACGCAAAATTTAGAGCTCCAGCAAAGGGACAACAAATGAACAAACAAATAATATTACCTCCACTTAAAAGTATATAAAAAAAGAAAACCTTATGAGTATAATATAAATTATAAATCCATTTTAAAAAAAATAATATTTATAAGTATTTTTACCACAAATAATATGTATTTTTAATTAAGTGATATCAAACAGAATTTAAATGATTATTTGAGTTGTTATTTTTGAAAGTGGATTTAAATTTGAATTTGTTTAAAAATATGGGGAAGGGGGATACATGTTTTTATGACTTAGACTTAGCAAAGAGTGTTGTTATTAATTCTGTAGACCTTTTAAATTTTACACATACATGTGCACAAGTGTCATAACCTCACAAAATAAACATCTTCGTTGGCAACTTACCGTTTGCTTAATTGCACAATCCGAAATTAACGTTTGGATTGATTGTCGATACGCACGCAATCACAAAGAACATAATCATTCACAATGTGCACTTCATAAAACTGAACTCACCTCTATGAATCACTTTTCACTAGTAATTTTCACAAAAAAATCGTTTCAAAACAATGTATCAAATCAAATTGAATTACAATAACTGTCGAAAGCTGATAAAACTTGAAAAAATTCTGATAGATCGCAACGCACGTCTGCACAGCAAAATAGTATGCGATGGAAAGACTGTGCAAATGAATCAGCTGTCAAAAGTTGATGCACAGAACGCCATCTAATGACAATATCAGAGCCAGCATTTGAAATCAAGTTCGTTTTTAATGGGTGACAAAAAATTTGGTGCAAAAACAATTGTCGCAAAAAATTATCACAACGTAACGTAAACATAAACGTCATCTATCATGATGATGGCTTCGTAAAATCACTCCATACAAAATGTGGGAATTTTCTTGGGTATTCTTCTTTTTTGGCCGGAGACCAGTCCGAGTTGGTACGAATCATCCAAATCGGTCCAGGCCTTCTTGAGTTGTAAGCGTAGTAACTAACGTCACTCTCTTTTATATATTTAGACCGAACGGGAGAATAGTTTACCTTCGGATAACGAGCGTTTTACCTTAGAAAGATCCATGACTATTAGAGATATTTTTTAAGTAAAACATAATGTTAGTAGGGCGTTTCAACCTACGTTACATCCCTCAAGCAAGCCTGGGGCCCTCACATTGTTGGTCAGTGAGTCCATCGGACTTAGCCGGGATGAACTTGCAAGGAATTTCCACCGACTATCTCCAGATCTGCCACCCATGGGCCGCTCCCCTATGAAGTAACGAGATTCGTGTGAGGCTTACTGCTCAAAATATCCCTAATATTATTTGAATCATAAAATATCATTATTGAGCGAATAGCGATGAAATAAAGATTATTCTGTTGCTATGATACTTGATTGTATTTAGATAAAAGAAAGAACGAAATTTCTTCTCATTTGTTAACTAATTTTCTTATGGAATAGTCAATGAAAACATAAAAATTAATATAAGCGAATTTTGTGAAATATCAAAGAATCCTTAGCGCCAATGGTTGAAGAGTCTTATAGAGTTTGAGAATTGCAGAAAGAAGTTACAACTCCATCACGAAGCTAATTCACGTGAGTAAAAAAATTATTTTAAATATTTAGACATTTTCTCAAACTAATCTTTTAATCTGCTACTCAGTAAATAACTTGGCTAGTAGCATAACTATGAATTATCAGGAGTGTTTGATTGAGGTTTTTTTTTTTTTTTATTTATTTTATTTTTACCAGATCGGCCTGGTGGGCCTTTACATGGTTGTAATAATATAAATTATTTATTGTTTATAACAATTGATTATGGGGGGGGTATAGTCCGTACAATAGACACCCCTAACTAAATACATCGTTATAACTATTGGATAAGAGTAAAACAGTGGATTGTGTTATATAAAAAAATATACATATATAAAATAGCTGTTAAATAAATTTAAGGTAGTAATGTCACTAGAATACATATTTACACAGCTCATAATAAGATGTCCTGCAGTAACCTGGGCTTTAGTCTTCGCGATGATGTCTGCTTTCCTACGTTGTAATTTATTGCTCCTTTAACTGCTGGTAGTTGGGCATGAAATTTTCTGAATCTTTTTTTTATGTGGTCGTCTATTGTTTCTATTTGTAGTTCTCGGTGTAGTTGACTGTTTCTGATGAACCAGGGGGCAT
The DNA here is from genome assembly GCA_037127475.1 of Arma custos. Classification (NCBI taxonomy): domain Eukaryota; kingdom Metazoa; phylum Arthropoda; class Insecta; order Hemiptera; family Pentatomidae; genus Arma; species Arma custos. The sequence continues at coordinate 59,296,352 of CM073762.1, read as the reverse complement.
CCACTGCGATTCTTAAGACCTTGTTTTGAAAAGTTTGCAATCTTTTTCTTTTTGTAATGGATGCTGTTCCCCAGACTTCACAGCCGTACATCAGTAATGGCCTTAGGATTGTTTTGTAAATGAGAATTGTTATCTCTGGTTTTAATTTTGATTTTCTATTCACGATAGGATAGAGCATTGACAATCTTGCGTAGGTTTGGGTTAATTTACTATTGATATGGATATTCCAGGTTAGGCGGCGGTCCAGGTGAACTCCAAGGTATCGTATAGCTTCGCTGGAAGGGTTCCATTTCACTCTTTTAGCTACGAGGGTTAGCTCAGGTGGGTCTGGTGGGCGTCTAAGGGTAAAAACTTTAGAGGTACATTTTTCGATGTTGAGAGTAATCCTCCATTTAGTAAAGTATTGCTCGAGATCATCCAGGTGGCTCTGCAAAGTATTTCTGGCTATTATTATGTCATTGTGTTGGGAGAAAACGGCTGTATCGTCGGCGAACATAGCTATGGAGGTATGTGTAGACTGGATGATATCGTGAAGATAAAAATTGAATAAAATGGGAGAAAGGACTGAACCTTGTGGAGTACCTGCATGGATTTGTCTCACAGTTGAACATGTGTTATTAATTCTAACAGAGAATGTTCGACCGCTCAGGAATGAGCTCAGAATAACGTGTAAGTATTTCGGGGTATCTACTTTCTTAAGTTTGTAGAGTAGACCTCGGTGCCAAACCTTATCAAACGCTTGTTGGAAGTCCAAGAACGTTACTAGCGTATGTTTCTTCATTTCGAATCCGTTTATTATGAATTCTGATAGTCGGGCTAGTTGATGTGAGGTGGAATGACTATGCTGAAAACCAAATTGAAATCCGGGATAATGTTGTAACGGGAATAAAACACCATAGTGAAGGTTATAAACAGCCATGTGATCAATGAGGTTTTCGTGTGAAATGGATTTGCCACTGCCTCAACCATTTAATTTATTTTATTGCATTACATAATTATTTCTTGACCAACATTAATTAATATTCATTTTTTAGTTCACTATAGCATAGTTTTTATTTATTTGTATTACAGTGGCAAATCCATGCGTAACCTGCACCCAGTTGTTGATAACCTTATATATATCTGATTCTAAAAACTTGGAAAAGAGACGCTTTGTGTGAAATAAATTGATATTGTTATTAATACTAAATAAAGAGTTTTATTTGAAGCCTAGCTCTTTAAAGTGGTGACCCCGACGTGATCGACGTAATAAACGTGATTGACGTAATTTGGTGAGTAGAAATACGTATTTTTTTTCTCCTTTCTTTATGTTTCTCTTAACCTCCGTTTGAAATAATAAGGTTAAAAGAATGAACAGCAGAGGAAATATAGACGATCTATTGTCATTCGATGTGGAGACGATAGAAGAAAAGGCGGAGGTAGAGTCGGCGTCTATGCAAAATGTGTTAACCCGGCTACCTAGTTTTTTTAAAGAAGCACCGGACCTATGGTTCATCCAGGTCGAAGCGGTGTTCAGGACCTGCAAAATAACTAAATCGACGACGAAATTTGACATGGTGATCGCCCAACTAGACGTCGCCACGGTCCTACAAGTTGCTGATCTGGCTCGTAATCCGCCAGAAGACCCCTACCAAAGGCTTAAAGAGCGCCTACTGGCAGATTTCGGCCAATCCGATAACGCGAGGATCAAAAGGTTACTCGAAGAAAAGCGGTTAGGCGATCAGAAACCATCCATGTTTCTCCGGGAGATGCAACAGCTAGCCGGAGAACAGGTCCCAGAAGTGATGCTCGGCACTTTATGGCTTCGCGGAATACCTGAGGGCATGCAAGCTGCTTTAGCCACAACGGAACAAACGGATGTGACGAAGCTTGCTCGAATAGCGGACAAGATCGCCGAGATTCAGCCCGCTTGTAACCCTATCATGGCTAATCACGCAGTTGCCCCGCAACCTAGACCAGGGCCTTCTGCTCTCGGACCAAGCGACATTGGAGAGGTGATTAATCGACTGACCGCGGAGATAGCGGCGCTTAAGGCGCAGATGGGGGCCAGGTCAAGTCGGCCAAGAAATAGGACGCCCAGCCAGGATCGTGGGCACAGAAGTAAAAGCGGTCGGCGACTTTGCTTCTACCACGCACGGTTTAAGGAAAAAGCAACCAAGTGCCGTCAACCCTGCGACTGGAAGCCGGCGTTAAACTAGTCGCAGCGACGAATGAGGCGGATTCAGTCGCTGAGATCTCCAACCGCCGACTTTTCATTGCCGACAAGAAGTCCGGGGTCAGATATCTGGTGGATACTGGAGCCACCTTATCTGTCTTCCCGGTGAAGACTTGCAGAGCGAAGCCTTCCCAGGAGTACAGGCTTTATGCGGCAAACGGAACGCCCATTCCGTCATACGGGACCATTGTCTTGAACCTCGACCTAGGGCTCCGTAGGAAGATGTCGTGGAGGTTTGTAGTGGCTGAAGTGAGTCACCCCATCATCGGCGCAGATCTACTTTATCATTATAATGTGATGGTAGATCTGGCCGGATGTCAGCTAGTAGACCAGCGGACAGGGCTCACTACGCGTGGAAGGTTAGCGAAGGTGCCAGTGCCCACAGTTTGTTCGGTACCTGCCGGGGGGTGGTGCACTACTTTGTTGCGCAAATACCCCGGTGTAACACAACCAACGTCTTTTGTTAAGCAGCCAAAACATGACTAGTTCACCACATAGAGACAAGTGGAGCCCCAGTCACAGCGAAAGCACGCCGCCTGCCACCAGGAAGGTACAAGGCAGCCAAGAATGAGTTTATGCAGATGATGGAAGAAGGTATCTGCAGGCCGTCTAATAGCCCCTGGGCCAGCCCACTGCACATCGTGGAGAAGAAGGATGGCGGCATAAGGCCCTGTGGAGACTACAGGCAACTAAATGCAAAGACGGTCCCCGATAGATATCCGGTGCCTAACTTGGCTGACTTTAATGTTAATATGCATGGAAAAAATATCTTCACAACGCTGGACCTCAACCGTGCATATTACCAAATCCCGGTAGCAGAGGAAGACATCCCGAAGACGGCTGTGATCACACCCTTCGGTTCGTTCGAGTTCCTCCGCATGTGTTTTGGGTTGAGGAACGCATCACAAACCTTTCAGCGATTTCTGGATCGGGTGCTAAGAGATTTAGATTTCGCGTGGTGGTACCTCGATGATATAATCATCGGCTCGAGAGACGAAAAAGAGCACATAACACATGTGGAGGAAATCCTGCGTCGTCTCGAGGACAATGGCCTCACTGTGAACCTGGCGAAGTGTGTGTTTGCTCGTCAGGAAGTCGAATTTTTAGGCCACACAGTGAATGGATGTGGTGTCAGCGCTCTTCCTTCGAAGGTGGAAGCCATTGCTTCCTATCCTAGGCCAGAGACAATAAGGGACCTGCGACGTTTTCTGGGTATGTTTAACTTCTATCGCCGTTGCATACCCAGGGCGGCGGATATGCAAGCTCCTTTGAACAGGTTCCTGGCTGGAGCGAAGAAGAATGACAAGAGGCCGGTGGACTGGGATGTTGAGGCCACTTCAGCATTTGAACGCTGCAAAACCGCAATCCAGAACGCGGCAGTGCTTGGACACCCGAAGGAGAATGCTGAGCTCGTCCTCGTATGTGACGCCTCCAGTACTGCTATGGGAGCAGTTTTGCAGCAGAAGGATGGCAGTGTTTGGCGACCTCTTGGGTTTTTCTCCAAAGCGTTCGCTCCAGCCCAGAAGAAATACGCCACGTACGATAGGGAATTGCTGGCTATCCACCGAGCGATCAAGCACTTCCGGCGTTACCTGGAGGGACGGCATTTCACGATTTGGTCGGACCACAAGCCCCTGGAATATGCCTTTCACCAGAAGCCAGAAACTGCGACGCCCATGCGAATTCGGTTGGTAAACTTCATCAGCCAGTTCACCACTGACATCCGCCACATAACTGGGGAAAAGAACCCAGTAGCCGACGCACTCTCGAGAATAGAGGACGTAGACTCGACCGAGGACTATACTCATATGGCAAATGAGCAGAAGAAGGATCCAGCAATTCCGGATCTACAGAAGAACACTCTTCTTCAGTTCCGCTGGTTCAAGCCTCCCGGTACAGAAGCATTAGTCCTCTGTGAGACTTCTACCCATCGCGGCCCTATGTCCCTGAATCCATGCGAGAAGAGATTTTTCACCGCCTACATGGGCTCAGTCATCCCGGGATACGAACCTCGAGGCGATTGGTCACACAGCGTTTTTTCTGGCCAGGTATGAACAGTGACATCTCGAGGTGGGCTCGTTGTTGCATTCCTTGCCAGCGGTCTAAGGTCGTCCGACATACCGTCACCCCTCCAGGTACCTTTGCACCCAGTAGCAGGTTTGAGCACCTGCATGTGGACCTCATTGGACCTTTGCCACCGTCCAACGGTATGCGTTACTGCCTTACAATGGTAGACAGATTCACACGTTGGCCCGAGGCATGTCCATTGGACGAAATCACCAGCACGAAGGTGGCAGAAGCAGTAGTCTGCTCGTGGATCTCTCGCTACGGTACGCCAGCTAGGATCACGACCGACCAAGGGCGTCAGTTCGAGTCAGATCTGTTCATTAATCTCACTCGCGTCCTTGGTGTTCAAAGGAACAGGACTACGGCGTACCATCCTCAGTCCAACGGATGTGTAGAGCGGTGGCATAGGTCTCTCAAGTCATCCCTCACGGCTACGTTGAACACGGCTGGATGGGCGAAGATACTTCCGACTGTTCTTTTGGGTCTCAGGTCGGCGGTTAGAGAAGATATAGGAGCCAGCTCTGCGGAAATGGTTTTCGGTCAGCCTCTGCGTCTCCCGGGAGAATTTTTTGAGCCATCAGGACGCCGAGAGGACGCTGAGTCAACGCTCAAGAATTTACGCGACTCAATGAAAAATTTGCGGCCAGCGCCACACCGCAGCAGCTCGGCCAAGTCCTTCGTTCACCGAGACCTAAAAGATTGCACCTACGTGTTCCTGAGGGATGATACGGTGAGCAAGCCGCTTACACCACCGTATACAGGACCCTACAAGGTAATATGCCGACAGGAGAAAACCTATAAGGTGGAGTTGCCTTCAGGACCGAAGACCATTACAATGGACCGTTTGAAGCCAGCGCATCTCCTGACGGAACCGGCGGTGAATGGCGAAAACAGGGAGCGACCTTCTACATCGCCTGCAACTGCGACCAGCGCCAACAGGGATCAACCCACTCCTTCACCTGCGGCAGACGACCCTTCGAATGACCTCGACGCAGAACAGAAGCAACCGAAGCCGGTTTACCAGACCCGCTCCGGTCGTGTAGTGAAACCCAAGGTTAGGTTCTGTGCCGATGCCATTGGGGGGAGTGATGTAACGGGAGTAAAACACCATAGTGAAGGTTATAAACAGCCATGTGATCAATGAGGTTTTCGTGTGAAATGGATTTGCCACTGCCTCAATCATTTAATTTATTTTATTGCATTACATAATTATTTCTTGACCAACATTAATTAATATTCATTTTTTAGTTCAATATAGCATAGTTTTTATTTATTTGTATTACAGTGGCAAATCCATGCGTAACCTGCACCCAGTTGTTGATAACCTTATATATATCTGATTCTAAAAACTTGGAAAAGAGACGCTTTGTGTGAAATAAATTGATATTGTTATTAATACTAAATAAAGAGTTTTATTTGAAGCCTAGCTCTTTAAAATGTCATTATTGTTAAAAAATGAAGAAAGATGCTTTTTTATAATTGTTTCCAATAATTTTCCAATAATTGGTAATAAGCTGATAGGTCTATAGCTGCTGACTTGTTTCGCGTTTTTACCAGGTTTGTGGATGACTATGAGTTCGGCTTTTTTCCATGTATTGGGGAAATATCCAATTCTGAGACAGCTATTAAATATGGACGAAATGAAAACCACAGCTTTCCTGGGCAACTTCTTTATTGCTATGACTGGAATCAAATCATGGCCAGGACTTTTCTTTATTTTAAGTTTATTTATTAATTCTTGTACTTCTTTTGGGGTCGTGAATTCGGGTGGAAGCTGCACTGTTGCAACGGGGTGGTTTAAATAATCGTCGACGTCATTAGCGATATGCGGACTTCTTTCGCATTCTGTGTTGGAGAACGTTTTCTCGAAGTAATCCGCGAACATTTCAGCCTTTTCTACATCGCTGGTGATGAATTCATCGTTGTCTACAAGACTAGGAATTTTGTCATGTTTATTCATCAGACGTCGCGTAGCCTTCCATAACGATTGGTCCTTAGGGTCTAAATCACCTACATAAGTCTGATATTTTGCATATGTCCATTCATCTAGTTCCTTTTTGATGGCGTGTTTTAGGTGGTTCCATCTCCTTTTATAAGCAGGGTTTCTATTACGCATCCACTGCCTCCTTACATGATTTTTTTCTTTAATTTTTAAAAGAATTGAGTTTGGACATTTACTCGAGAATGTTTTTCTCCTAAACTGAAAAGATTGTATAGTTGCTTCATGCAGGCTATGTGAGATATGATCGTTGAAGTTGTGTATGTTTGTATCAATTTCTATTGCGGTAGGATAATTATTCTTTATGTTTATTTTCTCGTCGATTAGAATTTTGTACACTTCCCAGTCGATTATTCCATTAATGAGGGATACTAATGTGTATTTGTACTGAGAAGTTAATTAAAACTGGGATGTGGTCCGAGTTTAGAGCTGTGATCACGTGGGATGAGAGAGGAAGCCTAAAATTTTTGGTTAGTGCTATGTCGAGGATGTCTGGTTTACAGCCTGATCTGTAGAATGTTGGTTCATTTGGTGCATGAATTTGTATATTGTGCCTTGAACAGATTTCTAACAAGGTGTTACCACTAGAATTCGATTTACGGCATCCCCAGTAAATAATTTTACAGTTCATGTCACCTAAAACTAGCGTATGGTCAGCTGGTGGTAGAAGTTTAAAAATTTCTTCTTGAAGCAATTTTTTGGTTGGTGGTTTATAAGCTGCTGTGACAACTGTAGGAGGAGACGAATGTAATCGAACCGATATGACCTCTAGGTTAGATATATTAAAAATAATATTTTCGGAGAAACTAATATTATTTTTAATTATCAAGGCAACACCACCTGAAGGAGTCGAACACACTCTATCATTTCGTAATATTTTGTATCCTGAGATTTTGAATTTGATGTTTTGAGATAGATGAGTCTCGGTTATGCAGGCTATATCAATGGAATTTGATTCAAGGAAAATTTTAAGTTCATTTCTTTGAGAGCATTCCAGTTTAACAATTTTAATTGTCTGATTTCAGTAACCATAATTGAAGAAATGATATAAGGGAGTTAATTTATAATACGTGGACTGGAAGAAATCTAATATAATAATATCCCAATCTAACTTTATTCTAAATTTGATTCTTTTCTAGAGGTTGGTTGTGTGTTTACCAACTTACTAATCATTTAAACCCTCAATATATTATTCACAAATTGCACTTGGGTTAAATAAGCACCGAAAGAATTATAATAAATATACGTTATTCATACATGGGGAAGCCCCCAAGACAAATAAAATTTCTATTCTATTCTACTTTATTCATACAACTTGAAATACGATTAATGATTCAGTAATGTTACTATATTAATCGTATTTCAAATTTGCATTTTACTAATGAATATTAATTATAAAACGGGATATAAGTCCCACAAATTTAAAAATTGTATTGGCTGGTTATGGCCGCCCTTCAGAGCGAAAAAATCTTTCCTCTTTTAGCAACAGTCAGCTGTATTTTTATTTATTTATAGAACTGAATATAATAATTAATTAGGTTACAGCAGGGTAGCCATCTTACAACCTAATTACATAATATCCTAATCTAACTTTATTCTAAATTTGATTCTTTTCCAGAGGTTGGTTGTGTGTTTAACAACTTACTAATTATTTAAATCCTCAATATATTATTCTCAAAGTGCACTTGGGTTAAATAAGCACCAAAAGAATTATAATAAATATGCTTTATTCATACATGGGGAAGCCTCCAAGATAAATGAAATTTCTATTCTATTCTACTTTATTCATACAACTTGAAATACGATTAATGATTCAGTAATGTTACTATATTAATCGTATTTCAAATTTGCATTTTACTAATGAATACTACATATAAAACGGGATATAAGTCCCAAAAATTGAAAAGTTGTATTGACCAACAAGCTGGTTATGGCCGCCCTTCAAAGCGAATAAATCTTTCGCTCTTTTAGCTACAGTCAACTGTATTTTTTATTTATTTATAGAACTGAATATAATAATTAATTAGGTTACAGCAGGGTAGCCATCTTACAACCTAATTACATAATATCCTAATCTAACTTTATTCTAAATTTGATTCTTTTCCAGAGGTTGGTTGTCTATTTACCAACTTACTAATTATTTAAACCCTCAATATATTATTCTCAAAGTGCACTTGGGTTAAATAAGCACCGAAAGAATTATAATAAATATGCTTTATTCATACATGGGGAAGCCCCCAAGACAAAAAAAAATTTCTATTCTATTCTACTTTATTCATACAACATGAAATACGATTAATGATTCAGTAATGTTACTATATTAATCGTCTATCAAATTTGCATTTTACTAATGAATATTACTTATAAAACGGGATATAAGTCCCAAAAATTTAAAAATTGTATTGACCAACAAGCTGGTTATGGCCGCCCTTCAAAGCGAATAAATCTTTCGCTTTTTTAGCTATAGTCAACTGTATTTTTTATTTATTTGTAGAACTGAATATAATAATTAATTAGGTCACAGCAGGGTAGCCATCTTACAACCTAATTACATAATATCCCAATCTAACTTTATTCTAAATTTGATTCTTTTCCAGAGGTTGGTTGTGTGTTTACCAACTTACTAATTATTTAAACCCTCAATATATTATTCTCAAAGTGCACTTGGGTTAAATAAGCACCTAAAGAATTATAATAAATATGCTTTATTCATACATGGGGAAGCCCCCAAGACAAATAAAATTTCTATTCTATTCTACTTTATTCATACAACATGAAATACGATTAATGATTCAGTAATGTTACTATATTAATCGTCTATCAAATTTGCATTTTACTAATGAATATTACTTATAAAACGGGATATAAGTCCCAAAAATTTAAAAATTGTATTGACCAACAAGCTGGTTATGGCCGCCCTTCAAAGCGAAATAGTCTTTCGCTTTTTTAGCTATAGTCAACTGTATTTTTTATTTATTTGTAGAACTGAATATAATAATTAATTAGGTCACAACAGGGTAGCCACCTTACAACCTAATTACATAATATCCCAATCTAACTTTATTCTAAATTTGATTATTTCCAGAGGTTGGTTGTGTGTTTACCAACTTACTAATTATTTAAACCCTCAATATATTATTCTCAAAGTGCACTTGGGTTAAATAAGCACCGAAAGAATTATAATAAATATGCTTTATTCATACATGGGGAAGCCCCCAAGACAAATAAAATTTCTATTCTATTCTACTTTATTCATACAACATGAAATACGATTAATGATTCAGTAATGTTACTATATTAATCGTCTATCAAATTTGCATTTTACTAATGAATATTAATTATAAAACGGGATATAAGTCCCACAAATTTAAAAATGGTATTGGCTGGTTATGGCCGCCCTTCAAAGCGAAAAAATCTTCTGCTTTTTTAGCTATAGTCAACTGTATTTTTTATTTATTTTTAGAACTGAATATAATAATTAATTAGGTCACAGCAGGGTAGCCACCTTACAACCTAATTACATAATACCCCAATCTAACTTTATTCTAAATTTGATTCTTTTCTAGAGGTTGGTTGTGTGTTTACCAACTTACTAATCATTTAAACCCTCAATATATTATTCACAAATTGCACTTGGGTCAATAAGCATTGAAAGAATTATAATAAATATACGTTATTCATACATGGGGAAGCCCCAAGACAAATAAAATTTCTATTCTATTCTACTTTATTCATACAACATGAAATACGATTAATGATTCTGTAATGTTACTATATTAATCGTCTATCAAATTTGCATTTTACTAATGAATATTACTTATAAAACGGGATATAAGTCCCAAAAATTTAAAAATTGTATTGACCAACAAGCTGGTTATGGCCGCCCTTCAAAGCGAATAAGTCTTTCGCTCTTTTAGCTACAGTCAACTGTATTTTTTATTTATTTATAGAACTGAATATAATAATTAATTAGGTTACAGCAGGGTAGCCACCTTACAACCTAATTACATAATATCCTAATCTAACTTTATTCTAAATTTTTTTCTTTTCCAGAGGTCGGTTGTGTGATTACCAACTTACTAATCATTTAAACCCTCAATATATTATTCACAAATTGCACTTGGGTCAATAAGCATTGAAAGAATTATAATAAATATACGTTATTCATACATGGGGAAGCCCCAAGACAAATAAAATTTCTATTCTATTCTACTTTATTCATACAACATGAAATACGATTAATGATTCATTAATGTTACTATATTAATCGTATTTCAAATTTGCATTTTACTAATGAATATTAATTATAAAACGGGATATAAGTCCCACAAATTTAAAAATGGTATTGGCTGGTTATGGCCGCCCTTCAAAGAGAAAAAATCTTTCCTCTTTTAGCAACAGTCAGCTGTATTTTTATTTATTTATATATAGAACTGAATATAATAATTAATTAGGTTACAGCAGGGAAGCCATCTTACAACCTAATTACATAATATCCTAATCTAACTTTATTCTAAATTTGATTCTTTTCCAGAGGTTGGTTGTGTGTTTACCAACTTACTAATTATTTAAATCCTCAATATATTATTCTCAAAGTGCACTTGGGTTAAATAAGCACCGAAAGAATTATAATAAATATGCTTTATTCATACATGGGGAAGCCTCCAAGATAAATGAAATTTCTATTCTATTCTACTTTATTCATACAACTTGAAATACGATTAATGATTCAGTAATGTTACTATATTAATCGTATTTCAAATTTGCATTTTACTAATGAATACTACATATAAAACGGGATATAAGTCCCAAAAATTGAAAAATTGTATTGACCAACAAGCTGGTTATGGCCGCCCTTCAAAGCGAATAAATCTTTCGCTCTTTTAGCTACAGTCAACTGTATTTTTTATTTATTTATAGAACTGAATATAATAATTAATTAGGTTACAGCAGGGTAGCCACCTTACAACCTAATTACATAATATCCAAATCTAACTTTATTCTAAATTTGATTCTTTTCCGGAGGTTGGTTGTTTGTTTACCAACTTACTAATTATTTAAATCCTCAATATATTATTCTCAAAGTGCACTTGGGTTAAATAAGCATCGAAAGAATTATAATAAATATGCTTTATTCATACATGGGGAAGCCTCCAAGATAAATGAAATTTCTATTCTATTCTACTTTATTCATACAACATGAAATACGATTAATGATTCTGTAATGTTACTATATTAATCGTCTATCAAATTTGCATTTTACTAATGAATATTACTTATAAAACGGGATATAAGTCCCAAAAATTTAAAAATTGTATTGACCAACAAGCTGGTTATGGCCGCCCTTCAAAGCGAATAAGTCTTTCGCTCTTTTAGCTACAGTCAACTGTATTTTTTATTTATTTATAGAACTGAATATAATAATTAATTAGGTTACAGCAGGGTAGCCACCTTACAACCTAATTACATAATATCCTAATCTAACTTTATTCTAAATTTTTTTCTTTTCCAGAGGTCGGTTGTGTGATTACCAACTTACTAATCATTTAAACCCTCAATATATTATTCACAAATTGCACTTGGGTTAAATAAGCACCGAAAGAATTATAATAAATATGCTTTATTCATACATGGGGAAGCCTCCAAGATAAATGAAATTTCTATTCTATTCTACTTTATTCATACAACTTGAAATACGATTAATGATTCAGTAATGTTACTATATTAATCGTATTTCAAATTTGCATTTTACTAATGAATACTACATATAAAACGGGATATAAATCCCAAAAATTGAAAAATTGTATTGACCAACAAGCTGGTTATGGCCGCCCTTCAAAACGAATAAATCTTTCGCTCTTTTAGCTACAGTCAACTGTATTTTTTATTTATTTATAGAACTGAATATAATAATTAATTAGGTTACAGCAGGGTAGCCATCTTACAACCTAATTACATAATATCCTAATCTAACTTTATTCTAAATTTGATTCTTTTCCAGAGGTTGGTTGTCTGTTTACCAACTTACTAATTATTTAAACCCTCAATATATTATTCTCAAAGTGCACTTGGGTTAAATAAGCACCGAAAGAATTATAATAAATATGCTTTATTCATACATGGGGAAGCCTCCAAGATAAATGAAATTTCTATTCTATTCTACTTTATTCATACAACATGAAATACGATTAATGATTCAGTAATGTTACTATATTAATCGTATTTCAAATTTGCATTTTACTAATGAATACTACATATAAAACGGGATATAAGTCCCAAAAATTGAAAAATGGTATTGTCCAACAAGCTGGTTATGGCCGCCCTTCAAAGCGAATAAGTCTTTCGCTCTTTTAGCAACAGCCAACTGTATTTTTTATTTATTTATAGAACTGAATATAATAATTAATGTGAGAAGTGTATTTAACTTCATATATTGAATATATTAATATGATTAATTGGAGAAAATTATGAAAATGAGTTATGAAAATTTGGTATTTTTCTACATTAATTGGTCTGTCTGTCATTAATTCATATACCTTAGTGTTGTTTTCGATTTTTTATTCCACTTAATGCATCTGCGACTTGGTTCGTCCGTCCTTCAACGTATTTAATATCGAAACTAAATTCATTTAATAAGAAAATCCATTTCATTAATCGGGTATTATTGTTTTTCATTGAAAATATCCATTGGAGGGGTTAGTGGTCTGTTTGTATCGTGAAATGTTGTTCATACAAGTAAGGTTTGTAATGTTTACAAGCATAAACAATAGCATATAATTCTTTTTCAATTGTCTGGTATTTGGATTCTGTATTAGATAAAGTTTTCGAAGCAAATGCAATAGGGTGATCTTGACCTTCGTAAATTTGAGAATGTACAGTGCCAACCGCGATGTTACTGGCGTCAGTAGTTAATGCCATCGGTTTCGAAAAATCAGGGTAAATTAATATTGGGGAATTTAAAAGCATAGGTTTTAAATTTTTAAACGCGTCTTTATATACTTCTGGATTTATGTATTCGGTTTTCCTTAGACATGAAGCTAATGGTTGAGCAATGCGTGTGAAATTATGAATGAATTTACGATAATAACCTATTAAACCTAGAAATTGCCTTATTTATTTCTCCGTTGTTGGTAGTTCTTTGGCCCCTAGCTGGAAGACATATTTATTTATCCGTTGTTAGTAGTTCTTTGGCCCCTAGCTGGAAGACATAGCCTGCACAATATGTCCAATGATAATGGAACTAAGTTGGTCAATTTTGCAGCATCACATAATATGGTTGTTGGCAGTACCATGTTTGATAGGAAAGATATCTACAAGGCAACATGGGTTTCTCCAGACAATAACTTCAGGACCCAGATTGACCATGTTCTTATCAGCAGAAGACAGCGTTCTATACTTATGGTGGTTAGAACATACAGAGGAGCAAATTTAGATAGAGATCATTACCTGGTAGTAGCACGTATCCGTGCCAAAATTAGCAACGTACATAAGACTAGAGGTACCCGTTCAAGGAGAATAAATACTCGAAAGCTGCAGGAGCCAGAGTACAAACTCCAGTTTGCCCGAATGTTGGGTGTACCTTTGGAAGGCTGGTCTGAGGAGAATGGTGTTGATAAAATATGGTGCTATTTAATAGCATCCACTTTTTAAAAAAGTGGATGCTATTAAACAAATTGCTGAAGAAGTACCGGGCTTAGAGGGGCCGCCTCAGAGGTCTACTAGGTTTGATCAAGAATGTCAAGAGGCTACAGACAGGAAAAACAAGGCCTAGAGGAAGATGATAAATGTGCATAGGACTCGCCAGGCTGTTTCTGATTACAGAGTGTAGAAAAAAGAGGGAGAAAGAAGAAGAAAGAATAAGAGAGATTGAGGTCTTGAGTAGACAAGCTAATACTAGAGCTTTCTACAAGACAATCAATGCCCAGCGAAAGGGATATAATCCAAGATCCAATACTTGTAGAGGTAAGGACGGTCAATTGATCACAGATAAAGAAGGGATCCTGGAAAGATGGTCCCACCATTTCGGTAGTCTGCTTGGGAGTGTTCGGAACCCTGCCCTAGAAGATAGTTATGGCTCTGACACTATTCAAAATTACAAAGAGTGTGAGCTTCTTGACCCACCAGTTGATGAGGGAGTCGAGAAGCCAGGTCAAGATCCAGAATGACTTGTCTGAAGAATTCAAGACAACTAGGGGTCTGAGACAAGGGGATGGACTCTCGTGCCTGTTATTTAATTTTGCACAAGAAAAGGTCATAAGAGACGCAGGGTTACAAGTCACTGGTACGATTCTGACTAAGTCCATCCAAATACTGGCCTATGCAGATGACATAGACATAGTGGGAAGAACACCGAGAGATCTACAACAGGCCTTTCTTGCATTGGAGAATGCTGGACGCCTATAAGTCTTCAGGTAAACCAAGTAAAGACTAAGTATATGGTGGCTAACCCTTCAAGACAATCATATCCCACCATCACGTTTGGTCCCTACACATTCGAAAGTGTCGACAGTTTTGTCTACCTCGGTTCTTTGGTCAAAGCAGATAGCTCAACCAGCCCAGAAGTTCAAAGAAGAATATTGGCTACTAATAGATGTTATTTTCTGTACAAAACAATCATCAGGCCTGTTTTGACTTATGGATCGGAAACCTGGCCTCTGTACAGAGCAGATGCCAACAGTTTGCTGCTCTTCGAAAGAAAAATGTTAAGAAGAATGTTTGGAGCTGTAAGAGTTGGCGATCAATTTAGACTCAGAGAAAATGCAGAGCTGTATCTTTTGTATCAGGGCCTGACGTGGTGAAGAACATAAGAATAGCTAGAGTGAGATGGGCAGGACATGTGGCCAGAATGGAGGACAACGCTATCTTAAAAAGACTTCTGTTTGGATTCGTTGATGGAAAAAGAAAACGTGGGCGTCCACGACTTAGATGGTCAGATGAAGTCGAGAGTGATGCAGGCAGCATCATTGGATCCAGAGCTTGGAAGACCTTGGCGCAGGACAGAGAAGAGTGGAGGCGACGCCTTGATGCGGCCAGGACCCGTGCTGGGTTGTAGAGCCAGCGATAATAATAATAAGTTGGTAGTGGGAATTTTTCGATTACTTCTAATTTTCGTGGATATGTTTTGATTCCGTCGGGCGTAAGTATGTGTCCTAAGAATGGCAATTCTGAATGGAAGAATCCTGTTTTGGCAATTTGGATAGATAAATCATGTTTATTTAATCTTGATAGTACGTCCTCTATATGTTTAAAGTGCTCTTTTTTTTTTTGAGAAAATAATTATATCGTCAATATAAACAAGTACGTTAGTCATAATAGATAAAAAAGAATTCATAACCTTTTGAAATGTGGGTGGAGCATTCATCAGTCCAAAGGCGAGTAAACTCATAATGGCCTGTATCAGTTGAGAATGCTGTTTTAGGAATAGAGTCTTCATCCATCTCAATTTGGTGGAATCCCGAAGCTAAGTCAATAATTGAAAAATATTTGGATCCGTTCAATTGGTTCAAAAGATCTTCGATATTAGGAAGGGGGAATTTGTCCGGAATAGTTTCAGCGTTTAGTTTTTGGTAATCAATGACGACTCTAATTTTCCGTTTACCGGTCGCTTCTGTTTTTTTAGGTACGACCCATATTGGGCTATTATAACGTGAGTTGCTTTCCCGTATTATACCCGTATTTAGTAATTTTTTTTATTTCGCGATCTACATCTTGTTTAAATTGTCGAGGATATCGGTAATTTCTAGTATAAATCGGTCGGTCAGTTTTTAATCTTATTCCATGTTTTAGTAAATTGGTTTTATTTAATTTTTCTTCTTCCGACTTTATAATACGCGGATATTTATTTAGTAAATTTATTATTGAAGTTTAATCTTCTTTATTGAAATGCGAAACTCTTACTGATTCTTCAATATTAATCATATTTTAATCTTTTTCATTCTCTTTGTTACTTATATTCATTTCACTATTACATTTTACTTTTATCTCTTTAATAATACATTCATAATTTTTTATTTCTTTTTTATCATTTACCATATTTTTATTTTCATTCATTAATTTACTTAATTTTAATATTTTTCCATTTCTAATGCATATGTCTTTAATAACAAGGCCATCGTTGTCTTTTATATTTATATTCATTCCAATGTTTCTCATAGTACCGATGCCTAATATCAAACTTTTTGTTAAAATCAGAAATTTTACATTTAATTAATAGTTACTTTGATTTGAGTACTACCAGTGGGTAGTTTCTCTACTTGTCATTATGTAACACGCATTCTATTTACTTGTTGTATAATTGTAATACAGTTGTAAATATCAATAAATAAATTTAAAAAAAAAACAAAAAAATTAATAGTTCATATCTGTAACATTCCTGAAGGGGCCCCATACACGTTGACACTTGTACAACCAAGTTGTACAACTTGCCACATGTCGAGCCCACACAAGTGGAGACAGGTTGTAAGAACATTAGTTTGCAACAACAGAAAGAAATGGTTACACAGTCTGGCATTTGGCTCAATCTCCCGGAAGGTTTTCAAAAGTGAATCCCAAGCCTTAGCTCTCAAGTTCTTGTTTTTGTAATTGTCACATTTAATTCTACACAATTTTGGTAGGCTTCGATACTTATCAATGAATGAGCGCCACAGATCAGTATTGTTTATTGTTGCCATTCTGTGAAATTGAAACAAAAAATTGAACAGATTAAACACTAACAAAAATAAAGGAAATAACACAAACCTTTCTCAAATGCGGGCACTGATCAGTGTTTTTACTAGAGAGATAGAATCCAAACTGATGTTGGTCAGTGAAAGGGTTTAAATATAGAGCATTTAGGTCAATTAACAATGCTTGATAATTATTTACATTATGTATTGCGGTATTATCACTGTGACAGGCTTAACTGCATTGCTGCGGATATTAGTTAGTAACAGTGTCTGTGTTGGAAGTAGGATAATTATTACGTTCTTCAAGATTGATTTCATTTAATAATTGAAATTTGTTACTACAGTTGTTGATGAGATTTCAAGGTAGTATTTACCCATTTTTTATCAGGCGATAGAGTTAGTGGAGAGCCATCGTAATTTCGTTTCTTTGAGGAAGAATCTTCTATAAACTTGTCATCTGTCTTAGAACCATCGGTCTGAGAAAAGGATGTCGAACACCTTCCTCAACGTCCTTCATCATTAATTATGATTCATTAAACATATATAAGTGAAAAATAAAATAAACAAAATCTCATAGCATACTCAGGTCTTGGGTGTTCACATTTTCACGAAAGCCGTATTGTTCCTCTTGGAGCAATCCAGACGAGTCTTCTTATTATCATTTCCAAGATTTTAGAATATATTTTAGAAAGTTATAGACGAAAACTTATTTTGGAGTCATGAAGGTGACCTTTAGAGCGTATACTTAACATTTTAGCATTGTTAACTTTTTTCTTTATCAGAAGTTGGGGTCCATTCATATCACTTAGATACAACCTCAACTGACAACAGTGCAGTGTTGCTCTGATAAGAGTAAGAAATGACTATTTAATTGTATACAGTACTTAGTGTGTAGTGTGTAGTGCTACTAGGACAGGAGATTAGTGTATTATGAAGTAGAGGGGAGTGATCATACTGGGCTTAAATGCACCTCTACCGGACTCTGAAGATGAGGGAGGACGGACCCCTTCAAAAAAGTAAAGACAGGGAGGAAACCGGCCAAGAGGAAGACAAAGAAAGTAGAAGAAGCACCACCCAGAGTCTCCACCTTGATTAGTGTTTGTGTTGGAAGCAGGATAATTGCTATTGCCTTATAGTATCACATTCTTTTACTGTAAATTTGAAAAAGTTTTTTAAATCATTTATATTGCAAAACAAGACATGATGTCCATATTGTTGTACATTTTTGGGGTAGATAGGTTTACCGAGTCGTTTTCGTGAATCATACGGTATTAGACCGTAGGAGATGGTTCGGTCCGTCAGGACGATTTATCCATTGCTGGACAGATGAACTTCGTAGTCGAAATTTAAACTTATCCAGTCTATTTTCAGCTTTTCTTTTCTTTTTTGCTTGTTTCTCTCATCAGATGTTTGCATCAGGTCCGCCTGTGATAGATAACGCTATAGGGATATCTATAGATTCTTTAATTAGGTCCTCTACGTTATTCCTTCTATAGAATGACCCTCTTATTTTGAAAAAAACTTTCCTATAAAAAGCATTGCTATCAACAGTTTTTAATTTAATTAAGCATGCGTGAACTTTTCCCCCCTCTTCTCTTTCTTTGGGGGTCTTATCATGAATTAAAAATATGTTTTTATTTTTTAAACATCTCTTGTATTTGGCAATTCATCATTGGCGTTTTCTCTAAAATCTCATCATCTAACTGTATTCGTGAAAATTTAATGATCTAATTTTAGCAATGCGGTTAATGAAATCAACGGGGTATTTCCTTTTATGAGGAAAGGTATGCATTAATTCGCTCTTTAACTGTTCAACCGTTCGTGTTTCTTTAAATTGTTGGGTCAAGTAATCTAGTAGAGACGTTATTGTTGTAAAGTTATTGGTCAACAGGCAATCCCGAGCAAAACCCTTTAATTTTGAATTTACTATTGTTAATAGTTGAGCATGATTTGGTTCTTTGTATGTATTATTTTCGGTACGCACGTTGTTATAAATTTGTCTTACATCATTTACAAAAAAGACATCATACGGATTACCATCAAAATAGATCAGATGGCCGTAATTTTCTTTGGCCATTTGATATGAGACGGACATTGTATCGGTATTATTAGTACTAATGTTTCTTAATTGAATTAACCTGGCACTGGTTTTTCCCATAAAATAAAAATAAATTTATGTTTGAAATTATTTTTTATACCTCAAGTATTCCTTAAGTTGCTCTCTTGAAGTCCAGTTTATGTAAGTTGAGACTGGGGTAAAACTCTAAGAGTACCTAGCCGAATCTCGCAAGCGGCGTGCCTTCAATCTTCTAAGACCACAGGTATTCTAACCCTTGCAGTATTCTTGATAGTGCGAGAGATGGAATCTTCCTGTGGTCTCGAGAATGAAAATGGCTTAGAACGGTTGCGATTCCTTCAAAACTAGTCGAACCCAGTCCCTGTTCGGGACTTCCGAACTACTTAAAAAAAACTTTATTGGTATAAAAAAAAAAAAAACTACAACTGATGGTTACATAAGTTACAATACTAATGACGCGCAAACTGAGCTGCTTGGCCTTATTACGCTACCCTATTTATGCTGGTGGGAAGAACAGCTGATGCTGCAGTCAAGTATTAGGGCCAATCCGTGTCTAACTGACTCCAAATCAAAAGTTGTGTTGATTGATATATATATGGTCGCCACCTAGCGGGGAGGGGGGACGTTAAGACGATTTTTTACCAATGGTTTTAGTTCAGTATTATAATTATGAACGCAGATGTTATTAAATTCAGAAAAAAAATCATGTTTACTAATGTTAATTAAACTTACATCTGGTAAAAGTACAGAATAATTGTTACAATCTATAATTTTAGTAATATTTACAGTTACATATTGTTTAAGGATGTCTACACATCTAATTTTATTTGTTTGATTACAATTAATTTACAATATTCTAAGTTTCCGTTTTCAAGAATAGAGGAAACACATTTGGAATTAATCTTATTTAAATTTAGACAATAAAAATACAGTTGGCTGTGTACAAATTTGTTTTATATTTTATGTATAAAACAGATTTTAAATCAATGATATCCACTGGTAATTTAATAAAGGTATGAATAATATTGTAATGTGTAGAACAAAATATTTTACTTATTTTTTATTTTGAAGAAGGACTTCCGCATTGCTTGATAATAATTTTATATTTTTAGGCAAATTGCCGATTACATCAGTCATAAAATTAGAATGAACGATTACCATTTTACAAAATTCCAAAGACAAACAAAGTTAAGCTTTTAATTTATATAATGAATGCATGATATGATTGTAAAAGTTGTAGGCTTCGTCATTTTGTTCTAAAGAATTAAAATTTTATTTATTGATCATAATTTTTTTGTCAATTGTCGTTATGTCTCTCTTACAGTCTTCTATCAATCTTCGGTTAATGTTTACTGTTTTCAATGTTATGTTCAATTTAATATTTGTTCTTTTCGACGTTTTAAATTAGATTTGTAAGATCAGCTAGTAAGCGAAACATTTTTTGATTTTTTAAATTAATTAGATGTGTTTGTATGTTTGATATTTCTACTTCTAATAGTGTGAGATTATAAAAGTGATATGTTTCATAAAACTGGTTGATTTCTCTAATGTTGTTCATGGAATAGTGAAGGATTCCTGGTGCTTTAGTCAGATCCATTCAGAGTCTTCTGAAGATGTATTGCCAGTAATATTAACAAGTAAAGAGTCCTCATCTGAAAAAAAGTGTTGTTTCTTTCTACGTTTATTAGGTCTTCGAATATTGTTAACATGACAAGTGGTTTCATAGGGCTAAACTGATTGCAATAGCAGGCAGCCATTCCTGCTACTGGATTCAATGCGGCGAACCATCCACTATAAAAAATGGGTAACGAAACCACAGGCAGAACCCCACGGGTGGTTATGGAAGTCTGCCTTTCTTATAGGTAAGTATTTTCTTCTTCTTTTACTTCCTTCAAGTTCCAGAAATGTTTCAATCTCAATCACTGTCTTTCTTTCTCTCTAAATAAATAAAAAAATATATATATTGGGAATTTCTAGTTTTTATTGTAGTAATGCCATTTCCTATAATTTCCAAGAAACAACTTAATGAAATATTGAAAAGAAGGTCATTGCCATCTCCAATTTAATGAAAGCTAGAATAAGCTTTCTTTTTGCTAACTTTTTTTTTGCAGTTCCTCTGTTAGCAAGCACACAACAGTCTCTTTTGTCTCAAATTACCAGGTCACCCTGTCAATAAGTCAACTAGAGATGTGGAATGGTTAAAATCGAGAAATTTAGTGATTTTTTCTTAAGTAAAATAATTAATGCAGATCAGTACTATTTTATATGGGTATTTATTGTAATTGTAAAATTAGAAAAGGTAAAATTTGTATAACGAAGGGGTGTGTTTTTGTATAATTTTAATAATTTTCAAGTTTTAAGCAATCGACAATGAAACAATAATAAAAGCAGATAGAAAATCCCTCTTAACTTCTATGCCCAATATCACTGGAGACCAGTAGAAAGCTAAGTTACTGTGCTGGAGGTATCCGGTTCATATCAGACAGATAAACTATTAAATTTGTTAACAACCATAAAAAGGAGCTTTGGGATGTACTGAATCTCTTGGGGCTCAAAGAAACTGAGTAGATTGGGTAAAACATTGGCAGATGAACAGATTGCTGTTAATCCCGGTCAAATCACCTTTTTACACAACCGTTGGCTGTGAAATAGAGCAGTCTCAATCATGTTCTGAGCCAAAAATGGTACTTGTAATTCAGCCGGTACCCAAGAACTCTACCTCCTTATTTCGTGTAACCTCTTCTTATAACTCGTCAAATTATTTGCGTGTGCGTTATTAAATTGATTCCGTATTATTATTTTCTACTAAGTTTGTCTTGTTAATTTTGTGTATTGTCTATTCTAATTTATTTTAGTAAAAAAAAATCGTTTTATAAAATCATCAGTACCACAAATATCAGTGTTCAGGTTACAAACAATGTATAATAATCCCATGGTTATCTGCTAAATCACAAGTGCCAAGATCCCTATCCTGATTACAACTGGTAAAGTTTAGTAAAGCCAATTAGCCATAGCAGCATCAAGCTACGTCAGATGAATAAACAACAAGGATATTTAACGAATTTTTTGGCGATTTCATTGTCTAAATGGTTCAAACAATCACGTTCCTTCATATCGATGTCCGCTCAAGGTGTAGTAATAATGTAGTAGTGATGCAGTAGTGATATAGTAGTGATGTAGTAGTGACGCCGCAATACAATTATTGTGGAAGTGGGATGACAGATTTTTGTTATTGGTTTTGGGATGTAATCAACTGTGCATGACTTGCTGTTTTAAATGCGGATCTCAACTAAAAATTATGTCCCCTCTTGAGAGGGAATGTTAAATTCTTGTTGTATGAAACGCGATTGAAAAATAAAAAAAAATAGGAACAATTATGATAAAAAACAAAATGGAAAATTAAAAAAAATTGAATTGAATTTTCTAATGAACAAAAATATTTTACTGGGACACGGCATTACTCGGTAAGTCGTCCTCGGCCAATTTGGCAATAAAGAAAGGAAATAAAATCAAAGAAGGAAATAAAACTGGCTTACCGAAAACTTGTCGGACCTTCCTCTCTTCATTGACCTCTCGTAGGTGAGCTCACCGTAGCCTACGTCAAATGCCGGTCCTCTCAATTCGGAAAGATTCTTACGAAAAGGGGCGTAGGACAAGCGGGATAACTTAATATTTTTTTAGATTAATTTATTGATATTTATAACTGTAATAATACTACAACAAGTAAATTTGCTAATACGAACAAATGACATGAAAAAAAAAATTACTTGTTGAGAAACTAGCCATCGGTAGCACTCCAATAAAGTTCTATAATAGAAGGTCTCGAGGCCGTTTTCTTTTCAGACGCCTCGGAGGATTATCAGGAATAGTATGGGAAGCAAGTTGAGAGACTAGAGGATTCAAGTGTGTATGGAGCTTGTCATGGAAGGACAGGTATCTAGTTTGGGCCAAATCTTGCCCGGCAAAGGAGAGAAGCCTCCCACCGACGTGCAGGCACTGTAAGATGAACGGCAGAAAGGGGAAAGAACTCCGCCACTGCGCGGGTAGCAGTGAAGACCAGCAGTACCTGGAGATGATGACCATGCAGATGAAGAAAACCCGGTATGCGTTGGCTGCAGATCCTGCTGGTCAACATGGGCCGAAGACGAGTGGTCGCGGACGAGCTGAGAGCTCTCGCTAGGGAAGCTGCCATCATGGCTACCAAGGAGCCATGGTGTCAGGGAAATGTGGACGCTGGATTCGGTGTCACGTCGAGGGTAGTCGCTATGGGCAGTGGAGAGAGAGGCCTAGAGCGGCTATTGTAATAGTGAATCCAAACCTCGACGTTATGGAACGGAAGCAATTCACCACGGCGAATCAGGCGGCATGTTATGTCAGGTGGAGGAGGATATCCTTCGCCCTCGTGTTGTCATACATGCCGCCGAAGCAAAGGATAGAGGAGATTGTGTCCGCCGTGGAGGCCATCGCACAACGTTACAGGAATGTGGTGGTCTGTTCCGACACCAATTCGTGGAGCACGGCTTAGGGTTCGGTGCGCACAGACGCCAGGGGAAGAGTGGTGGATGAAACCGTGGCGAGGTGTCAGCTCTTGGTGATGAATGAGCCCTCTGGCCCAACATTCGTTGGAGCCAGGGGCCAAAGCTGGGTCGACTTTACACTCGCCACGGCCACCATGGCGAGGCGCATTGCGGACTGGACCCTACGGTCTGACACGAGCTCCGACCACCGGGTCATAGCCTTCAGTGTGGTAGAGGAGGAAGGCGGAGTTTTACCGGTGGAGAAAGGCTTCGTGACCCGAACGGCGAACTGGGGAGCTTTCTCCAGTGAACTGGAGGGAATAGTGGTCGATAGAGAATGGGAAGAGATGGCGCCGGTGGAAGGCGAGTCAGCCATTGACCGCAGAGTGTCGGAGCTGACGGGCGCCATCACGGAAGCGGCCAATATGACCCTCTAGCGCCGCAGAGCGAGAGCGCGTCCGGTCCCATGGTGGAGTACTACAGGGACAGGCGCAGGTACCAGGAGTGCAGGGATGAGGAGAGGAGACTCGCACTCCGAGAGGAATCAAAAGCTAGGTATAGGGCCTACCGAAACGGCGTGCGTCACCAGAAGAAGGTATCCTGGGACGAGTTCATCGTCAAGGAGTCGGAGAGGAATCCGTGGGGTATCCCGTACAGGGTGGCACTGGCCAAGGTGAAGCCGCTGACTATGAAGGCGGCAATCAGAGTGGGAGGTGCCCAGGCAATCACCCTGGAGGAAACAGATTCGATGTATATAAACTATACATACCCCAGGGATGATCCGTCCCAGGATAGGGAAGATGATAAAATGGTAAGACGCACCACGGTGTGCCCTCCAGGTACCGAACTGTGTCCACCATGGGATATATGGGACCTTCGTCTTGCCGTGGATAGGCAGAGGACCGGCAGAGCTCCAGGACTCGACGGGATAGACGCCGCGATCTTGAAGAACAGTGCCCCCCTCATTGAGGATGACCTTCTTGGTATATTCAATGAGTGTTTGAACCAGGGGCGGTTTCCGAGTGGGTGGAAGATCGCGGACTTGAGACTCCTCTACAAGGGAGGAGACGCCTATAGGCCGATACGAGGCGTATAGGCCGATATGCCTCCTCCCGGTGATTAGTAAAGTCCTGGAGAGCCTCATCATAGCCAGCCTAAGGCCGGTCCTCGATGCGGCGAGTCATCTACGGCAGTTCGGCTCGACCCGTGGCAAGGGAACAACAGACGCACTGCTGAGAGTGCGCAGGGACGTTGAAGAGAGGGCGAAGAAGTATGTCATGCTCGTACTGTTTGACATATCCTCCGTCTTCGACAGTGTGTGGTGGCCCTCCGTACTCCAGCGGCTGCAGCAGCTCGACACCCCCAGTAACCTGTACTCCCTCGTAAGTAGTTATCTCAGCGACAGGAGTGTGAGGATCAGAGGGAACTACTATAAGGTCGCGGAGAAGATCGAGAGAGGATGCCCACAAGGGTCGGTTCTTGGGCCGGCCCTGTGGAAGCTCGCGTTCGACCAGTTGCTGGAGGAACTAGAAGATGAAGGGTTCCTTGCCACGGCCTACGTCGACGACCTGGCAGTCATCGTGGCCGAGAACAGCAGAGCCAGACTGAAGACGCAAGTGGAGAGGTGCGCCAGTCTCGTAGCAGAAAGGTGCGTGAGGAAGAAGCTGAGTATGGCCGCAGCCAAGACCCAGGCCATAATCCTCAGAGGCTCCACTGACAGTGCTCACCCTATCATAATGGATATAGAAAGAGAAAGAGTAAGACTGGGTGAGGAGGTGACATACCTTAGCGTGAAGTTTAGAAGAAACTTCGACGCCACCCCTCACCTGGGATACTTGAAGGATAAGGTGACCCTGTCACTGAACGGACTGGGAAGAATAGGGGGTGCTTTCTGGGGCCTCAGGTGCCCAGCAACTATGACCATTTATAAAGGCGTGGTCCTGGGTATCCTGAGGTACGCATTCCCTGCGTGGAGCCGCAACCTCACGCAGCTGAAGAAGAGAAGACTGGCGACCATCCAGAGACTGGCTCTGCTGCGAGTAACGAAGACTTACAGAACGGTGTCGCACGAGGCGTTGCAGGTGCTTGCCGGAGCTATGCCCTTGGA
Source organism: Arma custos (assembly GCA_037127475.1). Taxonomy (NCBI): domain Eukaryota; kingdom Metazoa; phylum Arthropoda; class Insecta; order Hemiptera; family Pentatomidae; genus Arma; species Arma custos. Next base: position 59,270,706 of record CM073762.1, on the reverse strand, counting down.
CCTCGCCCTGAAAGAGGACACCCTGAAATAAGAGGTGAAGAGGCAGGAGCTGGCGGCGCTCCCGGAGACTCCGACAGAGGATCGGCGAGACCCCGAACATGTGGAAGAAGATAGTGAGGGAGGACACCATTGACGAGTGGAACGGACGGTGGGTGACTAGCCAGAAGGGCTCTACCTTGAGGAAGTTCTTCCCCACCGTCCGGTCGAGATTGGCTGCGACATGGGTCCTCCCGGACTACTGGGTCTCGCAGGTCCTGACTGGACACGGCGGGTTCCGGGGAAAGTTGAGTGAGTATAGGAGAGACATCGACCCCGATGCCCCGCCTGAGGGGTCCCTGAGACGGTAGAGCGCGTGGTGCTCTCCTGCACCGCGATGGAAGGACACCGTGCCAGGTTGTCGAGGAAAACCGGGATCTTCGTCCTCGCCCAGGAAGACTTCCCCCGCCTCATGGAGGAAGACAATTACCCCCATTTTAGGGAGTTTGTCTACGGGTGGAAGGAGGTGGTCGGTCCTGCGCATTTCACCATCAGCAGGATACGGCCACCCGGCGAGCCACAAGAGCAATCACCAGAGGATGAGCCCCCAGGAGGAGGACAGGACTGATGCGGACTGGCCGGATGCGGACCGGACGGATGCGGCTGACCGGGGAGGCCTAAAAGGTGCTGCCTCATCAGTAAGGTGCACATCCGTGCACTGGGCAGCACCACAGATTATTATTTTTATTTTTTATTATATTTTGTTCCCATAAATTATACATATTCCTTCCTGAGATTATGTATAATGAGAAGTTTTAAATAAAGAGTTGTTTTGGGCAGTGGCGGGCGTGCGTAAACCCAACGTATCAACTCGCCACTGCCGAAATCCCGTATGCCAGTGATGGCAGGAAGGGAAAAAAAAAGCTGAGAAAAGCTCCCGTGCAGTATATTCCGCTCTAATGCGCGGATGAGACAACGTCCATCACATGATGACATTGCTGGATTGTGGAGTGCGATGTTCTGAAACCAAATAGGTGATCTGGGATTATTTGGTTGGATTCTATGACAGGATGAAGACGTTTCAGAATGAGTTTTTCAAGTATTTTGTCCATTATGGGTAGGAAACATATATGATCCAAGCTCTAATGAAGAGGAGACTACATCCACCACACGATGACGTTGGTGAATAGTGGGGTGGGATGCTCGGAATCCAAACTGGTGATCTGGAATTATGTAATTTGCATCAAGGATGGGGTACAATCGTTTGAGGTTGAGTTTTTCTACGATTTTACCCATGCAAGGTAAAAGAGAGATAGGACGGTAAGAGGATGGATATTCTGGTTTGTTTTTTTTTGTTTGGGTATCACTTTTACAGTGCATAATTTCCAGAAGTCAGGAAAATATGTGGAGCGGAGTAGAGCATTATATATATAGGTAAGGAATAGAATGGCTTTTTTAGGAAGGTGTTTTAAGATATTGTTACGGGCTACTGGCTGTGAAAATGAATAATACTACTCCTGAATTTGAGATAATAATATTTATTAATAATTGACAAAAAGACTTATTCTCAACATTTTCATTAACTTAGTCTATAATGTGCCTAACTTAGACTCTGATGTATCCAATAAATCACTTTTTAGAGTACCTAGCTCATTTTTAACAGTACCTAATTCATTTTTAAATGTTGCAGGTAATTTTCTTAACTCAGTTTCAAACAGAACGTCACCTGGATTTTCCCCTAATTCTACAAAAAATTGACGCAAGCGGTTTTGCAGAACAATTTTAGTTCCAACGGAAGAATCCAGATCACGTTCTTCCAACTCCCGTTTCAAATCCGCAAATTTTAAATCAATCAACTTCACACTTTGAGAAGCCATTTTCTATACAGTAGCCCAAACATTACATAATGCAAGACAAGCAAAATAATAGCAATTGCACAAGATCCCACTTCTGACACCAAATTGTTGCGGGCTACTGGGTGTGAAAATGAATTATACTACTCCTGAATTTGAGATACTAATATTTATTAAAAATTGACAAAAAGAATACAATGGAATTACTAACAATTAAATTATTAAAAGTAACTTTTAAATATAAAAGTAAAGTAATACAAATTTACAATAACTATTATATAGAGTTCATTATTATTTAGCCTCATATTTTTACATCTACTGAATTTCTATACTTATTTTCTATATGTTTATGTTTTATTCACATCATATTTTATATTAATACAATTTCTTTCTAACTGTATACAGTTATAATATTAACTTCCCTTACTTATATTTTCTATTTTCTTTTCATACTTTAGATTTCATATTTATATAACATTATTTTTAATTTTTCAAATTTATCAATCCTTTCTTTCCACATATGCTTATATTATTACATTTTACTTAAGTAACCTGGTATCATTCCATTTATACCTATAATTAAACAAGTTTTTTCTAAATCCTTCATATTCCACCCCTTTTGTTTTGTTTTTTTAATATTTTAATCTTCTCACTTTGTATCTTTCCGTTTACCTCCTCATTTTTCTTTCCCTTTATATTATGTTTACATTTTATCCTTTCTGCAAATTTATTTTCTGCATTTTATATTCGTATTCTTTTTTTATTATATCTGTCACTATTTTAATTTCTGTTCATCATCTATAATTTTATTATTATCTGTCACTATTTTAATTTTATTTTATTCTGTAACCACTTTTATATTCGTTATCTTTAATCATCATATCTATTCACTATTTCATCATATCTAGTCACTATTTTAATTTCCACATTACTTGTACCACATTACTTGTCACCATATTCCTGTTACTGCAACGTTTCTTATATGTTTTTCTATTTGTTTCTCTCTCTTAGCCCTGAAGATGGCCTACATTGTAGGCCGAAACGTCGGCACACAATAAATAAGTTACACTTATTAAGGTGTTTTTATTGACTGCACCCCCAACTATTTCTTCCTTATATTACAATAACTATATTCTAAAGATTAAAACCTAGGCCTAACTCCAATTTAATTACTAAAATAATATAAGATGTTACTAATACTGAATAGCTTAACTATTTCATAAATTTGTACAAATACAATAAAATTACACTACAGTTTACAACTACTAATTAACACTTACAGTTCACTAATTAAAGTCCACCGACCGTAAGACTCTCCAAATATGACAAACTGGCACACAGTAATAAACAGAAACCGTTTATTACACTCGCGGACTGTCACAGTTCACTGACACACAAATTTATGACTGACTTATCACTGACTCACTTATTACTCACTAGTTCATTACACTGACTCTCTTACTACTAACTGTCTAGTTAAGGAGCGGGCGGTATTTATATAGGCAAGGTCGAACGTTCTAGACGCGCTGGAGTGGGGGAGGCCGCTCTCGGATCTTTCAGATCATTCTAATCCTTCTTAATCTCTCCAGCCGACTGTCTTAAGGTGTTAATCCCTCCAGCCCGTCTTTCTCTCTCTGAGCGTAACTCTGCCCCCTCCTTATAAGTGCTCTGCCCCAGATCATAGTCCGGAGAAATCGGGCAGTTATGAGCTTCTACCGATGGAGATGCTTTTTCTTTCGGTCTGCAACCGTGACTGCCTCCTGAATCGGAAGGTCATAAGCTTCCACCCACTTCAAAAATAGTCCATGGCCACGAGAATATATCGGTTACCTTCGTCTGTCATAGGGAAAGGGCCAGCGATGTCTAATTGCTCTTCTCTCGAACGGTGCTCTCACGTTTTCTTTCCGTCGAATACTGGAATGGTGTTGTGAGATTGTGGAATCCCAGCATTGTCCATGCCCAGCAGAATGGTGCTATGAAGGCTGTCCTGGGAATGATCGGTGTCGTTCCTCTGTGGGTTGCTCATACGTCCCTCGAGAGCTTCTACTGTTAGCCGAAGTTCGTTTTCAATTGAATTCAAATTTTCTGCTAACCTAGATTCTATATTAGCTACTTTATTATTTACATCGGCTAACTTACCTCAACATTTTCCATTAACTTAGTTTGTAATGTGCCTAACTTAGACTCTAATGTATCCAATAAATCACTTTTTACAGTACCTAGCTTATTTTTAACAGTACCTAAGTAGGGAGCTAGGTAATGAACTAGCTAAGGGGTCGGTAACCTGCGGCTCGCGAGCCACACGCGGCTCTTTGGATGTGAATCTGCGGCTGTATTTTAGTTCCATACGCAAATATTATTTATTTGACCAAAAAAAAAAACATTTAAAAATCGTTCTGAATCGATTAACGAAGATTAGGCACCGATTCTATTTCTCAGCCACTTGTACTCGCTTTTCACCGTACCCCTGCCCCGTGACACGCGTCGTCACTGTCGTCAATCCGTCGGAAGGTCTCGAATGACGCCGTCGTCGGATGTTTCAATGTAGGTGTTAATTCGCTTTCGACGCAAGACAATTTGGCGTCTTCCCAGAGCTTTGGCTGTGACGCATAGTTTGTTGTTTCAAGTAAAAGAATTAAAAGCGAATTATCTTCTCAAAGTTATGTATGTACGTATATATAATAATAGTAAAAAACCGAAGTAAAGGTAGGCAACATAATAAGTATTATATTTTTAAAATACATATTTTTTTCAAATAAGATACCTAACTACTATTTTGAAGTCAATAAAAATTGTAAAAAAAGAAACAAAGTACTACTGTTGGTACAAAGTATTACCGCGAAAGTGTTTTTATTAAAATAAATCTTTAATAAATTACCTATTTTATTATTTATCTATTTTATAGCTTTTGTTATTTAAAAATTAGCCTTAAAATAATAATTATAAGTGTAAGTACCTATAAATTGTTATTTAAAAAATCTGTACCACTACAACCCGTGAACGATTCTAGGGTTCAGTGCATGGTAGATTTACGGACAACGGTTCTCCAAGGAGGTGACATGTCCTAGTTCACGCTTAACCATCAGATTTCCCCCCCTTATTTTGGGTACCTTATTTTTATAATAATTTATAGAGACTGGGTGAGCCCCAGGAGGGCCCTAGATCCTATATGATCCATCTCGGTTTGCAAACAGACTAAATAAAAGTTTTGGCCGTAGCGGGATTTCAACCAGGATATCCGGCATGGCAACTCAGTGAGCCACTCTGCTCCCCTAAAAAGTTGTTATTTAATAAACCTATTTTCGAACTGGTTTGTTTTGAAGAGTAATTAAAGTATATTAAAGTAATGTTCAATGAACATTCTTCCCCTTGTATACATCGAAAATTGCGAGAGCAGATATAACCATCTTGGGTATATCTTGCTCCTAGGATTTTCCTGATGATCTTCCTCTCTTGCTTAGTGATTTCTTCTAATTCTTGTTTTCTGTTAAGTGACAATGCTTCACTTGCGTAAAGGGCTGTTGATTTTATGACTGTGTTGCAATGCCGAATTTTTGTCTGTCTTGACATGCATTTTTTGTTGTAGATGTCTTGAACTAACCCTAATGCCTTCTCGACTTTTTGGAGACGGTTTTGCTGCGAGATCTTCTCAAGGCCAGTCGGTTCGATGAATTCTCCAAGGTAAAGTTTTACCGTGTTTTGCTCCTGATATCTGTCTTTGATCAGAAGAATTTAGTTTTCTAAAAAGAGATCTGTGGTCCCACTTTTTCTGCACATTCCATAAGTATCTCAAGCTGCTTGATGGCAGTCCTGAACAACTTCAGTTAATGATTGTTTGTTTCATTTTTTATACAACGAGTGTTCTTTTTGTTTAAATAATACTCCTTTTTAAGGGACCTCGTCCAAGAATATTTTTTTGCTATCTGTCCCTCATACTTGCGAATGTTCAATATTATTAAAGAGTTTTTACATAAAAGAAGACTAGCATTGGCTATTGAACTAACCCTCCACTTATAAGTTTATTGTCGGTTTCTCAGAATGGACGCCTAAGGTGGCTATAAACACAGAAGACTACCTCGGATCGATAAATCTCTAAACATTGGATACTTCATTCAGCCGACATTTTATAGCATCCGATCAAACCAATAAAAATTATATTACATACCTTAAAATGTTATGTTCGGGGCAAAGAGAATATAAAAGGAACATTTTTTTATGACTTCCCGAAAGAATTGGATTATATTATATTCCCTCACTGGCAAGGAAGGTCCTAAACAAAAAATATATTGATAAAAAAGAATTATAATAAGTTTTATTGAAATGTAAAATAAATAATAAATAAAACATCAAGAGTTTTGACTTCAAACCTGGCGAATTATGCTTTTGGTTTTCATAAGTTAAAAACTAACGATCTATTATAATTTCAGAAATTTTTATTTCGATCATTAATTTTGCTCCTGTGGTTCTTTTATTAGTATAAAACATCACAAAAACAGAAAAATGATACATAATTTATGTATCTAGAGATATATAATTCATGTATCTAAAGATATATAATTTATGTATCTATTTCGTCTTCAAAGGTATTACCGAATACAGCACAAGTAGCTGTTAAGAACCAGATAAAAGAAAAACTTATCCTCTAACGTCAAAATAAGACACTACAACACGGCGGTAAAACCAGTAATTTTGTAAGGGATGGAGACAACAAGTCTTACTGAACTAGAAAAATAACTTAAAATAGAGAGAAGGATCCTGAGGAGAAGAGAAGGAACAAGAAAACAGAGAAAGGTCACAGGTTAAAATCCAACCAGGAAGGCTACAGGGAGATGAAAGACCTGGAAACATAAATAAGAATCAGAAGACTAAGCATGGACCAAGGGAGACTTAACAAGAAAATATTTGAAATAATCCATGAATACAAGAGAATAGGAGAGATGCAAATGAAATAGGAAGCAGAAAAATTTAGAACAACGGACAAAGACTAACTAAATAGAGAACAATATGGAAAGAAATTGAAAGTAATCAATGTTCTTGAGGAAAGTAAAGAAAAACGGAAGGGTACTGTCAGAAGAAAAGAAGCAAAGGCACGCAGAAATTATGAGATAATCCTTGGGAGAAAAGAAAGGCGAAAAGGGGAAAAGAAATGTAGTGATATTCGAGTGATTTTATAGGCCGTTTCGTGAAAAAAAAATGCTTAATAATGAACGAATTCCTAAAAAGTTTGAAACAGCTGAGCCGATTGCAAATCTCCGACGTATAGAACGAGGGGTAGCACAGTGTGTAATTTGCCAATCTGTGAGGACAAAAATACTAAACGTCCTCAGAATGAGTGTTTAAAAAAAATTTTTATATATAATTTTTATTTATTTATTTATTTTTTTGTAACTTATTTCTTACCTTGATGTCGATGGTAGTTCTGCAATAGGAGAGTCTGCATTGCATTCAAATCCAACAACAAAATTGTTCCGCAACCAGGAGACATTCATTGCTAGAAAACGATCAGCTGTGCGATGAGATTTCCAGTGCCACTCCAATCTGTACAGTACTGACTTCACACGAGCTCTACTTTTTTGCATCTTTTCCTCAGGCAATCCTCCCCAGCCTTTTTTTCTCAATCAAAAATCTAAGAACGTTGTCAAATCTTGCATCCTTTTCACTCTCTCTCCATATCTCATACAGCATTTCGTAAGTGACTAATTCGTCCATTCTAAAATACGGTAACATTTTTTAAGATTTCGACAAAACGGGCAAATATTGGCGAACTTTTCTTGTCATTTTCTCTTCTCTAGCTTCCTAAGTTTACGTTAATATATAGAGCAAGACGTGAATCGAAGTAATAAAGAAGTTACATTCCTCCAAAATGAACAAAATGTTTAAGCCCTTTAAATTACACGTATTCTAATGTAACCATGTCAATACTTACCTCAAACGATGTTTAAACAGAGAATAATTCACAAGTTGAAATAACTGGAAAACAGAACCGTGCACACTGATGTACAAAATAAGAATGAGTGAAGGTTTGCAGTAATTCCTTGTATGTAAACATTGAACAAGCTAGTTTGTGTGTAATGTACGACGCTTTAAGTGGCTTTAAATTTTTAAATATTTCGATTCCAATACCCTCAGACATTGTACCTGTCATATGTAGTATTAAAAATCCTTAAAAAATTAGTTCAATAATTAATTGCAGTGGTCTTAACAATTAGCGAGCTGTTGGTGATTTTAATAGTGTATTTATTTAATTATAATAAAACTTGTAGTAAGTTGTTATAACAATAAATTAAATATACTACCTTAAACTTTGATAATTCGAGGTAGATGTGAATGAAATATTAGGAATACGCGTTATTGTGTTATTAGCACTTTTTATTCACCCTAGCGTCAAAGCATTTAGTACAGAAGAGTTACAGGTTGAAAGCAACACGCCTCTGTAATATTGGCTTATTAAAATTATTAAAATAGAATAATAAAACAATTGTTGTTTATAATAATAATAATGAAAAAGGATAAAATTCTTGACTTAATGATGGTAATAAACCAGCATAACACATATCTTACTATCAAAGGAAGGCTCCACAATTCTGCTTAATCATACTAGCATTGTGATTATACTTATCAGCAGCTGTTATCAATCACTTTTATCACATTATAAAAATTATTTAAACCTTGTAGTAATGCCAGTAACAATTGGAGACTTGGCAACATCAAAATCATAATGTAATAATGGTGGAGAATTTGTAAATCTTTTCACATTTTAAATTGCATGAAAAATATAAAATAATTATATTGAAAACTCTTCTTTGCTTCAAATATTCAACATAAGAGGTAGCTTTAGATATTGGATGACTAAACTGAAAAAGTATAAACAATGCACTTGCTATAGTCTTCTACATCATGTTTTTTTAGCATCACATTTAAAATTGATTATTTTGTAGGTAAATTAATTTTTAGATGCCCATTTTATGGCTATTCATAGTTTTGTTTTTAAGAGTTTGTTGCTCTGAACATTCAGGCCATAATTTAAATGATATAGATGAGGAATTTGTGTCATTATATGAATTTATAAAAATATTTTCGTGTGTTATAAATAAAAATAGTTTGTACTTATTAATATTTTAACTCTTCATTCAACACACCCCTTACCAATGTCTTCAGAAAAAATATTCTGCCTATTAAGACAAAAAAACGGAGAGGAAGACATGATATTAAAATTAAATTGAAGTAAAAAGATATTCTATAAAAATGATGAAATTATTTAATATTATATAAAAGCACTCCTCTGTTGTAACAAGTCCTAGATAGAAGTGGAAGCAGGTCAGATAAATATCGACATTTCTTAATTATTGATTTATATTAAAGCAATAATTAATGCTGCTCAAAAACTGATTAAAAAAATAGGAGAAATTGATTTTAGAAATAATGAAAAATCTTTGAATTGAAAGGAGCTCAACTTTTAAGCTGACTGCTGCAGAGCCTGGCTATTATTAAGAGAATTACTTTGATTTATTTGAGGAGAGTAGGAGTTCACCACCTAAGATGCCTGACTTTGAATATTGTACTTAATATTTTATTTTCAAAAAGTGTCATGTTGGATAGGTCGCAATTCGTTTGTTGAATAATTGAAAAGTATTGGAGAGTTGGAAGGATCACCTAAGAAATTAAGTTTTTTGATCATTAACTAAATGGCATAATTCATTGTCCAACATTATTAAGGCGTTAACTGCCATAGTGTGCCACAGAGGCATTTAACATCTATGTTCCTCCTGGCCATGGCTGTAATTTGTTTTCTTTATTATTAAAATTCAGCCATTGGATATAATTTTTGTACCTGACAAACAATGATGAAACACAGGCCATTCAAGGTCAATCTTCATTCAAAATAATACAAAACCTTGTATCAATTTGATACAACTGCTCCAAAGTCACCCTCTCCGTTGTATCAGACTGATACATATGGCCTCGCTATGTAATTCTCTCATGTATACACATGATACATATGGCTTGACAAGGTTGAATCAATTTGTATGAAATATATAAATATGACAGTCAACGTGTTAATATTGCATTTACTATATACAGTAATACACATACTATATACAGTACCAATTTCAACATCCATCTAATCTTTAAAGGTACTAAAAATAAAATGGCGTAAAAAACCTTGTAGTTAAACGCTGAAAACCCTAACTCTAACCCAAAAGTACTTAAAATCAAGTAATAGCAAAGCATTAAGACCAGCTAGTCTCTCACGTACAAAATAGAGTACATGATAAATATTTCTTTTCAAAATGTAATTGATGATAATAAGAAAAAACACACTTAAACCGATTAAAAAAAAAATGATTTATTTAACCTATAATTTTACAATGCCAATTTTATTTTCAACAATTTTGATTTCAAGTGGAAATTGCAAAATTATGATAAAGGTGCTTGGCGTACTTCAAGACAAGAGCCGAGACAAGATGAATGATAAAATTTATCCTCTGATGCAATTAAACTGATTATTTACAGTTAATTTGAATATATTCTGTGTGTATATTTCGATTTGAATTTATTTTCTAAATCAAATAATATACTACTTTTAAATAAATTACTAAATCTAAACAAATATATAGAAGTATATATTAATAACAAAATTATATTTGATATGTAACTGTGGAATAAATTTAATAATGGCATACGTCTCTTTATTAGTTCATGAAAAAGCTCTTTCCTGATTTGAATCTTTTTCCCTAGAGACGCCTTTGGAACAGTTCGAAAAATATCACATCCAAAAATAGATTGGAATTTGAACAAGAAGACTCAGTGCAGTGTCATTCACAGCAATTCAGTGGGGAGGAGGGTAGAAGCCAGATAGAAGGAACCTGGCCGGATAGGATTAAATGGAGGTATTAAATTGACATCTCTGGAGAATAAGGGTAGAGCGCTGATTCCTGATGCTAGAAAATACCTACCGACAGCGATAAAAAGAGCAAGGCCACTTTGACTGAGATTAAAATTATATGTTTGATTTTGCTATGAATTAATCAGAGTGCACCGTGTTCTGAATAGCCATTGTTGAAGAGGGGAGAAACGAAAGAGAAATCATCCATTCATCCAGTAGCCGAGGATGAAAGATTATGATGATGATGCTGATTTTTAAAGTTCTGGTCAATAGATTTGTAACAAGAATGAGATAGTTGATAACCTATTTAAAATTAGTGTAGGACGGTATGTGAAAGTACTGGATCACTAGATTTTTTTTTATTATTATCTATATTTTATTACAAAATAATTTCATCGCTTCATACTATATCACATAAGAGGCAGAATTATAATCATCTTGTTGAAATATGTTTCAATGTATAAATATAAATGTAAATTCATAATATATTTATAAATTAAGTTACTGTTTATTCTATTATATGGAATATTTAACTATAGATTTAAGGTTGACAATCAATAAATACATGCGCATTGAATTTATATTTTTTTAAAACGATTTTATTCAAAAAATACATATCATTCAGCCTATAATAATATACATATAAATAAATATATACATACATTATAGCAAAATAAATATTTTGCGTTGAAAGGGCATTAGATTGCGCTTTAATTTTAATCTTCCTCAATTGTATTTATTATACCTGATATAATGAATACAATTTAGGTAGTATAAACATTTAATCTTCAAGAAAAACACTGATTGTCTTTCTTTTCACCTTGATTTTGTTCTTGAACACACTTTTATTCAGTCTTTTTTACTTTTTCTTGATCTCCTCGCTTTGCATATACACTTGATACTTTTCACTACCAGGAATGTCGCCAATGCGAACACTATCCCCCAAACTACGATCACGTCGAGGAGCAGATATTGATACCACGATAATTGGGCAGCTGCAGACTTCAGATGAGGAGCTCCTTTGTGCCGAAGAACGTATTCCACCCAATAGACCGCGTTGTCCATTACGTTCAAGGGTTTGTCTCTCATGATTTTACTCTTCAAAACGGCGTTTTCCTTATAGCTGTAAAAAGATTTATACGTTTATTATCAGAAATTTACAATTGTTAATTTTAAATTCATAGGTAATTGTTATAAATACAGCGAAATGACAAATGTCGCATTCATTATTAATAATATAAAGAACACGTGAATATGAACCTTGAGTGTTCAATTATATACTGATTAATGTCAAACATCTCTACCATCAAACTAAAACAGTATAAACACAACTACTAAGATGAAAGTGTTAATACTCACGATGGGTCCGTCATTATTTTGTTAATAGCATCGTAGAGGATATCTCCAGTTACGGTATCAAGCTCTATGTATATGCAATGACCAGCCTCTGCACAGAACTTAATATTACTCTTCTGGTCATAGAAAAGTGGAGTACCGATGATAGGAACACCATGGTATGTTCCTTCCAAGACTCCATGAAGTCCACCATGGCTGATAAAGACTCGAACATTAGGATGGCCTGAATATTAAGAAATCATTAAATTTTATCGAAGACGATCGAATAATGATGTAATAACAGAGCTAGTATTAAATGTAAAAAATTGTCTTGATATATTCTTCTAAGAAATTATTATAAATGTTGATGTAACTGAACTCTTAGTGAAATTATACTGAGAACTATCGATCTCTAACTACAATTAGTCTTAAGGTGTTAAACGTTTTCCAATTGTATATTTCATTTATAAGTAGTACTTTCATGTAACTGGTTATTTTCTGCATAATTTATAGTTGTATAACTTATAAATGCATGTTTAAAAATATTAAAAGCCACCCAGCAACGTGTTAAATAATTATCACATATAATCAATTATTACAATATAAACTGCCGTATGTAATACGTTCAAGTATTAGCTGAGGAAAAAAATAATTTTTAGATCGCCCTATATTGGTAATTTTTAATAATTTTCATTCTTTATACTTGGTATGTATTATATTCTATTATTCTTTTAAATTTAATACGTGAGTTGTTACAAAGATAATACAAAATAAGAAAAACTTATTTTACTGATAAATGAGGAAGCACTTGAATAAAATAAAACCACAGAGTTTAAGTTAAAGCTATAAGAATCTGTGTAGAGTGGAGTTTCATGTACGACGTATAAACTGGAAAGGCTTATACGATAGGTTTCGATACTTGTATTAATATAATTTTGCCGAACATGCAACTTTTTTTTTAAATATGATGAATTGGAGTGCTATCAATGGATAGTTTCTCCACAAGTGATTTTTTTTGTTCATGTCCTTTGTTCATACAGCCAATTTACTTGATGTAATGTTATTACAGTTGTAAATATCAATAAAAAAAAAAACATATGATGAAAAAGTATAGAATGTTTTTTATTCTCCTTTATGGTGGTATGCTATTTGCCAATGTTTAATAAGAAATTATCTATTGAATTAATGTTTAATTCTCGTATTTTAACTATATGCATATAGTTATAATTATTAGCGTGATATAAATTAATAATTACCTAATATACTAGCTTGCGGTACCCATTTGGCCAGCCTTACGTTATCAGGTTTCCCCGGCAACGTTTCTTCATCTACTTTCATGAGTACTCTCTGTTTCAGCCTTCCGAATGCTGTCATGAAAGCATTGAGTTCGTGAGGCTTCATGTTCTTCGTCTGGTAATGAGATCCCCAGCTGAAATACACTAATCCGTCCACGGAGTCGTTCAGGTATTTCTCCCATTCCTAAAGTAGTAAAAATTAAATAATTATAAGAGGAACAAAATCGTCTGGATGGAAGTCAGACAAAAATCTCTTAAATAAGGAGAACTATTTATTTTAAAACTAACTTTTCGGACAATTTTCTTTTTTTTATATATGTAAGACTGTTTTGACGTGATTTTATTCCTTAATAAATAAAGAATAAAATCACGTCAAAATAATCTTATGAATTAGTTAAATTCATTTTGTTGTGTTCAAATACTAGTTTGAAAGCACGTGTAATTTAATTTGTAAGATTGTTTTGGCGTGATTTTATTCACTAGTAAATAAAGAATAAAATCACGTCAAAACAATCTTACACACACACACACACACACACACACACACACACACACACACACACACACACACACACACATATATATATATATATATATATATATATATATATATATATATATATATATATAAGTTATCAGTGTATAGACTCCCAATGTAATAATTATATAACCTCCATTATTTTGTAAATTAAAAAGATCATATGTTTTTCCCATCTGTTAAGTAAGTGGTAATTCTAAAAATAAAAGTGTGTGTTGTTGTAATAATTATTTAAAGATAGTTCTGACTCAAAAGTACCTGAAATAAGAGAAAATTCAGTCTAATTCTAACTGGTGCCGAAACCAAATAATTGTTTTGCAGTTACGTAAGTAATTCCTAAATTAATTACTATTATTTTTTTTTGAAAAGAGTTGGCAAGTTTCTTCTCGTAAAAATGACTGATTCAGATGAACTCGCCGAACTTAAACATCAGTTGACTCAAGCGGGGATAGAAATGACAAAACTTGAGTCTCAGTTGAAAAAGGCGACTGAAACGACACAGATGGAGCTTTTGAAGGTTAGAACTCAAAACTCTGCCTTCATTCATGAAGTTATCGGCCAACTCGAGCCCTTCACTGGTGTTGTTGGAGACTTAGACCACTTTTTGAAAGGAGGAGATCAGATAGTGGGGCTCATACTATCCCGGCAAGAGAATGGGACACTGTTAGAGTCAGACGTAGTGCTATTGGAAGCATCTTTGGTGGGTCGCATCTCAAGGAGGGTCCTGAATGCGATACAAGGAGACACTTCGCTTGCCTGGGAGACGCTGAAGGCAAGGTTGAAGAAGTTTTACGGCGGAGGTCGGTGGACTCCTGAAGAGGACACCTTCTATTTATTCAAAGAACGCAGAAAACCAGGCCAGTCCGAAGGCGAATTCGCTGAAAAATTATTAGTATTACACAATAAACTCGTCGAAAAGTCAGTGGAGACATATGGCCAGGCTGGAGGAGCCCAACGTATGGAATTCATAAGGGGGATTCTAAAGGTTCAATTGAACCACTACGTCGACAGTCCTGGTTCACTTTCGCGGGATAAGGATTTCCTTAACTGTGCACATGAACTAATCGATGCACGAGAATGAAAGCAATCCCGTTTCGAGAACTCTGAGGAACAGTGGATAGAGGTCAAGAACCCGAGGAAGAACTACCGAAGCCCGCCCAGGCGCAGTGGTGGAGAAAGATTTTTCGAGAAACGATCTAGTAGGGAACCCGACTACCGGTGAAAGAAGCAGGAAAGAAAATGCTACGAGTGCAACCAACCTGGCCACCTGGCAGCGCAGTGTAACCTCACCAGGTGCTATGAGTGCGGCAGGCAGGGACACATGGCAAGAGATTGTCCGAGACGCATTTCTCGTTCAAAAAGAAGAGGCCAGCCACCAGAACGAATGGAAGTAAATAACCAAAAATGGAACAGGAAGCGGACTCTCGGGAGCAGCAGAGGAGAACCTTCTAGCGGAGAATCTTCGGGAGAGGAGAGTATACCATCTGAGCACAGCAATCCGTCTCCGAGAGGATATGAGGTAAGGAGTGGGAATACTTGTAGGGGGGGTCCTTCCGGATCCGAGGAAGTGGCGCGGCAAACGAGGTCAGTTTGAGGGTGCGGTAATAGAAGGGGCAACTTTTCACGCGAATTACTGATAAATAGTAACCGAGAGAAGAGAGGAGAGAAGAGGTTGCCCGTGGTAAGAAGTAAGATTAGTAGTATATCAAAACAAATAGTTTCTCTCTTGTTTTTTCTGATATTTTAACAACTATGATCATGTCATTTTCCTTTAATTATGTACTATAATGGATTCTCCACAGCTCCTATAAAACTGTCAGGGGGAGGCGCCTGTCCCCGTGCGCCCCCCTAAATCCGCGCTTCCTATAGCTCTTGTGTTATTCTGATGTATAACCTATAATACTGTAAAGTATCATCCAAATCCGTTCAGTAGTTTATGCGTGAAAGAGAGACAAACATACAAACTTTCACATTTATAATATTAGTAAGATATATTCTAAGATGATGAAAACATATTTTTTAATCTAGAGGTATATTTTTTCTTTCTTTTTTTTACTACTTTTATTTGTAAGTAAATAATTTATTTCAAAATAAGATATTATTATTTACTTGATTTATTATTTATTATTACCTTATTGAGCTTATCCCCTCCTTTTATAGTGAGTCCACCAATCTCTACTACGTTCGGTAGATATGCACGGGGGTAACTTATCGCCATATGATTGTCCAATAGAACAAGAGAGAAATTATCAAACATATCCGTAATAGGAGGCAAATTTTCGAATCCATAGAACTGTGAAAAATGACTTCTCATATAATAGTCCTGAAATAAAAATAAAAAAATGAACTTTGGTATAAAAAAAATAAATGATGCAAACGATTTCAAAGAAAATTACCGTATACTTCCAATACGCGTGGGACACAAAATAATCTAGAAGGTTAGCAAATGTACTCTTCGATCTCTCCCAGAAGTTCATGTGGTGCGACGACGCGATGAGAGAAGAAGGTACGTACGATGGGTTGTGTGGGTTTCCAGTAGCCCGTGCCAAAGCCATGAACACCTCCACTGTTTGAACATTGACTTGAATGGCCCCATACTTGTGTCCTAGAGCTATGAATGGTTCCTGGCAGCAGAATGTCTCAGTAATGACCATGTCGAATTTCGAATGCTTATCGTTCAAAAATGCTCTCAAGGTTTCAGTTTCGAATCCGCTATCAAGCAGGTATTTGCAAATGAATTTCAGTCCTATGAGGTTGAAAAGGAAACTTTCCACAGTCCTCAGATCAAACATGCCATCCCCTTCTGTATAAAAAAATAAATTAAGTTTCAAACTTATTTCGTCATATATTCAATATTTCTTAACCAATACGACATATCAATATTATAACACTAAAATATACACTCACCCGAAAGCTTCATACAGTCCTCTACGATGACTTCATTGAAATTCGGAACTGGTTCTTTCAATGGGAATGGACTGACCATTGTTACATTGTGTCCTCTTTTTGCTAATTCGATGAAAAGTGGCATGTAAGATTTGGTGTGACTGTACAATGGGAAAGGCATCATCACCAGTATGTTAGAGCCATAGCAATAGCTCACAATGGAGAATAATAAGAGACAAATAGGACCCTTCATCTTGGAGATCTGAAATTGCATATTTAAGTTAGTAAATCGTTACTTTATTTATTATTTCGTCAAATATATTCGAAAGTTATTGCATGTAAGTATAAACTTCACGAATCTTAATAAATATCGTCGATACATATACTTAGTATCGAATGGGAAAAAAAGAATGCATTTTTTTATTTTCGATTTGTAGCTATTGCTTCTTGATGATAATTGATATAAAATTCATATAGAGATCAAGAAGGCACAAAAAACAATGAATGACATAAGTAAAGTATGTTTGACAATAATTGAATGTAGTGACAGTTTTTTACCTCCTGAAAAGTTGTTTTTCACCTTTAATATATTACATTTGTATCGAAGATCTAATCTGAAATGTTTTTTTAAAAATATTTTCGATAAAATTCGTTCTTGATTTCCGTGATAAAGAATTACTCTAGAGTCTAGCCTGCTAACTAGACCAAATTAGCATTTACTGATGAATCTTACAAAAAGGCAACAATAAAAAAAATTATAGCAATAATTAAAAGCAAGGTGTAAACAACTACAAGTATTATGTGTATTACTGTTTGGTAATTCAGCCCATGTTTAAATCATTTATTTCAATATTCTCATTTTTGTATTTATTGTTCAACATGTCAACGACTCCACAAAAAAAAAGCCTATACCTCTAACGTTGACCCATGAAAGGTCTTACTGAAACCTATGACCGGTTTTCTGTTCTGTACGTGGTAGAATCAGTATTGGTTCTGAGACAATCTTGTGCAGGGAGATGATTTGTTCGATATCATATCCATCCAATTAAGGGAATCCACTTTATAAAGGCTGGGTGTGCCACAGGAGTATCTGCAATTCTCAAATTATGTTGGTACCTTAAGACAACATCTGATAATTTTAATGCAATGTATTGAACAGATGAATCCAAAATTATCAACTACCTGATTGCATTCTTAAAGACGCTTGTTTTACTTTTTGTACAAACAATACCAACTTTTTAATATTATCCATTAATTAAAGAAAGTGATTTATACCAGGGCTTGAACCAAATCTACTCAGCAATTTTATTTATTTATTGATTTTTTCAGATTTAATAATAACTAGTAGTAACTAGTGATAGTTTATTTGTGTTTTGTATAAATGGAAATTAACAATTTTTTAGAATGTGTGCTGAAACAATTATTATTATCAATCATTATCACTTCACAACAAATATTTACATGTACGAAAAAAAAAAATTATATTATAGTGACACGATAAGAGTCTAATATTTTAATCGCTAAATGTTCCAAGGTCCTGTTATCAGTTATTAAAAAATATTGCTGAAATGAAATTAAAAATAATATACAATACGGAAATCAGTATACATTAGTCCTAATTGAAGTTAACATTAACATATATATATTATTTTTTTATCGCTCAAACATTCTTCAGTAGTTAATCACCTATTGAATTTTGTTCATATTAAGTTTTGAGTTATTTTTTTATAATTAAATTTTAGAATTATAACAGTAATAAATATTCTGATATTTAATTATCGATCATCAACCTCAAAGATATTACACTAGGATTTATTCATTATAGCACTAGGCATTAGAAACTTTTGTAAAATCTCCAGTATACATTGCACATCTGCAATGAAACTAGACATATAATGGCATGATATTCTCAAAAAAAAAGAAAAAAAAGATGGGTGGTAATGGACTGTCTTAAAGAAATTTCAATCTATTTAGATAATACAAAATCTTACCCAAACGATTCACAGAAATTTAAACGATCTTAAAAGTTTAGGAATCACTAAAGATATAATGAAGGACAGAAATACATTTAAAAATTTAAATTCTTATAATTTTTTTTCCTTTTTTTTAAACTGGATTTATTGTAAATTTCATCTTCGAGAAAAAAAAAATCTGCTTCCAGTCAATTATTTTATTGTTTTATAAAACAAAACGTTTCGACACTATGGTGTCATTTTCAATTATTTCTTTTTCTGCATTCCTTAACTTTAAATAAAATAACAATAATTACATTAATATAAAATTTTTTTACATAAATGTCCAAAAAGATAACATACTATAAGTACAAATACCTGAAAAGTCAATACTTTTAAAAATAATTTTTAAGGAGATCTCTAGTCCTCCATAGTCAAAATTATATTGCATTACACAAAACCAAACCTGATCTTTGAACCATCTGATCCTTTTTCTTATTTCTATCAGTCATTAGACTTTAGTATAAATATAACTAATTATGTTCTAAAACGTACATCAACAAAGTAAAATTTAAATTTTTTTTTTTTTTATAAATTTAATTTATTTATTTATTTTACTATATAATTTTTAAAAAATATTTTATCAAAACAATTAATTAATTTTGAAATATATGAAAAATTTTTTTTTTTTTTTTTTTTAAATTTTATTAAAGATCTACTAGTAGGTTATATGGTCAGGTTACTATAATTATTATCTGATTTGTTTTCACTGTATAAGTATTCTTATGATCTATTATTTTTTAATTTCAAAATTATGGATGAATATAATTTACTAATTTCTCCTGCCTCTTTTCTATCGTTTACAGCATTTTCTAATTTATCATTTATAAATAAAGCCTCTAAATTTTTTCTTTTAATAGTATTATCTTCTCTATGTAGAATTTTAGGCTTATCGAAGTCAAAAGTGTGTAATTCTTTTTTACAATGTGCTGACAATGCTGTACTTGTTTTAGCTTTAGGTTTAATGTTATTTTGATGGTGATATATTCTGTTTTTTAAGTGTGTACTTGTTTGTCCAATGTATATTCCATCACAATTATTACAAGTAAGTTGGTCTATTAAATTTTTGTTTTCCATAATTGGTATCTTATCCTTTTGACTTGTTATAATGTTTTTGATTGGGTTTCTTGTTTTGTGTGCTATCCTCATTTCTGGTATGTCATAAATTTTAAAGGTTGGTTCGATTTTTTCTGATAAGCCTCTGATATAGGTTATACTATTATATTTAATTTTATTATGTTTTAATTCTATATCTTGTGCTTCTGTTACTATATTAATTTTATCATTGTCTATAAGTGGATCTATGTTATTAGTTTCTTTTACAAAAAAATTAGTTATTTTAGATTGAGAAGGTTTAATTTTTATTGCATTATTTTGGCTATGTATTTTTGAAATGTTAGTAGATTCTTTTGTATTTAATTTATTTTTTATATTTATAGGTAAGTGATTACCTTTTATATTTAAATTGATTTGTTTATGCCATAAATCTTTTAATAGTTTGATTGGAAAAGCGTTGTTCAGAAGGATTTTGAATATTTTGTTTTTCGTTTCTTTTAAAAATTCTACATCTGTTAATTTTATTGATCTATTAATTAGATTTAATGCTATGTTTTTGATTTGATGTCTCGGGTGATTTGAATAATAATTAAGTAATTTACTGGAGGTGATATCCTTTTTATACCATTTTGTTTTAAGGTTATTATTTTGGTTTCTTATGATAGTAAGGTCTAAAAAATTTATTGAGTTATTATTTTCCAATTCTTGTGTAAATTTTATATTTTTATTTTGTTTATTTAGGATTTTACTAAAATTTTCTAAATTATTTTTATTTGTGATAATTAAAATGTCATCTATGTACTTTACTAATAACATAGGGGGGTTGTTTAATTTTTGTAAGCTATCTTTAATAATGTAGTTTAGTACTATACCAGATAAATTTACAGATAATATGCCTCCCATTGGTAATCCTTTTGTTTGTTTAAAAAATTGGTTTTCGAAAGTAAAAAATCCATTTTCTGTACATAGTTTAATACCTTCCAAAAAATGGATTTACATTTTATACTAGTATATGGTTCGATGTTTTCCCAATTATCATTTATAAGTTTGTAAGCTAATTTTAATGGCATATTTGGAAACATAGATACCACATCCAAACTACTTATTATCTGTTCTTGCTCTAATTTCATATTGTCTAATTTATTTTTTAATTCAATTGCATTTTTAATGTCATATTCGTTATTGTTATTTAAATAATCTAAGGATTTATTTAAAAATTGTAGTCTGATTTAGTTATTATAGCTAAAATTAAAAGTGATAAAACTAAGTAATTAGCTATAATAACTAAATCAGACTACAAGAGAAAGATTTTAGACATTTTGAATGATAAAGACACTTACAAAAGTATAAGATGAATGAACTGAACATTAAAATAAATAAATATTTAGATAAGTTAGTTAGATACAGATATATAGATAAAAATTTTAAAAATAAACTATCAAATAAATACTACAGTAACCCTAGAATTCACGGTTTAATCAAATTGCATAAGGAAGGATATCCTTGCAGACCTATTGTAGATGGAACAAACAATCCAACAGATAACATTTCAAAATTTTAAAATAAATCCTTAGATTATTTAAATAACAATAACGAATATGACATTAAAAATGCAATTGAATTAAAAAATAAATTAGACAATATGAAATTAGAGCAAGAACAGATAATAAGTAGTTTGGATGTGGTATCTATGTTTCCAAATATGCCATTAAAATTAGCTTACAAACTTATAAATGATAATTGGGAAAACATCGAACCATATACTAGTATAAAATGTAAATCCATTTTTTGGAAGGTATTAAACTATGTACAGAAAATGGATTTTTTACTTTCGAAAACCAATTTTTTAAACAAACAAAAGGATTACCAATGGGAGGCATATTATCTGTAAATTTATCTGGTATAGTACTAAACTACATTATTAAAGATAGCTTACAAAAATTAAACAACCCCCCTATGTTATTAGTAAAGTACATAGATGACATTTTAATTATCACAAATAAAAATAATTTAGAAAATTTTAGTAAAATCCTAAATAAACAAAATAAAAATATAAAATTTACACAAGAATTGGAAAATAATAACTCAATAAATTTTTTAGACCTTACTATCATAAGAAACCAAAATAATAACCTTAAAACAAAATGGTATAAAAAGGATATCACCTCCAGTAAATTACTTAATTATTATTCAAATCACCCGAGACATCAAATCAAAAACATAGCATTAAATCTAATTAATAGATCAATAAAATTAACAGATGTAGAATTTTTAAAAGAAACGAAAAACAAAATATTCAAAATCCTTCTGAACAACGCTTTTCCAATCAAACTATTAAAAGATTTATGGCATAAACAAATCAATTTAAATATAAAAGATAATCACTTACCTATAAATATAAAAAATAAATTAAATACAAAAGAATCTACTAACATTTCAAAAATACATAGCCAAAATAATGCAATAAAAATTAAACCTTCTCAATCTAAAATAACTAATTTTTTTGTAAAAGAAACTAATAACATAGATCCACTTATAGACAATGATAAAATTAATATAGTAACAGAAGCACAAGATATAGAATTAAAACATAATAAAATTAAATATAATAGTATAACCTATATCAGAGGCTTATCAGAAAAAATCGAACCAACCTTTAAAATTTATGACATACCAGAAATGAGGATAGCACACAAAACAAGAAACCCAATCAAAAACATTATAACAAGTCAAAAGGATAAGATACCAATTATGGAAAACAAAAATTTAATAGACCAACTTACTTGTAATAATTGTGATGGAATATACATTGGACAAACAAGTACACACTTAAAAAACAGAATATATCACCATCAAAATAACATTAAACCTAAAGCTAAAACAAGTACAGCATTGTCAGCACATTGTAAAAAAGAATTACACACTTTTGACTTCGATAAGCCTAAAATTCTACATAGAGAAGATAATACTATTAAAAGAAAAAATTTAGAGGCTTTATTTATAAATGATAAATTAGAAAATGCTGTAAACGATAGAAAAGAGGCAGGAGAAATTAGTAAATTATATTCATCCATAATTTTGAAATTAAAAAATAATAGATCATAAGAATACTTATACAGTGAAAACAAATCAGATAATAATTATAGTAACCTGACCATATAACCTACTAGTAGATCAGAAAGAAAAAGGATCAGATGGTTCAAAGATCAGGTTTGGTTTTGTGTAATGCAATATAATTTTGACTATGGAGGACTAGAGATCTCCTTAAAAATTATTTTTAAAAGTATTGACTTTTCAGGTATTTGTACTTATAGTATGTTATCTTTTTGGACATTTATGTAAAAAAATTTTAAACCATATAACCTACTAGTAGATCTTTAATAAAATTTAAAAAAAAAAAAAAAAAAAATTTCCATATATTTCAAAATTAATTAATTGTTTTGATAAAATATTTTTTAAAAATTATATAGTAAAATAAATAAATAAATTAAATTTATAAAAAAAAAAAAAAATTTAAATTTTACTTTGTTGATGTACGTTTTAGAACATAATTAGTTATATTTATACTAAAGTCTAATGACTGATAGAAATAAGAAAAAGGATCAGATGGTTCAAAGATCAGGTTTGGTTTTGTGTAATGCAATATAATTTTGACTATGGAGGACTAGAGATCTCCTTAAAAATTATTTTTAAAAGTATTGACTTTTCAGGTATTTGTACTTATAGTATGTTATCTTTTTGGACATTTATGTAAAAAATTTTTATATTAATGTAATTATTGTTATTTTATTTAAAGTTAAGGAATGCAGAAAAAGAAATAATTGAAAATGACACCATAGTGTCGAAACGTTTTGTTTTATAAAACAATAAAATAATTGACTGGAAGCAGATTTTTTTTTTTCTCGAAGATTAAAAATTTAATTAACAACAGAAAGTTTCTAAAACAAAAAGTAAAACCATACAATCAGAATAGAAAATGGACAGGAGAAAGGAAACAGAAAGAGAGAATCATAATTAAAATATTCTGGGAAAAGAAAAAAATCAAAAATATACAAATGTGATCCTTAAGTGGTCTGAACAAAAAAAAAAATAATAAATTATTGGAAGCAAAAAAAAAAAATTTTTTTCTGTAAACTACGGAAATTAGTTCAAATATCTTTGAAATCTAGCATCTGTAAGAACGTTTCACCCCAAAATAAAAAGTTAAATTAGACTTCGTTTTTACATGTATTAATAGCATTAGTGTATGTAACATGCTTTGTACTTGGTGTATTTTTGTACTAGGTAACTAGCATTAGCTGACTAGTAATATAATATACCAACTACAGATATCTTTATAGAATAATTTGATCCTTCAAAAAACAACTCTTTGTAAAAACAGTATCAAAAAATAAATAAACAATTTTATTATTTTAAAAATAATCAAGCACAAATAAATACGCACTATTTGTTCAACCACGTAATCTGATTTTCCTCTTTGTCATAAGAAAGCAACAATGAAATGGTATATTGCGCAAGTTAACTGGTGTAAATAGATACTTAGGCTTAGTAAATATCAACAGGAGTTTAGGATTAAGTTTTGGTATTCTTAGTTTATAATACATCCAATAGACTATATATAGAGCTTTAGTAGAGAAATAAAGTCAGTTGATGTTCAAGAGCGTGCCGTTATTCTGCCCAAAACCCCTTTCTTTTTATGTTATTAGTGCAATCTTATTCTAACTGGTGCCGAAACCCGGGAGTTTTGTTCGTTGTCGGGTCGGAAATTAAGTAATTAGAGTAGAAAAAGAGAGGGTCTACATAAGTGTATGATGGGCGAAACAGACGAGTTAGCCCAGGAACGCGCGAAGTTTGAGTTCCAGTTGGCCAAGGCAGCGGAAGAACATGCGCAGTTGATGGCTCAGCTCACAGAGGCAAAAAAATCAGCACAGATCGAGTTAGTAAAGGTGAGAACTCAGAACTCTGTCTTTATCCACGAGGTCATCGGGCAGTTGGAACCGTTCACCGGTACAGTTGGTGACCTGGACCACTTCATTAAAGGAGCTGACCGGATTATGGCTCTTATCATGTCTCGACAAGAAAATGGGACTATATTTGAGTCAGATGTAAAGATGTTGGAAGCAGCATTGGTCAGCCGTATATCAAGACGGATCTTGAACACTGTAGCGATGCTATCAAGATTTATCAATAAATTAAATAACCGCAATTATCGATATATCGATGAACTGTATGTTGGAAGGTTATAGTGAGGTACGGGATAGTGTACTAGTGTGAAACGCTTCTGTGTATTACCTTTGTAATTGTTAGTGTAATTAAAAAGGAATAGAGTTATAAACTTAATAAAAGTGTTTAATTGAAATAATTAAACTTATTTTGCCCGACGAGGTAACATTGGTGACCCCGACGTGATAAGTAAAAAAATATTACTTAACCTTTTTTGATTTTTTTAATTTCTTAGAAGAAACTTTTTAAAATTGATACAAGATGGGAAATTCAGACGACGATAAGCCTCCTCATAAATCCGAGGTAAGCGAAGCAATTGCAACGGACAGAAGGATCCCACCGTTTTGGAAATCAGAACCTGAACTCTGGTTCATCAGGGTCGAGGCAGTTTTTTCAAGGGCCAAGATTACCAACAGTGTGACGAAATTCGAAATAATTATTCCGTTACTAGACCTCGAAATAATTAAACAGGTTTCAGATTTGGTTAAGAAACCCAGTGCTCAACCCTATGAGGACATTAAAGACAGGCTTATCTCAGTCTATGCCGAATCTGATAGTAGGCGTATACAACGATTACTAGAAGGTAAGCAACTTGGGGATGAAAGACCGTCTCAATTTTTGCGAACCATGAGAAATATTGGTGGCGATTTAGTATCGAACGAATTATTAAAAACACGGTGGTTGCGTTCTCTGCCGTCACACACTCAGGCTATACTTCTGTCTACGAATCACGAAAATTTGGACCTCCTTTCTAGTATAGCCGATAAAATCCATGAAGTCGAACCTGCTGCAAATATCTCCTGTATAGCTTCCACCTCACAAAGTAGGAATAGCTTAGAAGACAAGGTAGATGCGCTCGCAGAGCAAGTTGCCGCTCTTGTTGCTAAAGAAAAATCTACAAAAAACAGCAGTAGGAGTAGAGACCAGCGAAAACGAAATCGGTCTTCAAGCAGAAGTGATAAAAATCTTCCAGCAGGGTGGCTTTGTTTTTATCATTTCAAATTCAAGGCGAAAGCTCGCAAATGCGTGCATCCTTGTGGTTGGAAAGATGGTAACAAGAAACCGGGAAACTAGTAAGCGGGCCGGAAGTGGCGTTAACCGGTACCGCCGACACCCAACGCCGCCTATTCATTAAAGATCAGCGGTCAGGACGGGTATTTCTAATAGATACAGGTGCTTCAATTTCAGTCATACCTCCGAATAAGATGCTGAAGCCGGAACCTCAAGATTTCACCTTGTATGCAGCTAACTCAACGAAAATAAATACCTACGGTATCCGAGAACTTCAGTTGGACTTCGGATTAGGCCGAATTTTTCGTTGGGATTTTTTTATGGCTGATGTACCTAAGCCAATTATTGGTGCAGATTTTATGTACAATTACAATTTACTAGTAGACCTTAAGGGAAAGCAGTTAATTGATAAAAATTCTGGTTTAACGTCGAAAGGAAGAGTTGATACTGGAGATTTCGTTCCTGCTAGCATCTCCGCAGTACCAGGCAATCACCCTTTAGCTGAATTGCTTAAGAAATATCCGGATATAACCAGGCCCTCCGCAACCAAGAAACTGGTTAAGCATACCACTGAGCACCTCATAGAGACGACAGGAAGACCAGTCTTTGCTAAAGCACGTAGACTTCCACCTGAAAAGCACCTGCAAGTAAAAGAAGAATTTAAGCGCATGGTGGAGCAGGGGATCTGCAGACCATCTAGCAGCCAGTGGTCTAGCCCTTTACATGTGATTACCAAGAAAGATGGTTCTATCAGACCGTGCGGGGATTACCGTCGGCTGAACGCTCAAACCATACCCGACCGATATGGAGTCCCGAACCTAATGGACTTTAGGAACAATTTACATGGAAAAAAATGTTTTTCACGCCTGGATTTGGTCCGAGCATATTACCACATACCAATTAAGAAGGAAGATATCCCAAAGACTGCAATAACCACTCCTTTTGGTCTCTTTGAATTTAAAGTAATGTGTTTCGGGTTGCGTAATGCTGCCCAAACCTTTCAAAGATTCATGGATGACAAATTTAGAGACCTTCCATTCTGTTTCGTTCTTATTGATGACATCCTTGTAGCTTCAAACAACTTAGAGGAGCACCTGTTACACCTTGAAAAAGTTTTTAATCGACTTGATGAAAATGGGCTGACTTTAAGTTATGAGAAATGTGAATTCATGGTCAGTGAGGTAGATTTTTTAGGATACCACATCACCTCTGATGGAATCAAACCGCAGTTGGCTAAAGTGCAGGCTATAACGGACTACCCCCAGCCACAAGATGTGAAGTCTATGCGCCGTTTCCTCGGGATGCTAAATTTCTACAGACCTTGCATTCCAAAGGCCGCTACTGTGCAATCTCCATTAAACCGGTATTTACATGGAGCTAAGAAGAACGACAAGACTCCGATTCTCTGGAACCAGGAAAGTATTACCGCTTTCGAAGCGAGCAAAAACTGCCTGAAAGAAGCAGCTCTTTTAGCTCATCCTAAATTGGAGGCAGACTTATCTTTGGCATGCGATGCCTCGAACTACACAATGGGCGCCGTTCTTCAACAAAGGGATGGAAAAGATTGGGTGCCTTTAGGATTTTTCTCTAAGACCCTATCCGATAGTCAGAGAACCTATTCGGCCTATGACCGGGAATTGCTTGCTATTTACTCGGCAGTCCGCCATTTCAGACCTGTTATAGAAGGAAGGCCGTTTTCAATTTGGACGGATCACAAACCTTTAATTTATGCAATGCACCAGCGTCCCGCTACTGCATCGCCTATACGAATTAGGTGGCTTAATTTTATAAGCCAATTCAGCACAGATATAAAACACGTCGAAGCAGATCAAAATTTGGTAGCAGACGCGTTATCGAGAGTGGAGGAATTAGATCTCAATAATGATATGGATAGGTTAGTTTCGCTGCAGAAGGAAGATCAGGAGATCGAAATGTTGAAAAATCAGCCGAATCTCCAACTCAAGTTACTCAATATTCCCGGATATCCTCAGCCCATAATGTGCGAAACATCGACACCCTCTGCACGAATTTATCTACCCAAGTCACTGCGAAGGGGTATGTTCAACGTGGTGCACAACCTGAGTCATCCAGGCGTGAACGCCTCGAGAAAACTAATGGTTAAAAAATACTTCTGGCCTAAAATGAACAAAGATGTTTCTGATTGGGCTAGAAGCTGCATACAATGCCAGAGTGCAAAAGTAACGAGACACACGGTGACCCAAGTCGGAACATTTGAACAAGCTGGACGGTTCGATCATGTGCATATCGATATTATTGGGCCTTTACCACCTTCCCAAGGAAAGAGGTATTGCGTCACGATGATCGACCGTTTTACGAGGTGGCCTGAGGCTGTAGCCGTTGAAGAAATCACTGCCGAAGCCGTAGCTCTCGTCTTTTACGAAGGATGGGTTTGCCGATTTGGAGTTCCATCCAAAATTACAACAGATCAAGGAAGACAGTTCGAAAGTAATCTTTTTCACAGACTCACCCAATTCCTTGGCACGCAGAAGATACGTACAACACCATATCATCCTCAAGGGAATGGATGTATAGAACGTTGGCACCGGTCTTTGAAAGCAGCATTGATTGCACACTTCGATGCGAGTAACTGGTCAAGGATATTGCCCACTGTTCTCCTCGGACTTCGCGCGACCATCAGATACGACATAAACTTCAGCGTTGCAGAAGCTGTTTACGGGCAAACACTTAGATTACCTGGAGAATATCTTTCCGTATCACCCTGCAGGTCTGACGTTCCAGAATTTGTGCAAAACCTAAAGGACTATATGTCGAGTCTACGTCCGGCTAAATTTCGAAAAAGTAATCGCAGCATTTTCCTTCATAAGAGCTTGGAAAACTGTACTCACGTATTTTTACGTGATGACAAAGTGAACAAGTCTCTATCCCCACCGTATAATGGACCATACCCAGTTCTAAGCCGTACAGACAAGTTGTGCACCCTAAAACTTCCTAACCGAGAACTTACCGTCTCCTTGGAAAGACTAAAGCCCGCATTTTTATTATTCGACACAGAATCAGCAACAGCCTTACCACAAGGCCCTCAGATAACAAAGGATCTGCTTAGTGAGAAGAAAACTAAGGAAGAACCTAAGACAAGACCGGTTCTGAGGAGCAAGTGTAGAAGAACTGTAAAGCCTAACATCAGGTGTATGGATGCGGTTATTTAAGGGGGAGCCCTGTAGCGATGCTATCAAGATTTATCAATAAATTAAATAACCGCAATTATCGATATATCGATGAACTGTATGTTGGAAGGTTATAGTGAGGTACGGGATAGTGTACTAGTGTGAAACGCTTCTGTGTATTACCTTTGTAATTGTTAGTGTAATTAAAAAGGAATAGAGTTATAAACTTAATAAAAGTGTTTAATTGAAATAATTAAACTTATTTTGCCCGACGAGGTAACAAACACCATACAGGGTGATACAACCGTTTCCTGGGACAACCTGAAGAATCGACTTAAGAAGTTGTAAGGCGGAGGGCGGTGGACTCCTGAAGAAGATGTGTTCTACCTTGTCAAGTTAAGGCGGAATCAAGGGCAATCTGAAGGTGAGTTCGCGGAAAAACTCTTAGTGCTCTACAATAGAGTGATAGAGAAGATAGTCGAAACGTTTGATCAAGAAGAAGGCGGCCGGCGGTTAGAGTTCGTACGCGGACTTCTGAAGGTTCAGTTGAGCCATTACATGGACCGCCCAGGTTCTCTAGCACGTGACCGTGATTTTGTCGAATGTGCGCACGAGCTGGTGGATGCGCATGACAAGAGAAGTGCGAGGGCGAATGGATCGAAGTAAGATCCACAAGGAGGCAGCATCGGAGCCCACCTAGGCGTGATGGAGGAGGTAGAGGGTTTGAAAAGCGACCCAGTAGGGGCATAGAAGATAGATGGCGTAAAAGAGGTGTTACGAATGTAACCAAACAGGACACCTGGCCGCGCAATGCAACCTCACCCGATGTTATGAGTGAGGCAGGAAAGGACATGTGGCAAGGGAATGTCCACGACGCAACCGATCGAATAGGAGGAGCTCACAGCCAGAACCTATGGAGGTTAACACACAGGAGTGGAGCGGAAGGCGGAACTATCAGAGGAGCAGAGGGCAATTCTCCAGCGGGGACTCATCCGGAGAAGGAAGCATACACTCTGGACGCAGTACTCCGGTTTCAAGGAGACACGAGGTAAGAAGTGGGGAACGCGGAAAGGGGGGGCCTTCGGGACCCGAGACAGGGGCGCGACAACAACGGGTGGATTGAGGGTACGGTAGTCGGTGGGGCAACGGTCCAGGGGAATTATTAATTAATAATAGTGAAGAGAAGGGTAAATGGACGAGGTTGCCCGTGGCGAGATTGAGGGGAACGGGGATGAAATTTCTGGTGGACACGGGAAGTACAAATTCATTAGTCAGTAAAAGGGGAGCTGTAAAGTTAGGTATCTGGGAAATGCGCAAACAGTGTGAGTGTACAATAACCACGGTAAGCGGCCGATGTAAAACTTTAGGCGAGGTTTATTTCGATTGTACGAAATTAACGGGAGGGGAGGTAAGAGTGAAATTACACATCACGAAGTCGTTGATGCCAGGGTACGACCTTATTGTGGAGTGTGACATCTTACGCAAAGCGGGTCTGAAGATGCGGGTAGAGCGCGGGGATTGGCGGTTTTGGATAGGCAAGCGGCGGTATCGAGTTGCCACGTCAACAGGGGTTGGTGGTATCGAAATAGGGGCTGTCGAATTCGATAAGGCGGTTATTCGAAACGTAGTGAATAGGAATAGGGACCTTTTCTATCGAGAAAATGAGACGCTACCAACTACGGAGAAAACGGTACATCATATTATTCTCAAACCAGTGTATGTGAAAGATCGTAGGTACCCCCAGGCGATGAGGGATATTATTAGAGAGCAATTAGGAGACTTACTCCGACAAGGGATTATAAGACAACGTAATTCCCCCTTTAACAGCCCGCTATGGGTGGTCGAGAAAAAACAAGGAGAGGCAGGCAAGACGGAGAAACAATATCGCGTCGTCGTCGATTATAGAAAGTTAAACGAGGCTACGGTAGATGAAAGATACCCACTCCCACGAATCTAAGATATTCTGGACCGGCTATCGGGCGCAACTATCTTTAGCACACTCGACCTCAAGAGCGGTTACCATCAGGTCAGGATGGCGGAGGGTGATATAGGGAAGACCGTGTTCTCCTGGGAAAGAGGGCATTATGAGTTCGTGCGGATGCCCTTCGGGCTGAAGGGGGCCCCATTAACTTTCCAACGCCTTATGGACGAGTTCCAGAGGGGACTGGGGGAGGATTCGCACAAGTGTATATGGATGACCTGATAGTGTTTAGCAGGTCACAAGAAGAACATATAAAACATTTAGAAAAGGTTTTCGACAGATTGAGGGAATTTGTTCTCAAATTGTCGCAAAGTAAATCAAAGTTTGGACTGAAAGATATTAGGTTTCTAGGGCACGTGGTCTCGATTGACGGCGTACGACCTGACCAGGAACGCGTGAAGGCTATCCAAGAAGCTCCGTTACCCAATAACATTCGAGGGGTCCGTAGGTTTCTGTGAATGGTGAATTATTACCGCCGGTTCATTCCGGGGATCGCGGCGTTAATACAACCGTTAACGGATCCTGAGAAAAGGGAGACGGTTCGCATTAGGTCCAACGCAAGTAGAGAGCATTCGGAAGTGCCGGGAAATTCTAACATCGAAGCCCGTGCTCGCATTCCCAGATTTCCGCTTGATGTTCCGCATCACGACGGACGCGAGTGAAATTGCTATTGGGGCGGTTTTATCGCAAAATTTTGCAGAAGGGGAAAAGCCAATAGCATATGCGATTCGGCAGTTGAACGAGGCGGAAAAACGCTATAGCGCCATCGAGTGTGAACTGTTGGCAGTAGTGTGGGCGGTGGAACATTTTCGGCCTTACGTTTATGGCAGACGATTCGAACTCATGACGGACCATAAACCCCTAGTTTATTTAAGTACCGTTAAGGAGTCCTCAGCACCGGTATCACGGTGGAAGGAGCGGCTAGCAGCATATACGTTTAAAGTCGTTCATAAAAAGGGTGTCGAAAACACGGTGGCGGACTGGTTGTCGCGGGATTTAGTTGTTAATGCTATCGACGATGAAGGAACTTCGGCCGAACCGTTCGCTTTGCGCTATTTAAGGGAGTGGGCTGAGAGCGGACCGGAGATTCCATTAGTCAGACAGGATTCAGCAGACAGCGCGGCGTCTTCGGAACGTCCTAAGGAGTTACCGCAGATCGACGAAATCATCAACGACAAGAAATTGCAAATTGTTCTCCGTTCGAAGCAGGGATCTGGGACGGAAACCAGGGCTAGCCTTTATGAGGGGTTGACGACAGTGATGGCGCGTATGCCGGTGACGGTCGACGCTACGGAATTGGAAAGAATTTTTTTAGAATTCGGTGTCCCCGGCCACGTGTGCCACATATTTTCGGGAAATAAGCTCATTACTGAGAAGCTTATGCTACAACATATAGCCGATTATGGAGGCAGGAGAGGATAGGGGTTGGGTTTCCGATAATCCGGTGCTTATGTCAAGTCGAAACTGTTCCCGACCCGACAACCCAACAGCAAATTATTGCCGATCATCATGCGGGCAAATCAAATCACCGCGGGGTAGAGGAGACAGTGCGCGCCCTTAAACGTATGTATTATTGGAAAGCCATGAGCCGCACGGTTACTGAGTATATTGGTCGATGCTCTGTGTGTCAGCGGGGGAAATACGATAGGCAACCGCCGGTGGCTGAACAGGTAATTACCCCAACAGCGCTACAGCCCCTTCAAAGTGTCCAATTGGATATCTATTCGAATGAGGGCCAGTAGTGGCTCACTGCGATAGACACATTCAGCATCGCATTCAGCAGATCGCAATGGCTTATCCCATAGAAGCAAAGACATCTATGGCGGTATGGGAAGGGGTGCTGCAATGGTGCGCAAGTTACGGGGTGCCCGAGCAAATTGTTTCGGATTGCGGACGGGAGTTCGATAATGTGTTGATACGGGAAGAGAGTACTGCCCTGGGAATTACGTGGCGGTTAAATACTCCTCACCATGTCAAGGGCAGAGGCGCCGTAGAACGCTTTCATAATACGCTTGGGGAACACCTTCGGCTTCTCAAATTAGGGCAAAACCTAGACGCATACGACGCCATGCCTAGAGCGATTATAGCCTACAACGAAACAATCCATTCGGTGACGGGTTTATCTCCGGTCGAGGTTGTGTTTGGTCAAACAAGGCGCGATCGGGGGGATTTATTAACAGTTACTAACACGGAGCTATTGGCGCAACTTTCCCGGAGACGTGCCGAACAGACGTCGTCATGGAGTAAGGTTCGGGACAAATTGATTAGAGAAAAGACCTCTCGGGTACACAAGGCTAATGAGAACGTGAGGGTACATTCGAAAGGTTCACTACCGTTGGGAACTGTTGTTTATCGACGATTGCGGACAGCACGAAATAAAACGGCTGCACGTTACGAGGGGCCCTTTAGAATAATCACAATCAGGGAACATAATTTATATACAATTCGGGACATCAATCAGCCATCCAGGGTTCGTACAGTCTATTTACAAGAGCTGCGTGTACCTCATAAAGTGTCACCGCTGGAGCCGGAGGCTGTGGTTCAGGAGTGTTAGTGTTGTGTGTGTTGTATGTTAGTTACTGTGGCTAGTGATTAAGAAGACAACTAAATTGTAACATATTGTGGAATTACTTATACTATTTTGTAGTTCATGGAAGTATTATTTTGTGTTGTTCTGATCTTTCAGGTTATATTTTTGTAATTATTCTTATGTAACTCTTAGTTAATAGTTAGGCTATAATTCATAAGGTTGTAGACATTTTTTGTTTTTGTTGTAATTATTTTTTTTTTTTAGTAGTTCCTCCTTGTGAAGGAACTGGAGGGGGGGAGTTAACTGGTGTAAATAGACACTTAGGCTTAGTAAATATCAACAGGAGTTTAGGATTAAGTTTTGTTATTCTTAGTTTATAATACATCCAATAGACTATATATAGAGCTGTAATAGAGAAATAAAGTCAGTTGATGTTCAAGAGCGTGCCGTTATTCTGCCCAAAACCCCTTTATTTTTATGTTATTAGTGCAATCTTATTCTAATTCGCAATATACCATATATTGCGCATTATTAATTTTAAATTGTAATAATGGTTAGTGCTTCGAAAAATAAATATAATAAAATATAATGTATCAAAACTCGTAAATAAAATAATCGAACCGTTATCGCTAAATGCAGTGTACTCTAAGTACTTATTTACCATTAAAATATGAAAAATTCGCTATTTATTAATCCGATTATAAATTTATTTCGATGTCGTGTATAATAACATAATAGTTATGAGCTTACCTGTACTGCCAACAGACCGTAAGCCACAATAATACTGCCTCAATTTCAGTGTCACCTATTTAAATCTGCACAAATGTTTTGTCAATGACTGGACGAGATAACTTATCAGCCAACGATATCTACAATACCTTATCACTATGATATAACCAATGGTTTTAGTTCAGTATTATAATTATGAACGTAAATGTTATTAAATTCAGAAAAAAAGTCGTGTTCACTAATGTTAATTAAACTTACATCTGGTAAAAGTACAGAATTATTGTTACAATCTATTATTTTAGTAATATTTACAGTTACATATTGTTTAAGGATATCTATACATCTAATTTTATTTGTTTGATTACAATTAATTTACAATATTCTAAGTTTCCGTTTTAAGAATAGAGGAAACATATTTGGAATTAATCTTATTTAAATTTAGACAATAAAAATACAGTTGGCTGTATACAAATTTGTTTTATATTTTATGTATAAAACAATTTTAAATCAATGATATCCACTGGTAATTTTATAAAGGTATGAATAATATTGTAATGTGTAGAACAAAATATTTTGTCTTATTTACTTATTTTTTATTTTGAAGAAGGATTGTTTGATATTAATTTTATATTTTTAGGCAAATTTCTGATTACATCAGTCATAAAATTAGAATGAACGATTACCATTTTACAAAATTCCAAAGACAAACAAAGTTAAGCTTTTAATTTTATTTAATGAATGCATGATATGATTGTAAAAGTTGTAGGCTTCGTCATTTTGTTCTAAAGAATTAAAATTTTGTTTATTGATCATAAATTTTTTGTTAATTGTCGTTATGTCTCTCTTACAGTCTTCTATCAATCTTCGGTTAATGTTTACTGTTTTTCAATGTTATGTTCAATTTAATATTTGTTCTTTTCGACGTTTGATATTAGATTTGTAAGATCAGTTAGTAAGCGAAACATTTTATGATTTTTGAAATTAATTAGATGTGTTTGTATGTTTGATATTTCTACTTCTAATAGTGTGGGATTATAAAAGTGATATGTTTCATAAAACTGGTTGATTTATCTAATGTTGTTCATGGAATAGTGAAGGATTCCTGTTGCTTTAGTCAGATCCATTCAGAGTCTTCTGAAGATGTATTGCCAGTAATATTAACAAGTAAAGAGTCCTCATCTGAAAAAAAGTGTCGTTTCTTTCTACGTTTATTAGGTCTTCGAATATTGTTAACACGACAAGTGGTTTCATAGGGCTAAACTGATTGCAATAGCAGGCAGCCATTCCTGCTACTGGATTCAATGCGGCGAACCATCCACTATAAAAAATGGGTAACGAAACCACAGGCAGAACCCCACGGGTGGTTATGGAAGTCTGCCTTTCTTATAGGTAAGTATTTTCTTCTTCTTTTACTTCCTCCAAGTTCCAGAAATGTTCCAATCTCAATCACTGTCTTTCTTTCTCTCTAAATAAATAAAAAA
This sequence comes from Arma custos, assembly GCA_037127475.1. Classification (NCBI taxonomy): domain Eukaryota; kingdom Metazoa; phylum Arthropoda; class Insecta; order Hemiptera; family Pentatomidae; genus Arma; species Arma custos. The sequence goes on along the minus strand of CM073762.1, from coordinate 59,234,767 downwards.
AATATATATTGGGAACTTCTAGTTTTTATTGTAGTAATGCCATTTCCTATAATTTCCAAGAAACAACTTAATGAAATATTGAAAAGAAGGTCATTGCCATCTCCAATTTAATGAAAGCTAGAATAAGCTTTCTTTTTGCTAACTTTTTTTTTGCAGTTCCTCTGTTAGCAAGCACACAACAGTCTCTTTTGTCTCAAATTACCAGGTCACCCTGTCAATAAGTCAACTAGAGATGTGGAATGGTTAAAATCGAGAAATTTAGTGAATTTTCCTTAAGTAAAATAATTAATGCAGATCAGTACTATTTTATATGGGTATTTATTGTAATTGTAAAATTAGAAAAGGTAAAATTTGTATAACGAAGGGGTGTGTTTTTGTATAATTTTAATAATTTTCAAGTTTTGAGCAATCAACAATGAGACAATAATAAAAGCAGATAGAAAATCCCTCTTAACTTCTATGCCCAATATCACTGGAGACCAGTAGAAAGCTAAGTTACTGTGCTGGAGGTATCCGGTTCATATCAGACAGATAAACTATTAAATTTGTAAACAACCATAAAAAGGAGCTTTGGGATGTACTGAATCTCTTGGAGCTCAAAGAAACTGAGTAGATTGGGTAAAACATTGGCAGATGAACAGATTGCTGTTAATCCCGGTCAAATCACCTTTTTACACAACCGTTGGCTGTGAAATAGAGCAGTCTCAATCATGTTCTGAGCCCGAAATGGTACTTGTAATTCAGCCGGTACCCAAGAACCCTACCTCTTTATTTCGTGTAACCTCTTCTTATAGCTCGTCAAATTATTTGCGTGTGCGTTATTAAATTGATTCCGTATTATTATTTTCTACTGAGTTTGTCTCGTTAATTTTGTGTATTGTCTATTCTAATTTATTTTAGTAAAAAAAAATCGTTTTATAAAATCATCAGTACCACAAATATATAGTGTTCAGTGTCCAGTGTTCAGGTTACAAACAATGTATAATTATCCCATGGTTATCTGCTAAATCACAAATACCAAGATCCCTATCCTGATTACAGCTGGCAAAGTTTAGTAAAGCCTACTGTCGCATCCTCCGATTAGCCATAGCAGCATCAAGCTACGTCAGATGAATAAACAACAAGGATATTTAACGAATTTTTTGGCGATTCCATTGTCTAAATGGTTCAAACAATCACGTTCCTTCATATCGATGTCCGCTCAAGGTGTAGTAATAATGTAGTAGTGATGCAGTAGTGATATAGTAGTGATGTAGTAGTGACGCCGTAATACAATTATTGTGGAAGTGGGATGACAGATTTTTGTTATTGGTTTTGGGATGTAATTAACTGTGCATGACTTGCTGTTTTAAATGCGGATCTCAACTAAAAATTATGTCCCCTCTTGAGAGGGAATGTTACATTCTTGCTGTATGAAACGCGATTGAAAAATAAAAAAAATAGGAAAAATTATGATAAAAAACAAATGGAAAATTAAAAAAAATTAAATTGAATGAACAAAAATATTTAACTGGGATACGGCATTACTCGGTAAGTCGTCCTCGGGCAATTTGGCATTAAAGAAAGGAAATAAAATCAAAGAAGGAAATAAAACTGGCTTACCGAAAACTTGTCGGACCTTCCTCTCTTCATTGACCTCTCGTAGGTGAGCTCACCGTAGTCTACGTCAAATGCCGGTCCTCTCAATTCGAAAAGACTCTTACGAAAAGGGGCGTAGGACAAGCGGGATAGCTAAATATTTTTTTTTAGTTTAATTTATTGATATTTATAACAGTAATAATATTACAACAAGTAAATTTGCTAATACGAACAAATGACATGAAAAAAAAATTACTTGTGGAGAAACTACCCATCGGTAGCACTCCAATAAAGTTCTATAGTAGAAGGTCTCGAGGCCGTTTTCTTTTCAGACGCCTCGGAGGATTATCAGGAAAGCAAGTTGAGAGACTAGCGGATTCAAGTGTGTATGGAGCTTGTCATGGAAGGACAGGTATCTTGTTAGGCCAAATCAGCAGCATATGGGATATTAAGATCATGATGGATGAGTTTGTTTGTGACATAATAAGGAGCATTGTGGATTTTACGACAGATTTTGAATTGTAAGGATTGGATACGAGATGAATTGGATTGTTTAGCAGAGCCCCAAAGTTCAACTTCGTATGCCCAAATAGGTCTGATAACTGTCATGTAAATGAGTCTTTAGTAATTAATTGGGAGCTTAGAGCGTTTGTCCAGTAAATGTTGAAGTAGGCGAAAACGTCGAGCAGTTTCTTGTCTTTTCAGTCTTGTATGAGGATTCTGAGTGAGACGTTTGTCCAGATGGAGTCCTAGGAAACGTATCTGTTCGACAGGGATCAGTGGAGCATTATTAAAGGATACAGTAGGGCAGGATTTCGTAGGTTTACGACGAAGAGTGGAGGTAATTTGATGGGATTTGTTAGGATTTATTTTAATTCTCGAATTTTGACACCATTCTTGAAGGTTTGAGATATGCGATTGAAGAGATTGGGATGTAACAAATGGATCCTTATTTACTAATAACACACATGTGTCATCAGCGTACGTAATGACGACAGTACTTGGATGGGTTGGGATGTCATCTGTACGTATCGTATAAAGGATGGGACCCAGGATACTACCTTGAGGAACACCGGCAGACTCGGTAAAGAGGGAAGAGTAGGAAAAATTATGGTTTACTTTAAAAGTTCTATTACTGAGATAGGAACTGATAATAAGGAAGTAGAAGGTAAGAATTTACGGAGTTTGTATAGCAGACCCGGACGCCGGACTCGATCAAAAGCCTGCTCTACATCGAGAAAAGCTCCCGTGCAGTACATTCCGCGCTCTAATGCGCGGATGAGACAACGTCCACCACACGATGACATTGCTGGATTATGGAGTACGATGTTCTGAAACCAAATTGGTGATCTGGGATTATTTGGTTGGATTCTATGATAGAATGAAGACGTTTCAGAATGAGTTTTTCAAGTATTTTGTCCATTATGGGCAGGAAAGATATATGATCCAAGTTCTAATGAAGAGGAGACTACATCCACCACACGACACGATGAAATATTAGGAATACACGCTATTGTGTTATTAGCACTTGTTATTCACCCTAGCGTCAAAGCATTTAGTACAGAAGAGTTACAGGTTGAAAGCAACACGCCTCTGTAACATTGGCTTATTCTGACTCTTAACGTCTGCTGATGGTTTCGTACTCGTAATTTATAATTGTAGTTATTGTCATTTTAAATATTTTCCTGTATTTTGTAATACGTGATAAATTATTTATACATGATAGAGTACTGTGCAGTAGGAGTTGTATATAAGCCCTTCTGGTGGTATATGGTAATAGAAATTGCCTCAGGTGTTTCAATTTTTTTTTTTTTAATTTACAACTGTATACAGAATACATCAAGTAAATATATTTTGAAATTAACAACTGTATACTGAATACACCAAATAAATATAATGAAAGATAAATCATGTCCAGAGACACAGGCAAGTAGAAAAACTACCCAGTGGTAGTACTCAAATAAAAAGTTCAGCTTAGGTCATGAGGCCATCTTCTTTTCAGACCCCTCAGAGGATCATCAGGAATTGAAGAGGTTGCGAGGTTTGAAACTAGTGGGTTAGAATGGAAATGAAGTTTGTCATGAAAAGATTGATATCGGATTCGGGCCAAATCAGCAATTAACGGTACATTAAGGTCATTATGAATTACTTTGTTCGTAACAACGATGCTACAGTTCCAAATTTGCTAAATTCAAAACTTTTTCCTTAATTTATTAATTTTTTTATTACTCATTTTTATTATGCCAACTGATATGTAAAATAAAATATTAAACGGAAATCACTAAAAACATTTCTATATAATAGAGAGAAAAATAATCATTTTATTTATCTCCAAAATTATATACAGTATTGTACAACAATTTCAATCTCAAAGTACATCTATTTACATGTTAAATTACGTAACAAATAAAATGTACAGAAGATTCACTTATTTTCATTTTGTACTTCACCAGATGTTGAACACAACAATTTTTTTAGTCTTTTTTACTTTTTGATTTCCTTGCTTTGCATATACTTTTCATCATTTTCTTTAACAAGACTGCAGCCAGTACAAACACTGCCACCCAAATTACGATCACATCAAGGAGCAGATATTGATACCATGACAGTTTCACAGCAGCAGACCTCAGGTGAGGTGCACCTTTGTGGCGAAGAACATATTCCACCCAATAGACTGCATTGTCCATGACGCTCAAGGGTTGGTCCCTCATGATTTTACTTCTTAAAAGTGCATTTTCTTTATAACTGAAAAAAATATAAGTACTTTATTATCACCAGTATTGGAGATAATTATAATTCTTAAATTGAGAGGAAAAGTATACTGGAAGATCTAATGTGGGAGTTAGATAATCTTAGACTATCTAACTCCCACATAATTCTTAAATGTTAATTCAATTCGAAGTACACTGGAGAAAAAAAATAAATGCTTATTAATCAAGTAAATAAGTACAATCATAAAAAAAAGTAAAAGTGGAAGGAGTGGCTCAATAGTAGAACACTGAGTTGGCATGAGGAAGGTCCTGAGTTCAAATCCCGCTCGCTGGCAGAGTTTTATTTAATCTGTGAGTGGGGGAGATGGATCCTATGGGATCTGGGGCTCACCCAGCCCCTATAGGCTCACCAGTGAGATCTAGGACAAATCACCTCCCTGCACAACCTTTGTCCAAGAAACAGTACAGTCTCTACCATGTACTGAACCCAAAATCCTCCATGGATTGTAGTGTACAGCTTTTTGGTAATAACAAACATGGCTTATCAGTTAAAATTAATGGTAATTTTAAATTTTGTTCTGAGGATGTTTATATAATAATTATATGAAATACATTACCTAGAAACAAATTTTTTTCTTATGTTTTAATTTAATCTATTCAATTGGGCCATGCACGTAGATTTCATTGTTCAAAATATACATTTTTGTACCTCAATACTATTAAATCAATCAATAATTATAATACTCTAATCAATATTTTTCATTAATTATTTTTATTTTTTAGCTTCATCATTGTACCACCCCTTTTCTGTATCAAGTTGTGTCTTATCTTTTGTTTCTTAGTTTTATTTGTATCCCTGTCTCTATTTTTCTGTATTGATTGTTCTTTGGTATATATCTAATTTTTGGTTACCAAAATAATTAAGGTTATCAGACCCCATCAGAATTTGTGTCTTTAGACTTGGAGGTGTGCTTTTGGAAAAAAAAAACACTTAATGTATATGTGTATACCTACAATCGTTGGGATACAAAGGACAATACCGTTTTATGCCGGATTTATAATGCCTTATCCAATCGCAGATAAAGGGAAGATGTGTACAGGTTGGCCCGAAATTATTAAGTTTTCTAAAACGTTTAATTTTCTTGACCATATAGAAACACCTGTAGTACATTATACCTATAATGTAAAAACAAGTGTATTAAAGAATAAACGTACCATAGTACTTCAGGACCCTGCCGTTCATAATAAAGCGGCTATGGGTGGTGAGGATATCACCGTTGCCACCGGAACCTTAGATAAAGATAGGAATTTGAATATAGCACGTGTTAATAAGTTACAACCTGTAGCTACTAGCACCAATAGTTATCCTGATTATATAAACGAGGTGTTGGAACATTGTGGTACAATTACCATACCTAACCATACTCCACCTAATTCAGGTCATGCCCAACCCAGTTTACATATCGGGATATTACCTGTACGAGTGTAAGGAGGTTATCAAAAATGTTTAAATTAAGCGCTCAAGGTTTTTACCACTATTATTTTGGAAGATATTGGTTTTATTAAGCGGTAATCCAGAATTCCTCTGACCTAAGACAATACAAATCTAATTATGCCGTAGTTTTACATTGGAATCTGGTGAATTTGAGTCAAACTGAGCCTCCGACTAAGATTATTGTAAGTACTCATATTCATCCATCATCAGGTTAATTTTTAGTAGCATTCATGAGAAATAATAATAAAATATTTAAAAACTCGATAACTCAAAAATTATATTGATCCTAAATAGGGAAACATCTGCAAAACGTTTGAGGAAGATTTATCACATTTTATTTTTTCTAAAATTTATCTTTCTATTGTTATTATAATTATGTTAATTAATAGCTCCATATTGATTCATTACATAAAGTTAAATTAATGTAGATTAAGATATAGGTCAATCTATATATATACAAAAATGAATGTATGTGTGTTTGACCTTTATGCATTACTGCACCAATAATCTGATTGTCATGAAACTTTGGGAAGTTGTTCAGTACACTCTAGGGAAGGTTTCTACTAACTTTTTTTTCTTATTTTATTTTATTTTTTTTGGATTTGAAAATTTTTTCAAAAATTTCTAGAAAAAAAATAATTATTTTTCTAAAAAACATAATTGACCTTTTTTAAAGAAGATTTAATTTTCTACAATTTGAGCCCAACCGCAGCTCTGTAGGTCTAATAGAACCTGAGTTCAGTCCTGTCATATCTATATATATAAAAATGAATGTATGTGTGTTTGTCCTTTATGAATTACTACACCAATCATCCGATTGTCATGAAACTTTGGGAAGTAGTTCAGTACACTCTAGGGAAGGTTTCTACAAATTTTTTTTTCTTATTTTATTTTTTTTGGATTTGAAAAAATTTTAAATGCAGCTCTGTAGGTTTAACAGATCCTGAGTTAAGTTGCAATCGTATAATAATTCACCGGAATCTTAGCTCTAGCTAATATATAAAATTGTCGTGACACAGTGTTTGTAGCAGAACTCCTCCGAAGCGACTTGACGGGTTGGTCATCAAGAATATCACCGGGAATGTTATTGAAGATTCAATGTTGAATTGAATCCTCATTTCTTTAAAGGAGAAGTCGTCCTGTAGCCAGGTATTCCAATAATACCATCAGAACCCATAATACCGTTTAAAAAACTTCAATTTGATATACGCTTGGCTATTGCTAAGACCATCAGCAAGTCTCAAGGCAAGTCAATGTCTATTGCCGGTTTGGAACTAGCACATCCATTTTCGTCTTATGGACAATTATATGTCGCATGCTCACCTGTTAGTAAACCATCTAATCTATTTGTATTAGCAAAGGACAGATTAAAAAAGAATACTGGCCATCGATTAGCGCATAATAAATTGAAATAAATAGTTATAATTTAAAAAAATATTAGTAGTTATAATTAAAAATCAACCATGATGTACCTTAATCTAATGTTTATATCTTATCAGTTAAGATTTTTGTATATTATTTATTTATTATATACTGCACTTAGATATAAGATGAATAAAATGTAAAATCAAAAATCTATTTAATTCATTTTTTCATTCATTCATTATTCCTTTTAAATTCAAATTTTAACAAACTAACAGCAATGCGTGAGTTAACAGCCACAGCAATGCGTGACCGGGTCAGCTAGTAATATATAATAATACAACACTATTGTGTGATTATCCTCACTGTATCTTAAAAAAATTTACATATCACCACTATTATATGCGAATGCAACTATATAAATGAAAATTTTAAACTTACGATGAATTTGTCAATATCCTATTAATAGCGTCCAAGAGGATTCCTTCAGTGACAGTATTAAGATTTATATTTATGCAATAACCAGCATTTTCGCAAAAATTAATATTGCTCCTTTGATCACCAAAAAGTGGTGTTCCGATAATAGGAACACCATGATACGTTCCTTCTAAAACTCCATGAAGCCCACCATGGCTGATAAAAGCTCGGACATTGGGATGGCCTAAAAAGTAATAAACCGTAAAGTAAAAATAATGATATTAAAACAAATGAGGAAAGTATCGTTAAAAATGAATGAAATCTCATCATCCTGACCAAGAAAAACACTTGTTAGGACATGATTTTAAGCTTTCAGTGAATAAACTAAATAATATTCATAGCACAGGCAGATTTGCTTTTCTAAAAATAATTTTATGACTCAAAACTTAAGTTCCCTTTAATTGTAAATATATATTTTTCTCATAACCATAACTTAAAAAGAAATTATCGGCAGTCATACTGTAGCATTATATGAATAAGGGTAAGTGTTTAAAAATATAATTTATTAAAAAAACTAAAATAAGATATTTATTTATGTTATGTATTTTAAAGTAGATGATAAATTTAGGGAAAATAAACTTGTAATACATTCTCGTAATAAGAATTGATGGCCAGGCTTAATGGTAGCTTTTCTGGTGTATATGAAACCTGGTTTTAAAACTTAACACATACAGTTTGTGCATAAAATATATTTTAAATGTTTGGCATAAAAATAATTACCTAGAATACTAGCTTGAGGTACCCATTTTGCCAACCTTACATTATCAGGTTTCCCCGGCAGCTTGTCTTGATCTGCTTTCATTAGTACTCTTTGTTTAAGTTTCCCAAATGCTGACATAAAAGCATTGAGCTCGTGAGGTCTCATATTATCAGTTTTGTAATGAGATCCCCAGCTGAAATATATTACTCCATCTGTAGATTCATTCAAATATTTTTCCCATTCCTAAAACGTTATTATCGGCAAATTGAATAGTAAGCAGCAGATAGTAAATTTAACTTGTTTAAATATATTTATGAAATAGCGCATTAATAAATAAAAATAGCTTTGATGATTAATGAGATTTGAGATGTTGGCTTTACCTCAGCCACCTTTCTGCTTATGTTTCAAAATCTAATTGAAAAAACCACCAACAGTGGAGAGCATTTTTATATTAAATATAAAGAAGAAGTACAGAAGTAATTCTGAGAATTTGAGTAATACAGAAATTCAGAGTTTAATATATTTCACTTTCACTTTATTATTTCAAGAACTTTATTATTTTCTTTAGCAATGAATTAAAATCCATTATCAGGAGGTTATGTATCTACAGCCCTAGTGAATAAGTGGTTGAATAAGTCAAAGTTTGCCTAAAATGACAATAATACAGTAATAACTTGTGTTAAGGGAAGCGAACTTTTGTCATTCTCGTCATAAGTAGCTAAGTCAGGCCTTGGGATGAAATGAAGTTATTTATTTTAACTTCATTTCAAGCAAAAGACTATATTGCCCTTCCTTCATTATAATGAAATCATTTTGAACAAAATACTGCTTAATGACTTATACACTGGGGCAGATATATTAATGAATATAAGTTGTGGAGGAATTCATATCATTAAGTTCATTTCTTTCATATAACAAGTTCTTAATTTACTACTGTTGCATAGATATAAATTATGAATGAATTTGAATGTTTTATTAATAAGATATAAATTCAAATGTTATTACTTGATCAAGTTTATCCCCTCCTTTGATAGTCAATCCGCCAATCTCTACTATATTTGAAAGATAAGGACGAGGGTAACTTATTGCCTTATGATTATCCAGTAGAACAAGAGATAAATTCTTAAACATATCTACCATAGGAGGCAAATTTTCAAAACCAGGATAAGATGCTAAATTGCTTCTCATATAATAGTCCTAAAGTGAAAATAAATTGATTATTGGCATAAATAAAGAAATAAAAAATTGAGAACACAATTAAATAAAGTGATTACCAGATACATCCATAATGCATGGTATATAAAATGATCAAGAAGATTAACCACTGCACTTTTTGATCTTTCCCAAAAATTCATATGATCCGATGATGGGATGATGAACGAGGGTATATAGGCTGGGTTGTGCGGATTTCCAGTAGATAGAGCCAATCCCATGAATATGCCAACTGTTTGAACAGAAACTTGAATGGCTTCATATTTGTGCCCTAGAGCTATAAACGGTTCTTGGCAAAAAAAAGTCTCAGTAATAACCATATCGAATTTGGAATCTCTATCGTTCAAAAATGCTTTCAAGCCATCAGCTTCCAATACATCATCGAGCATAAATTTACAAAACAGCCTTGGACCAAAGAGTCTAAGAATCATTCCATCCTTATCTCTTATGTCAAACTTGGTATCTTCTAAAACAAAAAATTAATTTTTTATGAAACTTAAAAAAAACGAAGTGTGGAGTTTCCAAGTAATTATGGATCAGGGTTATTAAAAATAAGTTTATTAGATAAATTATAGGGGAATGAAACTAACTCGGGGTCGTTATAGCTATTTTTAATTAATAAATTAGGTCAAATACAAATATAATATAGTAGGGAATATATACTAACCCCTTTTACTCATAATGTCCTCTATGACAATTTCATTGAAATTCGGAACTGGTTCTTTTAATGGAAATGGGCTGACCATTGTTATATTGTGTCCTCTTTTTGCTAATTCGATAAATAGTGGCAAGTAAGATTTGGTGTGACTATAAAGTGGGAAAGGCATCATTACTAATATGTTAGCTCCATAGCAATAGCTCACAATGGAGAATATTAAGAGACATATTGCAACTTTCATCTTGAAGACCTGAAATCAAAGAAGCCATAAATTTTAGTAGGTTATTAAATTTTGAGTTGAAAAATATTAGTTAAGAAACTTATGCTGAAAGTTTATTGTTTTACATATATTTTATGTACTTCTAAGCACAAAAAGTCCTTATCAATATTCTCAAATAAATCTTACAAGAATTAAAAAGCAGAAAAGACTAAAAACTAACTATGCTTTAGTTACTTCACTTTATTCTTATTTATTTTTTTATTATTTGTGTTGAAACTATTGTAGAAGTACAACAAACATCATATCATTCATTAAATATGTCATTTTATACTCTTAGTGTAGTGTCAACACCAAGGGCTGATCCAGGGAGGGGGAACTGGAACTGCCCCCAGACAGTTTTTTGTGTACTGTGGAGAATCCATTATAGTACATAATTATAGGCAAATCACACAATCATAGTTGTTATAATAACAGAAAGAATGTGAGTGAAACTATTGTTTTGTTATTTTAAAATACCTTTGAAATCTTTCTATATATACTACAAATTAATTTGTAAGTTATTGTTGATTTTTTTTCCTTTCTGCCCGTTGTGCCCCCCCCCCCAGAAAAAAATCCTGGATTCACCCTTGGTCAACACTTTGTATCTTGTTTGTTTATACCTGAAGGAAAAAAGTAATTTGGGTAAGAAGGGAAAATTTTAATAAATAATTTTAACAATTTTGACATACCTTTCTTTACTGTAATCTAACCATCTTATCCTTAATTATCTAATAATTATACCGGGTGTTTCAGTTTTAAATGGCCAAACTGAAAATTTGAACTAAGGACCTCAAAACAAGAAAAAAATTTCCTATGAAGGTATGTCCGCAATCGCTTTGAATAGGAAATACTCACATCTAAAGATTTCATTGTTACGAATTATTTAGGCATAGTAAATAAATAAAACTTATTTTATTTGTTACAACTACTTTATTCATTAAATGTAAACCATTAACATTCATATTAAATGTTCAAAGTGATTTCCTTGAGCATTCAGACAGGCTCGGCATCTTTCTTCAACAGCAGCAGTGACCAAACTGAAAACATGAACTAATAACCTTAAAACAAGAAAGAAATATTTCATATGAAGGTATGTTTCCAAACGCTTTGTTGAGGAGATAAATTTAGATAGTATACTAATATGACCTTGTCTCCCTAACTGTACATAAACTATATACTTAAGGATTAACACTGTTTGGAATAGAACATCAATAACAAATAATAATAAGAATAGAACTATCAATAACATTTATCAGTTTGTTAGAGGCTTTGGCAGCGTACTCATTATACCTTCCATTTATGCCGATATGGTGTTTGTGTTTATTTATTAAATGTAAACCATTAACATTCATATTAAATGTTCAAAGTGATTTCCTTGAGCTTTCAGATAGGCTCGGCATCTTTCTTCAACAGCTAGTAGCAGTAGCAGAACGGCACTGGATATGTGTTATTGTTTCAGAAGACTCAATTATCCATCTTTGTAAAGAATTAAGGTCATTCACTGGCCTTGCATAGACTTTTTGTTTAATGTCACCCCAAACAAAAAAATCCAGTGGTGTCAGGTCTGGAGAGCGAGCAGGCCAAGCCACTGGTCCTGCACGGCCTATCCATTGATTAGGATAATTAGCATTTAGCCATTGTCATATAACTCTTCCGTAATATGCAGGACAACCATCTAATTGAAGCCATACGCTCCTTCTCAGTTGTAGTGGAATATCTTCAACTATATCGTGGTGCTGAAAATGATGCTGATGAATTGCATGGGAATTTTCATGCAACCAGAGATGATTATTTTTCTGATTGAAGATACCTCTTCTTATGAAGGTAGCTTCATCTGTCCATAAAATTTCACCTGAAAAGTGTGGATTGTGATCAGCTTTATTTAAATACCAGTCTGAAAAATTTCTTCTTTGCCGTAAATCTTGCGGTAGTTAATTTTGTAACCGTTGATAATGATATGGGTGACGTCCATCTCCAATGAGAGTTCTCCATACTGTAGTTAGTGTAACATTTAATTCTGCTCCAGCTCTTCGTACACTGGCAGATGGATTATCATCAAAATATTGTAATATGGTCGCACTCCTTTCTTCATTTTGTAAAAGGGCTAAAATACCATCAGCATGTGGTACGACAGCATCATAAAACTCTGTCTGAAGAATATAGTACCAGCTTCTCTAAGACGTTGAAACGTAGAGTTAAAGGTAGGCTTACTAGGTAATCTTCTATTTGGAAATCGCATGGAGTATTCACGACAGGCAGCATTGGCATTACCATTGCAAAAACCGTACACAAACATCATACCAGCATAAATGGAAGGTATAATGAGTACGCTGCCAAAGCCTCTAACAAACTGATAAATGTTATTGATAGTTCTATTCTTATTATTATTTGTTATTGATGTTCTATTACAAACAGTGTTAATCCTAAAGTCTATAGTTTATGTACAGTTAGGGAGACAAGGTCATATTAGTATTCTACCTAAATTTATCTCCTTCACAAAGCGTTTGCAAACATACCTTCATATGAAATATTTTTTTCTTGTTTTAAGGTCCTTAGTTCATATTTTCAGTTTGGTCACTGCTGCTGTTGAAGAAAGATGCCGAGCCTGTCTGAATGCTCAAGGAAATCACTTTGAACATTTAATATGAAGGTTAATGGTTAACATTTAATAAATAAAGTAGTTGGAACAAATAAAATAAGTTTTATTTTTTTAATATGACTAAATTATTCGTAACAATGAAATCTTTAGAGGTGAGTATTTCCTAAACAAAGCGATTGTGGACATACCTTCATAGAAATTTTTTTTCCTTGTTTTGAGGTCCTTAGTTCAAATTTTCAGTTTGGCCATTTAACCCTGAAGCACCCTGTATATTTAATAATATAGTCTACCATGAAAAAAACCCTGTACTACTACAACCCATATAGGGTTCTTTAAAAACAAGGAGCTGATTTGTCCTAGATAACACTCCAGATTTTTCCCCCTTATTTTGGGAACCCACTTTATAGAGGCCTAGGAGGATCCATCTCTAGATTCTATCTCATAGAATCTATCTCTGGCCATTTACAGATGAAATAAAAGCTTGTCAGCGAGTGGGATTTGAATCCAGGGCTTTCGGCACGGCAACTCAGAGCTCTATTATTGAGCCACTCTACTTTTGAATACTTAATTGTAGACTATAGTATCATTAAGGATTCAAAAAGAATTTTAATTTTCCTTACTATACGCCATCAAGTATATTTTCTATTAAGAAACCTAATTTTTACCTGTATTTGGTTCTTTTACATTTAATAAATAATATTTGAAGAATCTATCAACAATTACCTATGCAACCTAAAAATATTAAAAACAGTTACTAAATTAAAGCAATATATAAATAATAATACTTTCTTTTAAAAAACATGGTTATAGAATTCATAGCCCATAAATATGCTCTTTTTCATTAATATTGTCGGTACTTGTGTATTATCTGGTCTGCAGGGGCTGTTATTCTACAATGTTTATAACCTTAACATTGATAACAGGTTGATAACTAGCTTGTTACTCATATTAATGGAAAAATAATGGATATGATCGAAGATGGAAATATAGTAACAAAAAACTTTAATTTCACAAGATTTTTTTAAAGGACAAAATTGCTTTAAAATAATGAGGAAAGCGTTGTTAATTTTGCTTATTGTCTATTTAAATTTCTTTATTCATTCAGTATTTTTTGTTAATTATTATTCTTTTTTTTTTTTATTAATTTTTTTATTGACTATTTAAAATGAACAATTTAATAACAAAGAAACAAAATTAACCAGGAAAAATCAATACAGAAAACAATTTAATAACGCTCATAGAAATAACTCAAATGAGACCTGTGATATGAAGCGGTTACAGGAAATTAGATATGATTTCTAATATTATTGTGCTTGATTGATAGGTGATAAGGAGGAAGGCTTCATGGAGACTGGCTAATACACAAGTACCATGTTTTCTTTTAATTAAATCATTTATTTAATTTAATTTATTTTTGTTCTTTTGAATTTGAATATAAAGCTATCTAGAAATAATAGTTTGCTAACAGTTCACCTGTTACTGGAAAAAGTTATCACAAGCTAGGTGCTATCCAATAACCATTTATCAAGATTTCATTGTTTGCGCAATAATCCTCTATTCTAAAAGAAGCATTACGAGAAAATAACACTCAGTGTGATAACTCGTTATCAGAAAGAGTAAATTATTGGAATAAATGCTTTACTAGTCCATTCATCAGGACTGCACTAACAACTAACCAACTTCAGTTACCAATAAATATATAAAATAAAACCGAATCAACGCTTTGAAGAGATTTCAATAACACGTGTAGAGATCAGATATCAATTGTAAGTACGTTCTTGACCTTGTAACAGAAGGATGAAAGTAAAGAGTTGTCAGCCTTGAAGTGGACGCTTACAACTTTGTCCCAAATCACTTTTAGTAGAAGCTATGATTTGCGATTTGGCTGAGTAGTGATGTGGCAATTAATTTAGAATAAATGAATGACTAAAGGTTTTGAAAACAAATAAATTGAGCTATTCTTCACAAAGTAATAAAAAAAAAAAATTACTTCATCTGGAAAAATCTAAAGAAAAGGATATTTAAAAAAGCAGAGAGATTAAAAAAATGAAATGAAATAAACAATTTTATTAATGGATTTTAGGTGGTATTATTTATAAATTATTTTATCATAACTATACAATTTGTTGAATAAATATTTACATCCCTGTGAACAGAATTGTATTCTTCATTTTATTTAATGGAGCAGTTTTTCTTTATAAAATCCTTAGGGAATCCCATATTTGACAATCATAAGATTTACAGGTGGGCGAGAGTTTTTTATTCTTCTAATTTTAGCCTCTAGAGTAGAAATATCCCACACCATTATAACAGTTCCTCTAGAAGAGAGCTACAAGAGCTAGTAACAGTAGCTGTGTATTATAAATATATTTCATAAGAAAGAAAAACTGGTTGGTTGCTAATTTTTTATTAGTATAATATAATTTTATTTATTGAAGGTTTTATACAGGTACTGAAGAAGTGACACACTAATCATGGTCATTATTTTATCCTCTTAGGCATTGTCCTTTCTTGCATATTCAATTATCAAACTATGAACCACCCTATAAAATGCTTCACTTTCTTCTTCGTCTTTTGGTCTGTTAGAATCATATCACAATATATTCCATAATTCTTTTTAAGAAACAATAATGAATTAAGGTATCTGTTTTGTCATGAAATTCCTGCTCACCATCACTCGGTAGAATTCTATTATTGTGCTTGATTGTTGATTGTCCATTGAATTGTGCTTGAAAACCACAATGTGCTTCCCAATGGAATTCGGGTCATCACTCCTACGCCCGATCCAATTTGTGCCTCACCAAAGCTCTTGTGCAATCAAAAGGTATGAAACATTTTGTTTTGTTTTTTGTTTTATTTTTATGTTTCATTATATTGTACTATAGTGAACTTTTTATTATTAATTTACTTGATCATAACCTTTATTCCTTTGTGAATCTATTTTTTTAAGCAGTATTTTATCATTTCATATCAGACAGCATATCTGATCTACTTGTAGTATAATAAATTGAAATTTGGTAAAATTATTAAAATAGAATAATAAAACAATTGTTGTTTATAATAATAATAATAATGAAAAAGGATCAAATTCTTGACTTAATGATGGTAATAAACCAGCATAACACATAGCATACTATGTCAAATTTCACATGTGTAAGCTCTTACCTACCTGATAGCAGCTCAAAGGAACGCTCCACAATTCTGCTTAATCATACTAGCATTGTGATAGCAGACTCAGGTGATAACTTATCAGCAGCTGTTATCAATCACTTTTATCACATTATAAAAATTATTTAAACCTTATAGTAATGCCAGTAACAATTGGAGACTTGGCAACATCAAAATCATAATGTAATAATGGTGGAGAATTTGTAAATCTTTTCACATTCTAAATTGCATGAAAAATATAGAATAATTATATTGAAAACTCTTCTTTGCTTCAAATAAGAGGTAGCTTTAGATATTGGATGACTAAACTGAAAAAGTATAAACAATGCACTTGCTATAGTCTTCTACATCATGTTTTTTTAGCATCACTTTTAAAATTGATTATTTTGTAGGTAAATTAATTTTTAGATGCCCATTTTATGGCTATTCCTAGTTTTGTTTTTAAGAGTTTGTTGCTATGAACATTCAGGCCATAATTTAAGTGATATAGATGAGGAATTTGTGTCATTATATGAATTTATAAAAATATTTTCGTGTGTTATAAATAAAAATAGTTTGTACTTATTAATATTTTAACTCTTCATTCAACACACAAAAAATATTCTGCCTATTAAGACAAAAAAACAGAGAGGAAGACATGAAATTAAAATTAAATTGAAGTAAAAAGATATTCTATAAAAATGATGAAATTATTTAATATTATATAAAAGCACTCCTCTGTTGTAACAAGTCCTAGATAGAAGAGGAAGCAGGTCAGATAAATATCGACATTTTTAATTATTGATTTATATTAAAGCAATAATTAATGCTGCTCAAAAACTGATAAGAAATTAGGAGAAATTGTTTTTAGAGATATTGAAAAATCTTTGAATTGAAAGGAGCTCAACTTTTAAGCTGACTGCTGCAGAGCCTGACTATTACTATGAGAATTACTTTGATTTATTTGAGGAGAGTAGGAGTTCACCACCTAAGATGCCTGACTTTAAATATTGTACTTAATATTTTATTTTCAAAATAGTGTCATGTTGGATAGGTCGCAATTCGTTTATGAACAATTAAAAAGTATTGGAGAGTTGGAGGAATCACCTAAGAAATTAAGTTTTTTGATCATTAACTAAATGGAATAATTCATTATCCAACTTTATTAACGCGTTAACTGCCATATTGTGGTTCAGTGGTATGTTCTATCAGGCCAGAGGCATTTAACATCTATGTTCCTCCTGGCCATGGCTCTAATTTGTTTTCTTTATTATTAAAATTCAGCCATTGAATGTAATTTTTGTATCTGACATTCAATGATGAAGCACTCAACATGCCATTCAAGGTCAATCTTCATTCAAAATAATACAAAACCTTGTATCAATTTGATACAACTGCTCCAAAGTCACCCTCTCCGTGTATCAGACTGATACATATGGCCTTGCTATGTAATTCTCTCATGTATACACATGATACATATGGCTTGACAAGGTTGAATCAATTTGTATCAAATATATAAATATGACAGTCAACGTGTTAATATTGCATTTACTATATACAGTAATACACATACTATATACAGTACCAATTTCAACATCCATCTAATCTTTAAAGGTACTAAAAATAATATGGCGTAAAAAACCTTGTAGTTAAACGCCGAAAACCCTAACTCTAACCCAAAGGTACTTAGATCAAGTAATAGCAAAGCATTAAGACCAGCTAGTCTCTCACGTACAAAATAGAGTACATGATAAATATTTCTTTTCAAAATGTAATTGATGATAATAAGAAAAAACATCCTTAAACCGATTATTAAAAAAAATGATTTATTTAACCTATAATTTTACAATGCCAATTTTATTTTCAACAATTTTGATTTCAAGTGGAAATTGCAAAATTATGATAAAGGTGCTTGGCGTACTTCAAGACAAGAGCCGAGACAAGATGAATGATAAAATTTATCCTCTGATGCAATTAAACTGATTATTTACAGTTAATTTGAATATATTCTGTGTGTATATTTCGATTTGAATTTATTTTCTAAATCAAATAATATACTACTTTTAAATAAATTACTAAATCTAAACAAATATATAGAAGTATATGTAAATAACAAAATTATATTTGATATGTAACTGTGGAATAAATTTAATAATGGCATACGTCTCTTTATTAGTTCATGAAAAAGCTCTTGCCTGATTTGAATCTTTTTCCCTAGAGACGCCTTTGCAACAGTTCGAAAAATACCACATCCAAAAATAGATTGGGATTTGAACAAGAAGACTTAGTGCAGTGAAGAATATCAGGATGAATAAAGTTACAGAGTAACACAGGTAAGATTAGCAAATACTAGTCATTCACAGCAATTCAGTGGGGAGGAGGGTAGAAGCCAGATAGAAGGAACCTGGTCGGATAGGATTAAATGGAGGTATTAAATTGACATCTCTGGAGAATAAGGGTAGAGCGCTGATTCCTGATGCTAGAAAATACCTACCGACAGCGATAAAAAGAGCAAGGCCACTTTGACTCAGATTAAAATTATACATTTGATTTTGCTATGAATTAATCAGAGGGTGTACCATGTTCTGAATAGCCATGGTTGAAGAGGGGAGAAACGAAAGAGAAATCATCCATTCATCCAGTAGCCGAGGATGAAAGATTATGATGATGATGCTGATTTTTAAAGTTCTGGTCAATAGATTTGTAACAAGAATGAGATAGTTGATAACCTATTTAAAATTAGTGTAGGACGGTATGTGAAAGTACTGGATCACTAGATTTTTTTTTATTATTATCTATATTTTATTACAAAATAATTTCATCGCTTCATACTATATCACATAAGAGGCAGAATTATAATCATCCTGTTGAAATATGTTTCAAATGTATAAATATAAATGTAAATTCATAATATATTTATAAATTAAGTTACTGTTTATTCTATTGTATGGAATATTTAACTATAGATTTAAGGTAGACAATCAATAAATACATGCGCATTGAATTTATAATTTTTTAAAAAATACATATCATTCAGCCTATAATAATATACATATAAATTAATATATACATACATTATAGCAAAACAAATATTTTGAGTTGAAAGGGCATTAGATTGCGCTTTAATTTTAATCTTCCTCAATTGTATTTATTATACCTGATATAATGAATACAATTTAGGTAGTATAAACATTTAAACTTCAAGAAAAACACTGATTGTCTTTCTTTTCACCTTGATTTTGTTCTTGAACACACTTTTATTCAGTCTTTTTTACTTTTTCTTGATCTCCTCGCTTTGCATATACACTTGATACTTTTCACTACCAGGAATGTCGCCAATGCGAACACTATCCCCCAAACTACGATCACGTCGAGGAGCAGATATTGATACCACGATAATTGGGCAGCTGCAGACTTCAGGTGAGGAGCTCCTTTGTGCCGAAGAACGTATTCCACCCAATAGACCGCGTTGTCCATTACGTTCAAGGGTTTGTCTCTCATGATTTTACTCTTCAAAACGGCGTTTTCCTTATAGCTGTAAAAAGATTTATACGTTTATTATCAGAAATTTACAATTGTTAATTTTAAATTCATAGGTAATTGTTATAAATACAGCGAAATGACAAATGTCGCATTCATTATTAATAATATAAAGAACACGTGAATATGAACCTTGAGTGTTCAATTATATACTGATTAATGTCAAACATCTCTACCATCAAACTAAAACAGTATAAACACAACTACTAAGATGAAAGTGTTAATACTCACGATGGGTCCGTCATTATTTTGTTAATAGCATCGTAGAGGATATCTCCAGTTACGGTATCAAGCTCTATGTATATGCAATGACCAGCCTCTGCACAGAACTTAATATTACTCTTCTGGTCATGGAAAAGTGGAGTACCGATGATAGGAACACCATGGTATGTTCCTTCCAAGACTCCATGAAGTCCACCATGGCTGATAAAGGCTCGAACATTGGGATGGCCTGAATATTAAGAAATCATTAAATTTCATAGATCAGATCGAATAATGACGATGTAATAACAGTGCTAGTATTTAATGTAAAAAATTGTGTTGATATATTCTTCTAAGAAATTATTATAAATGTTGATGTAACTGAACTCTTAGTGAAATTATACTGAGAACTATCGATCTCTAACTACAATTAGTCTTAAGGTGTTAAACGTTTTCCAATTGTATATTTCATTTATAAGTAGTACTTACATGGAACTAGTTATTTTCTGCATAATTTATAGTTGTATAACTTATAAATGCATGTTTAAAAATATTAAAAGCCACCCAGCAACGTGTTAAATAATTATCACATATAATCAATTATTACAATATAAACTGCCGTATGTAATACGTTCAAGTATTAGCTGAGGAAAAAAATAATTTTTAGATCGCCCTATATTGGTAATTTTTAATAATTTTCATTCTTTATACTTGGTATGTATTATATTCTATTATTCTTTTAAATTTAATACGTGAGTTGTTACAAAGATAATACAAAATAAGAAAAACTTATTTTATTGATAACTGAGGAAGCACTTGAATAAAATAAAACCACAGAGTTTAAGTTAAAGCTATAAGAATCTGTGTAGAGTGGAGTTTCATGTACGACGTATAAACTGGAAGGGCTTATACGATAGGTTTCGATACTTGTATTAATATAATTTTGCCGAACATGCAACTTTTTTTTTTAAATATGATGAAAAAGTATATAATTTTTTTTATTCTCCTTTATGGTGGTGTGCTATTTACCAATGTTTAATAAGAAATTATATATTGAATTAATGTTTAATTCTCGTATTTTAACTATATGCGTATAGATATAATTATTAGCGTGATATAAATTAATAATTACCTAATATACTAGCTTGCGGTACCCATTTGGCCAGCCTTACGTTATCAGGTTTCCCCGGCAACGTTTCTTCATCTACTTTCATGAGTACTCTCTGTTTCAGCCTTCCGAATGCTGTCATGAAAGCATTGAGTTCGTGAGGCTTCATGTTCTTCGTCTGGTAATGTGATCCCCAGCTGAAGTACACTAATCCGTCCACGGAGTCGTTCAGGTATTTCTCCCATTCCTAAAGTATTAAAAATTAAATAATTATAAGAGGAAGAAAATGGTCTGGATGGAGGTCAGACAAAAATCTTTTAAATAAGGAGAACTATTTATTTTAAAACTAACTTTTCGGACAATTTTCTTCTTTTTATATATGTAAGATTGTTTTGACGTGATTTTATTCCTTAATAAATCAAAATAATCTTATGAATTAGTTAAATTCATTTTGTTGTGTTCAAAGACTAGTGTTTGAAAGGACGTGTAATTCATATATATATATATATATATAACTGGCAAACATTTTCTTACTTTTTTATAATAATACTATGCTAAATGTTTTAAATAGTGTAAATAATGTAATGTAAATACTATCTTCAATGAAGATAAGGAAATTTTGTAAAATTTTGTTAAACAGACTCATACCTCCCAAGGGAAAGGCGTTTTTGTTTTGTAAAGGATGTATCAAAAGCTGTTATTAGTATTATTATATGTGTAATAATACATACATATATATTGATACATGACGCAACTATCGTCTAATGAAGAAAATATAATCATTCCTATAGAGCATTGAAGAGTTTAGGTAAAATGCCGCTAGGGGTCGGCAGTCGCACCTATCTCTTCCATAGATAAAACGGACTTCAGTTCAACCTCTCTAGCTAGCAACATTAGAAGCCACGTCAGTTCAAATCTCCCAACAAGTAACATTACACTTCATTTCAACCCTTAGATCAAGCACATCAAGAACTCTACCTCAAGCTATGGAAGAAGATCGACCATCGCGGGGGGAAGAATCACCTCGTCTATTAACGCAAGTACTAATATATGAGCCGTTTATTTTGAAAGTGACCTAACTCCGTTTTTAAAATTTTTGCCTAACTCCATTCTTGATAAGAAAACATACATTATTCACTTAATAATTGATAACATTTTAATTGGAACCATAAATTTAACAGCCTTAGATACACTTAAGCAGTATGACTCATTAGTATCCTCTACGTATATTTTTAAATTCATCGAAACGCAAACCCTTAAATATTTGAAGATAAATGGAGGTAGGCCACTTTCAAAATAAACGGCTCATATCATTATTCTGCAGAATACGTCGATAGCTACAAATTTTTTAGAGCTGGTAAAATTTAAATTACATAAATTCAAAGCGCTATAGGTATACAGATTTAATCTGTTAATTGATTATGTTTTAATCATAAAGACATTTGATAGTAAGAAATTAATAATTATATTTAATATTTGATTTGTTCATTATACTGTTTTATATTGAAATTAATTTATTCATTATATTATTTTATATTGAGATTAATCTGTTTATTATATTATTTTCCTATTGAGATGGATTTGTCCATTATATTGTTTTAAATTGAAATCAATTTATTTATATTATTGCTTTTGACTGGTCAATAATAAATTAATGTTAGTGGAAATGTATTTTGCCTTATCGATTGATTGCCTGATGTTTATCCATATTTATATTCAAATGATAAAAGGTATTTTAGTAGTTAATAAGAGCAATTAATCAATTCAAGGTAAGATTTTCAATTTAGCTTTAGTAATTTATTCCAGTTCTTAACAGTGAATATAGGTAATTAAAATCTGCCCATTTAAACCCGTAAATACCTTAGATAAGCGGAAGTAATGAGTATTAATTAACAAAATAAAATTTTATCACTGGTAGGAATGGAATAATATATATATAAATGTCAACTATTACTATTCAAGAAAAATAATTGTAGGAAATTAATCCTGGCAATGAATGAAAACTCCGCCGACCGAAATTGACGGGTGTTCTGCTTTGGCTTTAGGCTTGTTAAGATATAACGATACTAAAATGATAAACGAAAGTAAAATTGGAAGTAAAAATACTAACTAATATATACCAAAAATACTAATACTAACTATACTCCCTACTTTTTTAGTCCTCATTCTCCATATTTATTACATGATTTACAATACTACTTAAAGACTAGAACCTTCCTTCACCATTAGAGATATCGTACTCCCTGATATGTTCAGACGCATAGCAAAACCCAATTGATTATTGACGTATGAAGTTAAGATCTAAGAGTATATAGCTGAGATCGGGAACATCAAAGAAATGATAAAAGCTCTCGTTTTGAACACGTATTACTTTTAATTTACGTTAAACTGGAATTAAAAAACAACCCTTCCCCCTAATTTATTTTCCTTGTCTCCTAGATTATAGTATATGAAACTATTAACTAATCCAAAATAAACCCTGAAGTCAATTTTGGCCATGCTGTGATTTCAGTTTACATAATTTCGTACTGGGTTAAAAAAAAATTAGAATGAAAAAGAAACATGTACAAGAACACCAACTTTGACGATTAAAATATAGCAACATATATTCTAAGATGATGAAAACATATTTTTTAATCTAGAGGTATATTTTTTCTTTCTTTTTGTTTTACTACTTTTATTTGCAAGTAAATAATTTATTTCAAAATAAGATATTATTATTTACTTGATTTATTATTTATTATTACCTTATTGAGCTTATCCCCTCCTTTGATAGTGAGTCCACCAATCTCTACTACGTTCGGTAGATACGCACGGGGGTAACTTATCGCCATATGATTGTCCAATAGAACAAGAGAGAAATTATCAAACATATCCGTAATAGGAGGCAAATTTTCGAATCCATAGAACTGTGAAAAATGACTTCTCATATAATAGTCCTGAAATAATAATAAAAAATGAATCTTTAGTATAAAAAAAATAAATGATGCAAACGATTTCAAAGAAAATTACCGTATACTTCCAATACGCGTGGGACACAAAATAATCTAGAAGGTTAGCAAATGTACTCTTCGATCTCTCCCAGAAGTTCATGTGGTGCGACGACGCGATGAGAGAAGAAGGTACATACGATGGGTTGTGTGGGTTTCCAGTAGCCCGTGCCAAAGCCATGAACACCTCCACTGTTTGAACATTG
The DNA here is from genome assembly GCA_037127475.1 of Arma custos. Lineage (NCBI taxonomy): Eukaryota > Metazoa > Arthropoda > Insecta > Hemiptera > Pentatomidae > Arma > Arma custos. Next base: position 59,210,524 of record CM073762.1, on the reverse strand, counting down.
ACTTGAATGGCCCCATACTTGTGTCCTAGAGCTACGAATGGTTCCTGGCAGAAGAATGTCTCAGTAATGACCATGTCGAATTTCGAATGCTTATCGTTCAAAAATGCTCTCAAGGTTTCAGTTTCGAATCCGCTATCAAGCAGGTATTTGCAAAAGAATTTCATTCCTATGAGATTGAAAAGGAAACTTTCCACAGTCCTCAGATCAAACATGCCATCCCCTTCTGTATAAAAAAATAAATAAAGTTTCAAACTTATTTCATCATATATTCAATATTTCTTAACCAACACGACATATCAATATTATAACACTAAAATATACACTCACCCGAAAGCTTCATACAGTCCTCTACGATGACTTCATTGAAATTCGGAACTGGTTCTTTCAATGGGAATGGACTGACCATTGTTACATTGTGTCCTCTTTTTGCTAATTCGATGAAAAGTGGCATGTAAGATTTGGTGTGACTGTACAATGGGAAAGGCATCATCACCAGTATGTTAGAGCCATAGCAATAGCTCACAATGGAGAATAATAAGAGACAAATAGGACCCTTCATCTTGGAGATCTGAAATTCCATATTTAAGTTAATAAATCATTACTTCATTTATTATTTCGTCAAATATAATCGAAAGTTATTGCATGCAAGTATAAACTTCTCGAATCTTAATAAATATCGTCGATACATATACTTAGTATCGAATGGGAAAAAAAAATGCATTTTTATTTTCGATCTGTAGCTTCTTGATTGATAATTGATATAAAATTCATATAGAGATCAATAAGGCACAAAAACAATGAATGACATAAGTAAAGTACGTTTGGCAATAACTGAATGTTGTGACAGTTTTTCCCCTCCTGAAAAGTTGTTTTTCACTTATAATATATTACATTTGTATCGAAGATCTAATCTGAAATGTTTTTTAAAAATATTTTCATAATATTATTCTTCTTGTTCAACATTTCAACGACTTCACAAAAATAAAGCCTATACCTCTAACCTTGACCCATGAAAGGTCTTACTGAAACCTATGACCGGTTTTCTATTCTGTACGTGGTAGAATCAGTATTGTGTCTGAGACAATCTTGTGCAGGGAGATGATTTGTTCGATATCATATCCATCCAATTAAGGGAATCCACTTTATAAAGGCTGGGTGTGCCACAGGAGTATCTGCAATTCCCATTGGGCCAATCCATTGCTATTAGCTGATTAAATAATATATCTTTCAACCAGAATTGAACCCTGGTTCTTGAGCGCAGCAGCTCAGCGCTCTACAAACTGAGCGATCCCACTTTCCGACTCAACTAAGTTTACTATATTGTCGTCAGATGATGCTACCTTAAGACGCATAATTTTAATGCAATGTATTGAACAGAATTATCAATTATCTGATTGCTTTTTAAAGACGCTTCTTTTACTTCTTGTACAACTTTTTAATATTATCCATTAATTAAAGAAAGTGCTTTATACCAGGGCTTGAACCAAATCTACTTAGCAATTTTATTTATTTATTCACGTTTCCAAATTTAGTAATAACTAGTAGTAACTAGTGATAGCTTATTTGTGTTTTGTATAAATGGAAATAAATAATTTAATAGAATGTGTGCTGAAACAATTATTATTATCAATCATTATCACTTCACAACAAATATTTACATGTACAAAAAAAAAAGATAATATTTTAGTGACACAATAAGAGTCTAATATTTTAATCGCTAAATGTCCCAAGGTCCTATTATCAGTTATTAAAAAATATTGCTGAAATAAAATAATATACAATACGGAAATTAGTATACATTAGTTCTAATTGAAGTTAACATAAATATATATATATATTATTTTTTTATCGCTCAAACATTCTTTAGTCTATTGCATTTTGAGTTATTTTTTTTATAATTAAATGTTAGAATTATAACAGTACCTAATAAATATTCGGATATTTAATTATCGATCATCAACCTCAAAGATATTACACTAGGATTTATTCATTATAGCACTAGGCTTTTGTAAAATCTCCAGTGTACATTGCACATCTGTAATGAAACTAGAGATATAATGGCATGATATTCTCAAAAAAAAAAAAAAAAAGATGGGTGGCAATGGACTGTCTTAAAGAAATTTCAATCTATTTAGATAATACAAAATCTTACCCAAACGATTCACATAAATTTAAATGATCTTAAAAGTTTAGGGATCACAAAAGATATAATGAAGGACAGAAATACATTTAAAAAGTTAATTAACAACAGAAAGTTTCTAAAACAAAAAGTAAAATCATACAATCAGAATAGAAAATGGACTGGAGAAAGGAAACAGCAAGAGAGAATCATAATTAAAATATTCTAGGAAAAGAAAAAATCAAAAATATACAAATGTGATCCGAACAAAAAAAAAATAATAAATTATTGGAAGCAAAAAAAAAAATAATTTTTCTGTAGACTACAGAATTAGTTCAAATATCTTTGAAATCTACCATCTATAAGAACGTTTCACCCCAAAATAAAAAGGTAAATTAGACTTCGTTTTTACATTTATTAATGGCATTAGTGTATGTAACATGCTTTGTACTTGGTGTGTTTTTGTACTAGGTAACTAGCATTAGCTGACTACTAATATGATATACCAACTACAGATATCTTTATAGAATTATTTGATCCTTCAAACAACAACTCTTTGTAAAAACAGTATCAAAAAATAAATAAACAATTTTAATATTTTAAAAATAATCAGGCACAAATAAATACGCACTATTTGTTCAACCACGTGTCTGATCTTCCTCTTTGTCATAAGAAAGCAACAGTGATATGGTATATTGCGCATTATTAATTTTAAATTGCAATAATGGTTAGTGCTTCGAAAAATAAATATAATAAAATATAATGTATCAAAACTCGTAAATAAAATAATCTAACCGTTATCGCTAAATGCATTGTACTCTAAGTACTTATTTACAATTAAAATATGAAATAATTCGCTGTTTATTAATCCGATTATAAATTTATTTCGATGTCGTGTATAATAACATAATAGTTATGAGCTTACCTGTACTGCCAACAGACCGTAAGCCACAATAATACTGCCTCAATTTCAGTGTCACCTATTTAAATCTGCACAACTGTTTTGTCAATGACTGGATGAGATAACTTATCAGCCACCGATATCTACAATACCTCAATCTATATTATATCAATATCGAGCTTAATTTTCAGTTCTTATTTCGTGTATAGATTACGAAATAATATTTTCCTTGAGGCCTCTTGATACAAGTGTGTTCTGATGTAATTTTCTGATTGTTTATAGCATATTTCTAGTGTAATATTTCAAGTGTACTGTTCGTTTTTAGCAAGCAAGACACCAAATGGTGATTCTAGGCGAGTTGCTCCAAATTCGAGCGGTAAATTATTTTTTTTTGTTTGTGTAAGTTTGTCACGATTTTTGTTGAATATAAAGTGATAAATAAATACTATTCAAGTCGGGTAGTTTCAAACCACATAAGCTAGACAAAAATTTGTCTTAAAAATTCTCTTAACATTTGTCTTTCTTACGGAATAAGCTGTAAAATAATTTGTTTTTGTAAAAAAAAACAGTGTTCTATAAAACTATCTTTCCTCTTCTTTGTAATTAAGTGATTACCAAAATCCTTTTTTATTTAATTATATTGATTTTAACCTTTAAAGTCAAATTTTGATTTTTGGCTGTGAAACATTTACTACAGTAAGAGCGCAAAAGAGGCATAAAATATTTGTCGTAAATTTCCAGGCCAAAAACAGGAAATAAAGCACCTGTCAAATTTTGCCTATTCAGACATCTTCAGGACAGAAAGAGAATAACAGCAAAGGAAAAAAATAAAGAAAGCAAAATAAAACTTCAAACGTTCGTGTATTACTTTCTTTTGCCTTAGTGTTTTAGTGTTAGTGTTTAGAGGATCTTGGAGCTTGCTATCACGGTTTGATGAGTCTGTTTGGACTGTTGGAGTGAGATTTCAGCACTGTCTTCTTTGATGTGATTTTACTGATTTTAATTTTTGTCCTGCAGATGCCGGAATGGGTGAAATGTTGACTGGTATTTTGAACTTCCAGCATTTTGGAGACTTAAGGCTTTATTTTGGTGATTTCTCCTATTGCAACGTATTCAAAATGTATGTCTCACTTTAATTGTCTTAATTAAAAATTAATTTAATAATATTTAGATATGTAGGACCTATGCTTCGGCCAATTAATCCTCGTTTTGTTTTACATTTTAATTGTCTAATCCATTAAACATTAAATTAAAATTAATAAAAAGTTTATGTTGAAGAAATTGGTCCGGGTAGAAGTCACTGAATGACTTTCTCGTGTAATTTGAAAAAATCTTTATTGATAGCCAACGTTTCGACCTACATTGTAGTTCTTCTTCAGGGCTATATGAAAAATACAGACAATATAAGAAAATGGTACAAATGTATTAAAACGTTGGCTATCAATAAAGATTTTCTCAAATTACACGAGAAAGTCATTCAGTGACCTCTACCCGGACCAATTTCTTCAACATACATTATCAAGGTCAACAATTATCATTCAATAAAAATAAAAAGTTTATATCGTTTTATTTCCGGAGGAGATAAATAATGGCAAAACCCTCTAAAACATTCTTGTTTAATAAGTTCCAGACGGTAAAATGGAATCTCAGTTAAGTTTGTTGAATTGCTTCAAATACCGCAAGAAGAAAATATTCTATATTTGAAAATTAAAATGCTCTATTGGGTTATTACCAAGGAAGCAATACTGGGATAAAAAATAAAATAAATAAAGAGCGTAGAGTACCAAATAAAACACCTGTCAATATTGTCAACAGACAATGCCAATAAAACAACAGCAAAAGGAAAAATAAATAAAGCACACTAAAACTTCAAAATACAGCCAAACACCACCCAGAAGAAATTACCCATCACCTCCAAATCTAAATGCAGCTACTGAATCATAAGGAAGGTTACACGACAACAGCTGGAAGAGGTAAAATAAAAACAGCTAATAAAACACTGGATATAAAATGCAAAATACACGCACCAAAACTTCGCAAAAAAAAACGACAAAGGAAAAAAAATTAAACAAATAAATAAAAATAAAAAATCCAAAAACAGAAGTCAAGAAACCATTTCAATAAGGAAAGTAAAAGGACATAATCAAATATCCCGTGGACATACGGTTATTCCACAAAATATATTAATATTGTTACAGCCACAGAGAGAAGGGCGGAAACAAGGGATTAGCGGCGGGAGAAGTTAAAATAGGATTAGGACCTTCTCGATCGCCTCCTTTTGTTGGAAGTTATTAAGAAGGTTCTAGACACTCCCAGAATTTCCCCCCCTACTTCCGTGTTCTAGAATGTTCGGCCTTGCCTATTTAAATACTCCCCTCGCCTCGAGCGGACGAGTCTGAGAGTAGACCAGGCACGGTGATGATCTGTAATAAGTGAGTGTCAGTGTGATAAACTAGTCAGTGTTGAACCGGCCAGTGTAATAAGTGTATCAGTGAACTGTGACAGTCTCGTGAGTGTAATAAACTGTTTCTGTTTGTTACTGTGTGTCAGTTTGTCATACTTGGAGAATCTTACGGTCGGTGGACTAGTGAACTGTAAGTGTTAATTAGTAGTAGTTAATTAGTTAAGTAGTAGTTGTAATTTTATGGTATTTGTACAAGCTTAAGTAAATAGTTAAGCTATTTAGGATATACAATATCTTATATTATTGTAATAATTAAATAGGAGTTAGGCCTAGATAATAAATATTTAGAATATTGCTATTGTAAATTTGTATTAGTTTAATAATTTAATTGTTAATAATTTAATTGTATTCTTTTTATCATTTTTTTAATAAATATTAGTATCTTTAATTTAGGAGTAGTTTAATTCATTTTAATACCCAGTAGCCCGTAACAATATAGATGAGCAAAACAATTTTTATTTTGCATGTCTTGTAAACAGTATCAAGAATGGTATTAGAATTTATTAATGTTACATCCGCTGACATGCTTCACGTACTGGAGTTTATAGATGACAATGCAGGGGACGTCACACAAGAATACCTCCAGCATTTTCCTGAAAGAAGACCCAGCTCGGCGGACTAGCGAATCGATAGTTCATTCGCTAAAATGGGACAGTTTTTGAAGCATTTCCTGTCGTATTCAAGCGACAGTTAGGTGGCGCTGGAAGAAGACCCAACTAAGTCCCGCTTATAATGTACTAAATTGGGAATTCACAATTCAGCTTATTATAAAGTATTACCAATTAGTGAAGATCTGGGATATTGAAAATTACATTCACTAGCGTAACAAATTTTACACGCTATGGGATAGTACAGTTGCATAATTTACTCATGATTCAAGAACACAGCCCTCAGTAAGCTCTTTTTTTAATATCGGTCTAGATAAACGTATGGTAGAAATATGATTTAAGGCCAAATAATCATTTTAATTCAGTTTCATTCCCAAATTATTTTTAAAAATCCTTCAAAATGAACTCACACACTCATTTCACCATTTAATTGAGTTGAAACACAAAAGCGGATTACCGCAAAATTTCCAAAATTGCCTTCCCACATTTTTCACTTTGCAATTGCAAACTTTAGTCAAGCAATTTTATTCCTCCGAAACTTCAGGTTCAGAACCAGACTAAAACCATGAGATATAAGCCAGTAGAGGGTCTTATCATACAAAATATCTAGCTATAAAAATTTATAGAGTTATAAAAAAACTTCGCATCCAGACTCCAAGCTAACCACATCTCTCCGCTCTTCTCGACTGAAGCTAATCTCGCTTTCCACCACCGCATTGGGACGGTACAGTCACATTCGCCCATGGCCAAAAGACGCCTATCACTAGACACGAGATGAATGCCTTTTATAATATCATTAGATCGCCGAGCAACCAGATATTGTCAGAACAAGGATAGTAAGTCTCCACCAGTAAGTCTCCGCCTCCAACTGTAACTTCTCTTTCATTCAACCATCAAAAGACAATACGATATAACATCACCGTTCGAGATGGACTCTACATTCTATCGACACGAGGCCCTGTCGCCCAGTGTCGGTGTTTTAAAGCAAAATCATTTCGAGTTATTTCATATTTAATAGTTTCTTTCATAACATTATTACAAATCAGTCTCTTCTGTAAATACTAACCATTCCTTTTGTAAACATCTATAAGCGATAATTTCTTAGTTTCTTTGATTGTAAAAAATGCCTAACTTTTTAATTATATTTAGATGTTTCAGTATCTGGCCTAATTCATTAAATTCCTCGACTCTATTCTGCTAATATATTTTATTATTTATATTTCTATTCAGTCTAATCCACGAGCGAACAGACAATTTCTGAACATTTAAATTTCAATTTGGGAAATTTATTTATAATGACATGCCCACATTGAATATTCCACTTTATTTATTTTCGCTTCCTTTTACACAATAAAGGGAGTATTGTAATCTGAAAAAATTGCCCCATATTTTAACTAGTTTCGTCTTGAGATCTGCAAGTACGTTTATGTGTCTCACATTATTGAAAAATGCTTAGCCTAATTAAGCTTATATTTCAAATTTCAAATCGGTGTAACAACTAGTTTTGCATCTCCATTTTTTATCATCACATGATTACTAGGAGTGATACTATATACTTCAAGGCCATATTAGCTTTAAATAATAACAATAAAATAGAAATAACCATCTCTCATCTGTAGGTTTTTACAACTGTAAGTTTTATGAACATTCTACATTTTTTTTAAAATGTCAACTGGACTCAATCATATAATATATTTTTTAAATAGGAGAACGAAACACCAATTTCCAGTCAAAAAAAATATTTATTCCTTCTTTTCGAGATACGTTTCGGCCTAGGCCATTCTCAATCTTCTATTCTAATTGTTTTATTTTTTTACTTATTATGTGGTTAACAATTTGACCATAAGTCATTCATCTGTAAAAACATGCATAAATTCTATAATTGTAACAATATAAATAACTTAATAAATAAATCTGTACATAATTTTTTTTAAAACTATTACTCAAACCACCCTATGGCCCAAATTGAGAATGTAGCTACTAATCTAATTGGAAGATCTATTAAATTAACAGATGCCAAATTCTTAAAAGAAACTAAAAATAAAATGTTCAAAATTCTATTCAGCAATGCCTTTCCAATTAGTCTTATAAACCAATTATGGTACACACAATATAAAATAATAAATAATAATGATAATAATAGCATACCAAAAAATGTAAACATTAACTTCATTACCAATAAAAATATTAAAGATTTAAAAAAACTTATCCATAATAATTATAATAAAAAAACTAAACCGAATCAGTCAAATTTACAAATTATTTTAAAATAGAAGATAATAACACAAATACACAAACTAACAATAGCATTGCCAAAATAAGTACTGAATCACTCAATGTAGAATTTAAACAAGATAAAACAAAAACAAACTATAGAAGCATCACATATATTAGAAACCTATCAAATAAAATAGAACCAACCTTTAAGAATTATGATATCCATGAAATAAAAGTAGCACATAACACTAAAAATCCAATTAGAAAAATAATAGAAAGCCAAAAAGACAAAATACCAATATTAGACAATAAAAATGTTGTTTATGACATAGAATGCAATAATTGTGATAAAAGATATATAGGCAATACAAAAAATAGCTTAAATAGTCGGTTTTATCATCATAAAAATAATATTAAGCCTAATTCAAAAACAGGAACTGCTTTATCTGCACATTGCAAAGAAACGTTACACACTTTTAATTTTGAAAACCCAAAAGTTTTACATAAAGAAAAAAATACAATTAAAAGGAAATGCCTAGAAGCTTTGTGCATTAATGATAATATAGAAAATGCAGTCAACGATAGAAAAGAAGCAGGAGATATTAGTAAGTTATATTCATCCGTTATTCTAAAATTGAAAAAGAAATAACATATAGGTTTTATCTGCTCAAAACATAACTGTCTCAATAACCTTCTCATTAATTGCCTTCTAAATTTCACCTGAACCAGCAATAGTAATTTAATTTATTAAAACAATTAAACTATAAAATAATATCAGAATAATTATCAATATAATTGTTTGCTTTTATTTGTTTGTTTATTTATTATGTATTTATTTATTTGTTTAATTTGAGAGTTGTTTGTGTATAATATTAAATATTATTTTATTTAAATAATTTCAAAAATAATATGAAAGATCATAATATACTAAGATCAAAGGTTGACTTATATGGATATGGTTCCCTCTGAATTTGTAAAAAAAATTTAAATGGAATAAAACAACTTAAATTGAGGTATCTATGCTTTATTTTTGGTTATTTGTTGGACAATTAAAAAAATTTATGTACAGATTTATTTATTAAATTATTTATATTGTTACAATTATAGAATTTATGTATGTTTTCACAGATGAATGACTTATGGTCAAATTGTTAACCATATAATAAGTAAAAAAATGAAATAATTAGAATAGAAGATTGAGAATGGCCTAGGCCGAAACGTATCTCGAAAAGAAGGAATAAATAATTTTTTGTACTGGAAATAGGTTTTTTGTTCTCCTATTTAAAGAACATTCTAATAAAAAATAGATAACTAGAAACTTAATTATTTACACCTTTCATTCCCAACACTTTTTACCTGGCCTAGATCTAAGGAGCGTGGATGAAAAAGCATAATAATTTTGGAAAATATTGAAAATATAACTGTAAAATTTCAACCGTATAAACGATAAAACGTTTTGAACAAACAGTTTTATATGGTAAGGGAATTTCTGAAAAAATATTCAATTACGAAAAACGTACTTAGTCGAAAACTTATATTTTCTTCCTTTAGACACAGCAGTATAGAACATGTGATGATGTAATTTTCGGTAAGCTAAACTACTGTTTTTGCTTTTGTATTACTTTTTACAAGTGCTAAATCAGTTAATAAAAGACACTGAAATTATACTTTTTTTTCCAATCTGTTTCCTTATCCTCCTATTTTATTAACAAAATAACTCCTGAAGAGAAAGCTGGTATTTGTGGATTATTATATTGATAATTTTTCGTAGGATTATTTCAATTCAATATTATTCTTTTTCTTCCCCCAGAGCTTCGAATACAGAATCTTTTTCGGTATAAAATACTAAAGCTCCATACTAAAGCTCACAGATTAAATTACCGAACCACTCAATTCGCATGATGGTGACTTTTTAGCATCCGTATTGTTATTGAACAATCAAAAATTCTTTTCAGCAACGAGTACTTTTTCTCACACATTTAACGCATTACGATAGAAGCGGAAATATTTGTTTTGTGTATGTTTTCTAGGATGGTATTAATCTACAGGACAGTATACAATATTTAAATAATTAAATAAGTATAATTTGAAGTAAACATTTTTACAAATATGTACAAATGTAAGTTTACAGGTACCTACTGCTGATGTCATATTAAATATATTTTTTAAAACAATAATAATAATAAAATAAAAACCATTTACGATATATTTACATTCAACAATTAAATATTTAATTCGAATACCTAACTAATTTAACAATTTAATCACGTTTTTGCTTTGAACTCTTAATAAGACGTTTTACCAATTTTATCATTATATATACTGAGATAAATACTAAACTGAAACATCCTAACATGAACAATATTATTACTGAAATCACATCCAACAAAAAATATTGAAATATATTCAACTCTAAAGAAGCCGGCCTAAGATGCTTGGCGCCATTATGCTTCAAAACATACTCCACCCAATAGACAGCCTTCTTCATTGAACTTTGGTCTCTGTCTTGCAGGATCAAGGATCTCTTTTGTATGTTCTTCATAAACCTATACAAAAATTATCATTATGTTAATGATTTGAAGTTGAAATATCGTAAATATTATTACTATTTTGTAGACTTACTCTTGATTGTCGAATACTGAGTGAATGGCAGACAATATATTATCGGCTGTCAAGTTATGTTTGTCCAGAACTTTGGCGAATCCTTCATTTTCCGCATAGAGTGCGTTGGAAAACTGGTCTGAGGAGAAAGGTATTGCGACAAGAGGTACCTTGTGGTATATGGCCTCAGTGAGCCCGTGTACACCGCCGTGTGTGATGAAAAGGCGACAATTAGGATGAGCTGGAAGATGAGTGTCATTAGTTTTAACAGGGGTATCAAAATTAGTAGAGGTTAGTAACTTTAGTATTAAAAAAAATTGCCAACTTTATTAAACAATACAAATTTACCAAGCACAAATTAACAATGGTATAAAGATGGTAGGTATCCTAAACGGGATATTGTGGAATTAAAAGGTCACTATCGAAATCAAAAATAAATATACCAATCCTTCTTGGTCGGCGCAACGCTATATGGGTCAGAATCATGGGCACTGACAAAACAATATGCAAATAACTGGCCCTTGAAATGGATTTCTGGAGAAGAAGTGCCATATCCAGGTTGCAGGAGGTTGGGACTGGGATTTGGGAATGATATTAATAGAAATAAAGTAGGACATCAGTGAAAGAAGATTGCTACGGTATATGCACGTCATGCCAATGGATGAGACGCGATGACCCCTTAGAGCACTTAAATACTACCCTGAGAAGAGAACAAGGCGTGGAAGACCTCGGAAGCAGTGGATTGAGGGAAGATGTGGCAGCGAGAGGATAAACGCGTGGACAGGAGATATTGGAGGAAAGGCGTATTGTGGAGCGAGATATGATAGATATTGCAAAAATCCGATTAAAAAAAACAAAATAAAATAGTGCAGATAATTAATGATACATAATGGCATGGATAAAGATAAAGCTTTTTTTTTAATTTTACAACCAAACTTGGAAGGGATCTAAGATCAAATATATCTTATCTTCTTTATAAGGAGTTCCAATCTCAACTTCTCCAGAAAGTAGTACCACATGTTCGCCTGTCTCATCATTCTCTTTGACACCATTAAGTAGGTTATTAAAAACTCCATCATGCAAATACTTGCAAGTTTTTGATAAATGAAGATCCCATTTTTTTTTATTGCGGGCACTAATACTGGGCTTAAATCCTGCCCTCATTAAGCTTTTGGTACAACTTCTTGCTCCTCTTTATCTTTTAAGTCTCATGGGTTCTCTAAATATGGATTTTTTTTTTTTTGCAACACACTCTGTTGCTTGAGTTAGCACTTCTCTGTATCTCTATCTCTAAGCCTCTACAACATGGTTCTGTATGTTTCAGTTATTTCTTTAGTAATATGATTTTGTTAAACCAATAAGATCAGACTCCTTTGCAGTCACTATATTTCTTTTTTTTAATAATTGATATCCTGTGGTTCTTCAATCTTTCATCAATGGAGATTTCTTCCGATATTTCTTGTATATGTTCCAAGTCAACAACGTTTTAATTTCAGTTTTCTTAAGATTAAGGAATTTTAATCTCATTGATATAATCAAGGAGAGATATATGGGGTCAGGACTCTCCCTCCCAAAATGACAAAATATATTTTTTTTTTACCTGAAAACAAAAACTGTAGAAATCTATTCGATATTTATTTAATAAATTACATATGTTAGCACAGAAAATTTTATTTAGAGAGGTCTATTGGTTGGGTTGTTTAAACTAGATCCTCGATCACCAACAATCAATAAATTTTATCTACGAAATAGCTTGTATTTTTATTAATTCCATAAGGAATATCATTTTTTCAATTATCAGTTATAACTAAATCATTGATTACCAAACTCCTTGTCAGCAATGCTGGTAATATCTATTCGATGCTATTAGAAGGTATTAGATTAATATTTTCTATTCTTTCCCTGAGGCTATATTGTTTTAACACCAATACTAATTAAATTTTCCGCTGTATTGCTTTAATAAGAACTATTATCATTATCAATCAATTTATTATAATGATACCTAATAAAGAACAATAAATACCAGACAAGAATTTTTTTTTTAAAAACAGTATTTTCAACTTATAAGAGATCCTGAAATATAAGTATTGGAGCGCCATCAAGAGTCCAACCAAACATTGAATGTCTTAGAGTGTAAATAATTGTGAACATCAATTATTTAATAACTAATGTTGAAATAGGATTCACAATTCTAAGTTTAACACTGTGTTAGATACTCATTTATACTCATTCTAACATAATTATTAGATTGAAAGGAAGTTAAATGAAAGGAATAACTTAATTTTTATAAGCAGTCAAGATTAATTCCCTAGTGATGTAGTTTAAAATAATAGACAATTTTTATTTTTACTTAGTACAGTTTTATACTATTATATTTATTAATTTTAAAACTATATTTCAAGTATGTTAATCTAGGCAATATCATGTATGAAATAGTTCTTGTATTCACTTAATGTCATACAGCAATACAATGTTTTTTTTAAATGTTAATTAATTTTTTATATTAGAGAAATATGTTTTAAATATTTTTAAAAAAAACACAAAAATGTTCTGGCAAGATTTGTGCAATTTAACAATTGCAATGGCATTGAAACTTAGTTAATTAATCATCAAAAATTCATATTCCTGCAAACTGAGGAGAGAAAGCACTACGCTACATTACATTTGCTGGATGTAATGCTACGCAGTTGCAAATATATTGCAAAAGAATAATACCTGCAATACCTAGATTTATTTTTTCAAAAGCCTTAAATTTAGTTTAAAATAAATAGTTTTGGTTTACATCACAAATCTAGACCAAGATTTAAGAATCCAAAAGATGCATGTTGATTTGTGTACTTTTTTAACTCAATGGTGTATTTCACACTCTTGTAAATCACACCCTTGAATAAACATAAATATACGTGTAAATCAATAATCCTAATTATATCTTGACATTGGAATATCTACAGTTCTGGAAACCCAAATTTGTCAAAAAGTCCAAAATGGTTTCTCTTATTTTTTAATTATTAATTATGTTTGTTTATTTTACAAGCGTGTAAGTAGATTGCACACAGATACAGACACAAATACAGATTAGTGTGCAGTTGTTTTGTATGATGGGAAATCATTTCGTTCCACTTATAAAAACATGCCTCAAATGAATTATTTACTTGAAACAAATCATCTTCAAAAATTGCACCATGGGATGGAAAATAAATGTGGATTTTGAAATATGCCAATCAGCTCCTCACACTTCTGCCTTTTAAATTTGGCAAATAAAGCTTTTTGGCATTTTAAACAATAGTAGACCAATATGTATGCAGGGAGCAGAGTGGCTCTGTGGTAGAGCACTGAGTTGCCATTGCACTGAGTTGAGTCCTGGTTCAAATTCCGCTGCAGGCAGTTACTTTTATTTAGCCTGTTTGCATCGGGAGATGGATCATATGGGGTCTAGAACCCTCCTTCCTGACTTATAGCAATTGCAGCAATCACAAAACTTACGCATTATGAAACAAATAATATTCTATAGATGTTGAAGAAATTGGTCCGGATAGAGGTCACTGAATGAAATTCTCAAGTAATTTCAGATGATATTTATTGTTAGCCAACATTTCGACCTACGTTGTAGGTCTTCTTCAGGGCTATAAGCAAAATACAGACAATTTAAGAAAGCGGTATGAATATAATAAAACATTTTAAATATAGATAAACTAAAAGAAGGTGAATACAGGCAAAAATTGATAATTATGTGTAATAATGATGATAAAAATTGATAAAGGTGTACAGTAAAGTAATTATGAAGGTTAAAATGTAGAAAATAATAATAAAACATGAAGAAAATAATAATAAAACAGAAAGTGTTGACAGTTAAAAAATTAAGGTATTACAGATAAATAAAAACTGAATATACAATAGGAATGTGAAATGATATGGGTAAATTAGAAAGTGATAAGAATTACGCACTAAAATTATAGGTAATAAAAAAGAAGAAATAAAAATTGTAAAATTATAAAAATCTAGAAACGAATTATATAAAATAGAATAAAATTGAAAATAAAAATTATTTTAATACAGTATTAATATTAATAGGTAGAAAATACTTTATACTAGTGTAAAGAATATTAATTACATAAGAGAATGTAAGAAGACAGTTTATAAAAATGTAAAATATCAATTGTATAAAAGTAGGTATGTTTTAAGTAAGGTACGTGATAATATAATCAGGCTATATTGGACTAATTAACAGGCTAATAACAGGCTATATTGGAATTATGATATATATTGATGAATATTTAGGGTGGTATATAGATAACTAAAACAAATAAACGCCTTACAGTAATAGTGAGCTTGGAAGTAGTGATAATAACGGTAAATTGGGTATAGTACTGTTTTAGGTTATGAGGGAAAGAAATTAAAATGAAATGGAGGAGGGAGGGTGAGTAAATAGTGCAAAACATAAGTTACCTGTGGGGGTGGGACGGGGGGTGGGTCCTCTCTGGCTATGAAACACTGACTGATATAATTGAGAAGGAAGGATGGTTCCCCACCCTTACTGAGTGTAAAAAAATTTCTCAGAATATAAAAGCCGTTACAATGGCTATAAGTAACGTATAAAGGGGAAGAAGCAAATAGTGTAGAAGCCTCATATAAAGACTTGAAAATCCATACACACACACTCACATACACATATTCGTATGTATATGTATATATATACATATATATATATATATATATATATATATATATATACATATATATATATATATATATATATATATATATATATATAAATATATATATAAACACACACACACACACACACACACACACACACACACACACACACACAGACAAACATACATACTTATATTGTTAAGAATTTAATATTTTAATAAAATTGAAGATATATAATGTGATATTATGGATAGCTAATTAATTAAAATCAACGTTAATTTTATTTTATTACAAAATTTAAATTATTATAAAGAAAACAAAACAAAATAATACAATTTTTGATCTCCGTGGTTCAATGATAATTAATTTAAACGTCGGGATAATTAGAACAAATTTTAATTTACAAACACAATTCTTATAGTAAAACGATTCAAATAAAGTAAAACTCACAGATGTATGTACCAATCTTCTTCTTGAAGCTCCCTCCGAATCAACACATGATATAACGTTCTTCTTAATAACTTGAAGATGCTATCTTCTAAACACTCTGTACTCGAACAATGATGAGAAACTAGAAGGTCTTCTTCCCTGGACGCTCTTCTCACCAGCGTGACATAAATGGAGATGTCCTGTCCTTAAGACGCACCGAAACAGAGTGGGTTGAATGGAGAAGTCCTGTCTTTAGGAGGCGCTGAACCAGAGAGGTGTCGTCCCTTGGACGCGCCAAAAGAGAGTGAGACAAATATGGCGGAAAGACGCCGGTAGGGAGCAGCAATGCCATTTGAATCAATATGAAAATTAACTTTACTTATAGAAATTGTGTTTCTCATAAAACAAATCAAATATTAATTTAATAAAAAATATTTTATAAATTTTGGAATTATTTTTATTTATTTAATTAAACTAATCAGAAATCGATATCAACTTTAAGGTAGTCCGATTGATAATAACTATCGATAATTTTTTATTTATTTCTAATATATTTTGAACCTCAACATTCGCCTGTCTTATAAAAAAAAATAATAAAAAAAATGTTTATTTTCCGGATTCTTTATGAATTATTGAATTTACATTAATTTTTGGTTTTATATATAATAATTATTAGTTTTGTTAGATTTAGTAGCCGGAGTGAACAAATTTAAACAAAGATTTTATTGCGATTTAGTCATTCTGTAATCCTATCAAGTTCCTTAAATTCCAACCAGCTTGAAATTCAACATTTTTCCTTAACCTTTCCCCGCAGGTAGTTTCGGATGTCTGCAGCTCTTTTCCAACATTTTATCCCACTATAATATTTACTGGCTGTTTTCTTGGTTTTTCTTTGTAAATTATTTCTCTTAGCTTTATCCTTTCTTTCTTTATTTTTGCTTTCAGAATGGTCAAAATTTTCTTCCATCTCATGATTACTAATTTTTATTTGGCCTTCATCAGAAGATACTTCAGCATCATAAATATCACTGTCTAAATACTTATTTTTCACGGTAGTATTGGGCTCATCAATATTATCTTCATTTGTTTTGTTTGGTTTATCAATGCCCCAAACATCAACTACATCATAACGATTGTCATTGGTAGCTTTCTTATCATCACCATAATCAATTTCATAATCACAATCAGGTTGGTTTTTTATCAAACTCTTCTCCAAATTATTTTTAAGTTCATCCTCTGATGAAAAATCATTAAATTCCATTTTCTCATTAAAACACTGGTTATCTCTTGTTTCATCATCAATTACAAATTTTTTAATTGTTGAATTATCATCATCTGAAAAAGTCTGTTTGGATTTCTTCTTCTCTTTAATAGTGGTTTCCTTATCAATTTCTTCATCATTGGCAAAAAGTTCATTTGAATTTTTATTAACATCATCGACAGCATAAGCCTCTTCTTCATTTGTTTCAAAAGGAATAATAACATTGTCCGTATTTTTTATATTCATATCAAGTTGAGCACAACATAAATCATTTTGTTGATCTACAGCATTTGTTAACTTTGTAACCTTCTCATCGGTAAGATCCGTTACTTTAACCTCCAAACTCGAAATCCCGTCGTCAAATACCTGTTTAATCGAATTAATTATTTCTGTTTTTAACCCAGAAATTTCTGTTCTAAGCCTTTCCTGACCTTCACCCATGTTATTAATCTCTTCTCTCATTTTATTACTTTTCTCATTACTCTCTTCTCTCATTTTATCTATTTTCTCATTATTCTCTTTCATTTTCTCATTATTCTCTTCTCTCATTTTATCTATTTTCTCATTATTCTCTTTCATTTTCTCATTATTCTCTTCTCTCATTTTATCTATTTTCTCATTATTCTCTTCTCTCATTTTATCTATTTTCTCATTATTCTGTTTCATCATTTTTAATAAATCAAACATTATGTTTGGCTCAGACGTATTTCCCGCGCATTCTTTGCTGGCCACGTTTTGCTCGTTTCCGGCGAATCCCTGACCGGTTTTTAAATCTAATACGCTTTGACTTCCGGCAGCGATCTGTGATTCCCTGAAAATTGATGACTCATTTTCCACTGCTTTATGGCACTCTTCCAACATTTCAACTTGACTATTATTTTCAACTAAATCGTCAATCCTATCACCATTTTTAGACATCTTTAATTTTGAAATTAAATTAATATTTTAAAAATAATTAGTTAATCAATATGGTATTATAATTAATAAAACCTTTATATTTAAACCTATTTTTAATATGTTTACCGGTTCTACTGTTACGAAACGTTGCCGCTGACGCAATTTTATATATTACAAATGTTTATTTACTTATTAATTCTGATTATTCTCCCGAATTATCATTGCCTATACGTTGGGCGCCAAATGTTAAGAATTTAATATTTTAATAAAATTGAAGATATATAATGTGATATTATGGATAGCTAATTAATTAAAATCAACGTTAATTTTATTTTATTACAAAATTTAAATTATTATAAAGAAAACAAAACAAAATAATACAATTTTTGATCTCCGTGGTTCAATGATAATTAATTTAAACGTCGGGATAATTAGAACAAATTTTAATTTACAAACACAATTCTTATAGTAAAACGATTCAAATAAAGTAAAACTCACAGATGTATGTACCAATCTTCTTCTTGAAGCTCCCTCCGAATCAACACATGATATAACGTTCTTCTTAATAACTTGAAGATGCTATCTTCTAAACACTCTGTACTCGAACAATGATGAGAAACTAGAAGGTCTTCTTCCCTGGACGCTCTTCTCACCAGCGTGACATAAATGGAGATGTCCTGTCCTTAAGACGCACCGAAACAGAGTGGGTTGAATGGAGAAGTCCTGTCTTTAGGAGGCGCTGAACCAGAGAGGTGTCGTCCCTTGGACGCGCCAAAAGAGAGTGAGACAAATATGGCGGAAAGACGCCGGTAGGGAGCAGCAATGCCATTTGAATCAATATGAAAATTAACTTTACTTATAGAAATTGTGTTTCTCATAAAACAAATCAAATATTAATTTAATAAAAAATATTTTATAAATTTTGGAATTATTTTTATTTATTTAATTAAACTAATCAGAAATCGATATCAACTTTAAGGTAGTCCGATTGATAATAACTATCGATAATTTTTTATTTATTTCTAATATATTTTGAACCTCAACAATATATAATATTGGCACGTATGAGAGGGGGGGGGGGGAGGAGAAAGTCATTAGGAAGCGGGGGTGGTTAGTTATTTTGTATTAGGTCTAGTATGTGTCTGTAAACTATTGATAGGTTATTTTTGTCAGTCTTTGTGTTTAACGGATTTTTTTCTAGGTTAATGTATAATGATTCTGTAATTAGTCTTTTGGTATAATTAGGAACAGTGGCGAGAACAGAGGATTGGTCAAAGTTAAAGGTGTGGTTAAGGATTAAGGCATGTTCTGATAGTTTGGAAGCAGATATGTTCCGGGTAGATATAGAGGTCTTATGTTGTGATAGTCGTCTGTAAAAGTGGTTTTTTGTTTCCCCAATGTAGGAGGAGGTACAGTTTGGGGCAGAGCAGGAGATGCGGTAAACAATGTTGGAGAGATTTTTAATGGGGATCGGGTCTTTTAAATATGTGAATAGTTGGGATAATTTGTGATATGGCTTAAAACCAAGGCGAAGGTTGGGAAAGGTAAGATTTAAGATTTTTTGGATATTGTCAGACAGACCAGGAATATAAGGAAAAGATCGGTATATGAAGGAACTGGGGTTCGGTACTGTTGGGTACGGGGAGGGGTAAATTACATTACTAGGGTGTTTAAGGGGGTCTAGTAGTTTATTGGTAATGTGGGCTGGGAAGTTGTTAGAGAGTAGTATGTTTTGGATTCGTAGGATGTTGGTTGGTCGAAATTGGGTGTCTGATAGGGATAAACACCAGTGAATAAGGTTTTTTGCTGTATTGATCTTCTGGTGGTAAGGATGCTGTGAGAAAAAATTGAGGAGTCTGCCGGAATATGTGGGTTTGGTGTACCAATCAAAGGACAAGGAGCTATCATTATTTCTTATAATGAGGAGGTCAAGAAAGGGGAGGGTGTGATTGGTTTCAGTTTCTATGGTAAATTTGAGACGGGGATGGTAGGAGTTAAAGGCTACTAGTATTTCAGGGATTTTTTCAGGATTGAGAACTAAAAGGAGGTCATCGACATATTTCTTGATGAGGAAGATGTCATAGGGGAATAGAGGGATGATGGAGTCAAGAAGGTCATTAAGAACAATGTTAGAAATGTCTGGAGCAAGGCAATTACCCATGGCCAGACCTGAGATTTGATTGTAAAATTTACCATGGAAACTAAGATATCCGGATTTACAACACAGTGTAAGGGATTCAAGGTAGAAAGTGAGGCAAAGAGTTGTGTGTGGTTGGATGATATTCCAGTTTTTTTCTATAATGCTGAGGGCTTTGTCAATGGGGATATTGGTGAATAGACTAGTGACATCAAGGGAAGCTAAAATGAATTGTTCAGGAATGTGAACGGAAAGTAGTTCTTGCTTTAGATGAAAGGAATTAGTAATGTCATAGGTGTTGTTATGGCTGAGGGTTTGCAGAGAAGGAAGAAGAAATTTGCTAAGTTTGCTAGATGGGGAGTTTATGTTAGAAATAATGGGGCGGAGTGGATATCCTGGTTTGTGGATTTTGGGTAATCCATATAAACGAGGAGATATGGAGTTATAAGAGATAAGATTGTAATATGTATGTTTATTGATTTGTCGGGTTCTATGAAGGTCCTTTAGGTGATGGTTGAATTTAGTCATGAGAGAGAGGGTGGGATCACGGGGGATGGGTGTATATGTTGTCGTGTCAGATAGGAGGGAACTAATTTTTTCAGTATAGTCATCAGTGTCCATTATTACAGTCACGTTGGCTTTGTCTGCTTTGGTAACTGTAAGTTGTGGGTTTGATCTGAGGAATGTGCGAGTGGTGGCAATGTCATTAAAAAATGAGGGGGAAAGAGGAGGGGGCTGTTTTTGGGAGCATTGTAAGTGATTGGTGATTAAATTGGTGATGCGGACACGGGATACTTCTTTCTCATTGTCCGGGACTGTAAAACTGTCATCTCTGTATATGTGTTCTAGGTCTGTGATGAGGTTGGGGATGAGTTTGGTGGAGTTGGAAGAAGGAGTGGAAAAATTTGGGCCTAAGCTTAGGATCTTTGATACTTGTGGAGGGATGGCGGTAGATGATATATTGTGGACCCATTTTTCGTTACCTGTGGGGTAAATTTTTTTGGCTGTTGATTTTATATAGAGGTCTTTA
The DNA here is from genome assembly GCA_037127475.1 of Arma custos. Classification (NCBI taxonomy): domain Eukaryota; kingdom Metazoa; phylum Arthropoda; class Insecta; order Hemiptera; family Pentatomidae; genus Arma; species Arma custos. The sequence goes on along the minus strand of CM073762.1, from coordinate 59,189,204 downwards.
AATTTAGATATGAGGGACTGTTTTTTGTGTTTTTTTATAGATGTACAGAAATTGTTGATGAAAGAAATGAGGGTGTTGATGTAACTATCACCGATAAGGGTAGAAAGGGTCGTCTTGAGAGAAGAAATTTGAGTATGGATGGAATCTATCTGTTGAAAAATTTCCTTAATTTTAAGATTAAGTAAAGTTTTTTTGAATAGAAAAGAGGACCGGTAAAATCTATATTGAAAGGGTTGGCATATGTGGATGTTTTTGAGGGAATTCTCAATTGATTTCGGAAAAAGGGAATTAGTTCGGCATTTTAGGAGGAAGGTTCGTTGTTCTATTTTAATAGTAAGGCGTTTATGTAAGTAACAAAATAGATTAAGATTCTTATTACAATGGGGAAATTTAGATTTTAGAGAAGAGAAAAAATTAACATTATGGTCAGAAATATTTGTTTTAGTTATCTATATACCACCCTAAATATTCATCAATATATATCATAATTCCAATATAGCCTGTTATTAGCCTGTTAATTAGTCCAATATAGCCTGATTATATTATCACGTACCTTACTTAAAACATACCTACTTTTATACAATTGATATTTTACATTTTTATAAACTGTCTTCTTACATTCTCTTATGTAATTAATATTCTTTACACTAGTATAAAGTATTTTCTACCTATTAATATTAATACTGTATTAAAATAATTTTTATTTTCAATTTTATTCTATTTTATATAATTCGTTTCTAGATTTTTATAATTTTACAATTTTTATTTCTTCTTTTTTATTACCTATAATTTTAGTGCGTAATTCTTATCACTTTCTAATTTACCCATATCATTTCACATTCCTATTGTATATTCAGTTTTTATTTATCTGTAATACCTTAATTTTTTAACTGTCAACACTTTCTGTTTTATTATTATTTTCTTCATGTTTTATTATTATTTTCTACATTTTAACCTTCATAATTACTTTACTGTACACCTTTATCAATTTTTATCATCATTATTACACATAATTATCAATTTTTGCCTGTATTCACCTTCTTTTAGTTTATCTATATTTAAAATGTTTTATTATATTCATACCGCTTTCTTAAATTGTCTGTATTTTGCTTATAGCCCTGAAGAAGACCTACAACGTAGGTCGAAATGTTGGCTAACAATAAATATCATCTGAAATTACTTGAGAATTTCATTCAGTGACCTCTACCCGGACCAATTTCTTCAACATAAATTATCATAGGTCAACAATTATTATCAATATAAATATTCTATAGAGCATTAAAAATTTAAAAAACAAATAAATATTCACCTAGAATTGCGTTTTGAGGTAACCAGTCCTTTGCTAAGACATTTTCAGGCTTGTTGGGAAGATATTCCGGTTCCCACTTCATTATAACTCTCTGCTTTAACTTTCTAAACGCGGCTAAGAAAGGTTCAATCAGTTCCTTAGGAACGAAAGTCGCTTTTATGATGCTTCCGAAAGAAAAGTATATAACGCCATTTTCTGATTCGTCTAAAAACGTTTTCAGCTCCTAGAATATAAGGAAATAATATTGAGAAAATCATAAAAATTATATAATAATGATAGTATTTATGAGAGTTAACTCACCTGGGTGAGCTGGCCGCCTCCGTGTGACGTCATGCCTCCAACCTCAACTATGTTAGGGAGGTAAGGTCGAACATAGCCCATCGAGAAGTGGGAATCAACTAGCACGAGGGAGGTATTTCGCAGCATGTCAATCAATGGTGGAAAAATATAAGTGCCATTATTACTCAAATATGTTCTAATTAATCTTTCCTGAAAAAAAATAATAATTATAATACAATAAACCATCAGAACATTAAAACCAATCAGACCCTTCGAAAGAGGGGGTGTAGAAGGAGGGGAGGCCAAAAAAATGTTAGAGCATGCTAGATAAAATACAGTTAAAAGTTTATTGAACAAAATTATAAAAATATTTCAGTGTAGGGTAAATAATATCACATGATCCATAAGGCGCCATTGTAAGACTTCTTTGTAACTGTACAACACATGACTTGTATTAACTTGTATTAAACTCAATATCTGTGGCTAAAAAAAGTGAACCTAAGTCAAGTTAAAATCTGTGAGCACTGTATTAAGTAATTTTAAATGATTTAATTTATTTTGAAGAGAAAAGATTCGTCCAAGGCCGGGATTCGAACCCGGGACTCCCACGTATCCGTTGTGGTGCTCTCCCACCCTGGCTCGTCTCACGATCAGACAAATCCATTCTCTTCATCGATCCCATATCCCCGTGTTCTCGCTATTTTGCGATGTAAACAAGGATAATAATTTTCATTGAACATTACTTTAATTAGAATCTTGTTGACTTAAGTCATATTATTTATAATTTATTTTATTTTATTTTTTTATTAATCATTATAATTTTTTAATATTTTATTTTGAAGAGAAAAGAAAAAAAAACGGGTTCGAATCCCGACCTTGGACAAATCTTTTCTCTTCAAAATAAAATATTTAAAAATTATAACAATTAATAAAAAAATAAAGTAAAATAGATTAAATCATCGTTCATTTCTCAAAAAAAAAAAAATGCACACCTACAACCCATGAAGAGTCTTGGGTTCGGTACATGGTAGAGACTATACTGTTTTTAAGAAAACAGTTGTGTAGAGAGGTAAACTTGTTCGAGATCACGCTTAACTGCCAGGTTCTCCACTAATCTTTTAGATAAGGTACGTATTATAAAGATACCTACTTTATAGAGGGCGGATGAGCCCTAGGAGGGTTTGCATATTCCACAGAATCCCTAAATGGCTGTTAACAGATCATTTTCTGTAACGGTCGGATTTGTACCCGGGATCCTAGGCATAGCAACTCAGCTCTATATCACTGAGCTACTCTGCTCCTATTAGTACAAAATGTACACAAAAATAAAGCATAAATAAAAATATCCGGAATGCTGGATGAATGAAAAATAGGACTAAAGAAATCAATAGCAGAGTAGAGCAACCATGAACATCTAAAATGAGTTAAACCAGCAAAGCTATAAGAATACGCTTATTACGTTGGTATGTTTTCAGCATATTATTGTAAGGGGTGGAAACACATAGAACCTAAAGGAAACTGTTTAAGGGGATAGAGGCTTTCGAAATGTGGGTTTACCGAAAAAAGCTGAGAATATTGTGGATGGATAGATTAACCTATGGACAAGGAAATAGACTGCACTATATAGTTATTAAGGGAAAAATAGAGGGAAAGCGTGATCCTGGTCGCTGAAGAACCTTAGATCAAGATAGACATCAGTGGTATGGAGTTTACACCAAGACACTGTTTAAATGCATTTCCTACAAAGTGAAGATGCCATTGATCCTCAATGTTCTGGGAGGGCACGGCACTTAAAATAAATAAAAACAAGATTAAAAAAATAGTTACTATTACTTAAAATCAAAATGAGTTTAACGATGGTCAAGATGGATGTCTACTTAACGTTACATCTTAAAATGTCAAACTTTTCGAGACGGAATACTTCCTTTATTGAGTAACTTAATAAACCCAAGCATTACTGAATGAATACTAGGTAACACTTAGGTCTTGTTAGAAGTAGTATACAACGATGTATCAGATATATACTAAAAGAAATGTAAACTTTACGAACTCCCTTATTGTGTATTTTATCAAAGAGTTTATTATTATTAATTACTTATTTATGTAAGGCATAAAATATTTAATGCTTTCATTACGATTAATACAACTTAGTCATAGCCCTGCTGGGTTGAACAAGTCTTTTTTTTTTTAACGTATCTGTAGAAAATATCACTTACCTGTTCTGGTAGGTAATAAAATGACACTGCGATTTCTTGAATGTTGAGTAGCGTATTCACTAGCCGTTCCTTAAACGACATGCGATCAGTCATCGGCACCCTAAAATTTGGAACATAAGAATACGGATGTACATTTCCAGTAAGGTAAGAGGACCAGGCAGAAGGAGGGTGAGCATCGATACTGATAACTGGAACTTTGAAGATATGTCCAAAAGCGATGAATACTTCGAATAAATAGAGCGATTCTGATATCATCAGGTCGAATTTGTGGTTTCCTTCTAACACTTCATGCAAGCAATTTCTTTTCAGACACATTTCTATCACATCTAATTGCATTTTCCTCACAAACGGCCAAGAGATCATTGGTTGAGACATTCTACTAAGCTCTTTAAGCCTGTCTTTTTCTGGAACAAAACCGAAAATAAGTCCCAACATTAAAATAATTCTAAGGTACAAACTTTAAGTTAAAATAATACTCACTGTCAACCAAAAGTTCCTCTAGGACGTTTTTCACTGTTATGTAGCTACAATTTCCAATGGGAGAATCGTGTTCGAATGACGACACCATTGTGAGGTTGTGACCATTTTGTGACAGCTTTTTGAACAGTGGTATAAACGCATGGACGTGGCTCTTAGGCGACAGAGGGAACATCAATAAGATGTTTGCTGCCGAACTTAAAGAAAACAGAGTAAAAAGTGTAAAGGAAATCATTTTTCTTTCAATAACTTTTAAAAGGACTAAACAGAAACTGAGCGATTGTCAAACACGCACGATCTTTACTCTGTCAGGTTCTCTTTAAATTAGCAAATAGTGATATCAGACACCGAATGATAAGAAGATAGAACATATATAATATCCACCAAGAACATTCAATGCTAAACGATTGTCTCTTGATAACCAAGAAAATTTTTTAAGTCACTTAGATTTTTCACGAGATTTTACTTTAATTAATTTTATTCAGCATTTTGTATAACGTTCATAAAATATCCATAACTAAAATACACGGCTAAACTGGTATATATGATAATATATTTGTACTTTATGATCAAATAGTATAGGGTGTGCAAAGTTATTTATACATGGAAAAGTTAATTTATTAAACGAATGTTTTAATATCTAATGTTTTTCTGACTTTCAGAGCTTCTTCAGCTTCTTCAACATATTCAGCAGTAATAAAAAAGATTTAGTAGAAAACATAAGTTACTGCTTACAGCAAAAAATAAAAGTATCTGACCATCCTTTTTATGACATCAGATACTTTTGTATAAAAAATACAAGTTGTGATAACCAACGAAAATAAATACACTCCTGTATCAAGAAAACACTCTTGCTCCATCATAATCATGGTTATCGCTTTTTTTGGTATTAATTTAACGTTTATTATCATATACTTTATTGATACGAATAACTATTAGAGGTATTACCATGCATAGACAGTTATAGGGCTTTAAAACCCCTAAAGAAAAAACTAGTCATGATTCTTCAACATCTTCTGAACCATTTTATTGTCATGCTTTTAGGAAGAAGCGTTTCTTCTTAGACAGTAAGCTTAATAATCGAGGATAAAGTGATTTTTCAAAAACTTTAGAACCAACAGTGAATAAACTAATCGAACTGTACTAAGGTGCCCCATTATCTTTATTTCACTTAATCTTTAAATTTTGGTATGGGTTTTCGCTCAAGAAATGTTAACAACAACAAGTGGTTCTGCCTTGAAAAACACATTCACAGGTGCATTACAGAAAATGTTCAATACTGCATTACTTGTATGTATGCGGTAAGGATACAAATGTTAGATACACTATTAAAAGTCAATGATACTGTATCCTCATGAAATTTTACCTAAATTACACAATAAAATTCTATTAAGTCACTGCAAAATTAGATTAGGCATGATAATTGGTCAGTAATATGGCATGATAGGACGAAAGAAAGTGATGATTTGAAGACTAAAACCAAACTATATCATATAAACTATATAACAGACTATATCAACAAAGTACACCAATACTTCGGGAATAGTGGGCTACTTAGTTTTAGACATTGGTATCACAGTAAATAAAAAAAAGTAAATGTGAGAGGTAGACCGAGACGTAGGTGGGAAGATTCCGCTAAGAGTGAGTGACCTGGCGGATTAGGGCTCGGGTAGTGATCTGTGGACAGACGTTTGTCAGCAGAGATTGGTGGTATCGGCATCGAACCTTCGGGTTCGCTAAGCTTTATTATTACTATTATTAGCCAAAGGTCACTCACTACAAGGATCTTGAAAACTTGACATTTAGAGGTTTCGATTACGAATAAATAGACCAAATAATGTTTATTAAAATAAATAAAATTTTGTTTTGTTACTTTATCTCGGTGAACACTATTAATAATAATCTTAATAATTTTTAATTGATTCAACGATTATTTTTATTAAAATAGAATATAGTGTGCATTTTTTGATTGATTGGATCATCTTTTAAAGTGCTTATTAAAACTGTTTTAAAAGTATTTAACAATAATTTAATCTAATCTAATAATTTGCAGGATTTTTTCCGAATGGCTGAATGATCATTTTCATGAAAAGGTGAATACAAAAATTTGTCTTTGTTGCTTAAGGTGACTATTCAACATTTAGAGATTGGTTAGATAAACAATGGAAAACATTACAATGCTAAAAAACATTGTTAGATAAATGATTCACAAATTAAACAATAATGTCATTTAAATTGTGCCCACTCGCTTATCACGACCTGTTCTACTAATTAAAAAGATTGTGCAATACAGACACAACACAATAAGACGGAAATGACAAATTTAACAGAGCCAAGCTTCTGTAAATGTTTTTTCAGATATAAGTATTTCTTTGCGAATTAAATTTTTCGGTAATAATATTAATAATTCAAAAAATCTATACAGATTATTGATAAAAAAAGTCCTCGGCCCCGTCTGTCTGTCTGTTCACGGTAAATTCAATAACTACTGCACGGATTTTCATGCGGTTTTCACCAATAGATAGAGTGATTCACCAGAAAGGTTTAGATATTGAATTTATCGAAATTTTGTTTAATTTGTTTGGAATATAACAATAATTGTCGGAAATGTTGGAAAAAGTATGGCTTCCAGGGAGGTTTCATGGAGGATACTGCCCAATCCCTTTGTCATATAACAAAACAATGCATGGCGATATATTCCTCTTTTATAGATTTACAAACAAGTCCAGGATAGCATATATCTATCTTTTAAAGACAGCTATACCTAAACTATACCTAGTTTATCTTCTAAAAAATTGATCAAGTGCAATGTAATTTGGAAAGCTATTTAGACGAGTTCAGTATTAATCCTCATCAACTTATATACTTTAGTTACGTTAAGCATATTTTATACCATTCAATTTAAATGAGTATCTTATGGGTTATCGCAATAACTTAATGCGCATGAAAATAAATGTACATTAGACAGACATAATATAGAATACATAATGAAAAGCATTAGACAGACATAACATGTAAGTATAATGTCTTACTACCCGTGAAAAGCCGGGAATACAAATAATAAATTAAAGAATTAAATAATAAATTAAAGAATGAGATAAACTGAAATAAAACAATAATATAGAGTGTTGTATTTCTGCTTTATAGAAGTAAGCCTAAAAAACTAATTTTATAATGTCTTTATAAACTAATTCTTACATCGTAAAAATAGAATATATTTATTTAATACAAATGTATTTTACAATATATTTATTATATTATATAAAATTACAAACTAGAAACTTATCATTTATTAATTATAAATAAATCATTTTATAATGTAATCTGTGACATATGGATTCCACTTATTAAACGCAGTATGAATTGGTGACATTTATTTTCTTTAAACAAATTCATAATAATCAATATCCAATTGAGAAAGAAATAGATACTAATTTTTTTAAGATTTTCCGAACCGCTGTGATTTTCGTTCACGTAAAATTTTCTTCAAAATTTTGATTAATTTAAATTCATTTATTTTACTCAATCAAATCAAATAATTGTTATGAACAACTAATAACGATTGATATATAACAAATTATTCAGATTATTTGTCCAATAAATAAATTTGTAAACGGATTACATACAAATTCTTTTCGCTATACGTCACTCGCATAACAAATATTCTAGTGATACCATTCACTACACAAAAATAAATTAAAGGCAAATATCCTTGCTTATTATTTTTCGATGTTATTTCAACACCAAGCAATAGTCCTATCAGTACAAATTAATCTGAAAAAAAATTGTACTAATAAAAATTTCAATAAAATTACCAGCTCGTCGAATAAGTGCTGATACTTAGGTTAAAAGTAAAATTTAAAACGTCATAATAATGAAGAATATCACTTCATAAAAAACTAATATAACATTGAAATAAACCTTTTACAATATACATATTTACAACTATAGCACAGGCTCAGGTACATAAGTGATAGAGCTATATATAAAGTTTATATAAATCCATACGTGATAATTATTTCTATAAAATAGTTTAATACTAAGTGTTACTAAACAATAAAAGAACTTAACATTAAGAGTAAATTTGTGTATAAATAATACATTTTACTCAAATTTATTTTTTTGACTTCCATTTTTTGGATTTCTGTTTTTCAGATTTCCCTTTTTTAGATTTCCATTTTTCAGTTTTCCGTTGGATAACTGTTTAGCTTCACGCGTTATTGTGATATTATTTGATTTATAAATATGTTTGAATAAAAATATTAAAATTTTGATTAATATATATTCAACTAAAATTAACAAACACAAGCATCCTATAATGATAAGCAGTATCACTAAGATGACATCCAATAAAAAGTATTGGAACAAATTGAGATTCAAAGAGGCCGGTTTAAGATGCTTGGCTCCGTTGTGCCTCAAGACGTACTCGACCCAATACACTGCCTTGTCCACTGGTTTCTGATCTTTATCCTTTAAAATCAACGATTTTCTTTCCAAATTCTTCTTAAATCTTAAAAAGAAGAGGAATTAACTCAACTATATTATAATAATAGAATAAAATTATACGTAATGAATAGACGTAATAAAATTATACGTAATAAGGGCAAACAAATAACAGATACATATCGGGTTCTTGACAAATAAGCAATAAAGGGGACGTTAAAGTCATTATGAATGGCTGTATTTGTAACAAAGTATGAAGAAATGAGGATTATGGATTAGTGGATCCACAAATCTCTACTCCTTAAGTCTAAATGGGTCTTTTAATAGTCATGTATATTTTGTAATTAATCTTAGATCGTTTGTCTAGTAATTGTTAAAGTAGCCAGAAACGGCGAGCAGTTTCTTGTTGTTTCAGTCTAATAAGAGGATTTCAAGTTACAAGTTTTTGATAACATAGACCAGAGTACTAAAGGAATCAGCGGGATATTATTAAAGGTCACTAAAGAACAGGAAGTCATTGGATTACGATGCCAGGAGTAATGAATCTATAGATTAAATACAAAATTTCTACTACACCAAAAACTTATTGCGAACTGCATTGCATTAAGTCCACAAATATACAAAAAAATAATCTTTTTGATAATTAATATCTACTATTTAATAAACTTTACAGAACTTATTTACATATAGTGCCGATGAGAGGGCTATTAATGTTTTGAGTTAGTTGTAGACTATAGTATAGAAAATTCATACGATTTCCCTACTCGAGCGGAATTACTCCAGAATTGCAGCACGTTGCTTTTGCTTGCCTAGAGGATAAGAAGGCAACATCTTACGATTATTAAACAAATTATACTAATAGAACCAAAAAAAAAAAACATTTCATAAATATCGAGGCCTACATTCTTAGTACTACATTAGGGTTGGTACAGGGTAACATTGGACACAAAAACACAATGAGAAAATGTGAAAAATATTATTAATTTATTAGGGTTTGAAAAAGTGAATTAAAACCAAAATTCATAAGTGAAAAAGAACGAATAATATAAAAATAAAGAACAAAAACATACAGTTTTCATAAAAATTTATATTTCGAACATTCCAATATGTAATCTGTAACGACTTCGTTTGTTTAAAATTCACTGGAACCTAGTTAACCAGGAATCACTGAAAAAAGTGATTTTTAATGATATCTTTTTTCAAGATGGCGGAAAACCCATAGCCAAAATACTATCTATAATCGACTATAGATAATTGGGTGAGGTTTTTACGATAGGGACTTCTAAAACCAGAAAAATACAATAAAGAAACAGGATTTCACTATTACACTTTATTTATCCAAACACTCACGCATATTTCTGATGCAATGACAAATTTTCCAGTTTCTAAAAGCTCTGAAGAAGTAATTTGCAGAATCATATAAAGGTGCATCTCTTTTGTGACACCTTTCAAAGCTTTCGAACATTGGCTATTTTATGACACGTGTTATCATTTCCACTATGCTGTATTCATCTGATTGACCTTATGTTACAATAGTCAGACCAAACATCATGTCAAATAGTGCTAATTTAAAATTGAATCGCTAAATTAGTTAATACTATTTTATTCATACTATAACGATTAAAAAGTTAGCATCTGCTAAATATATTTATGATTCAAGCAGTATTGATAAGCTTTAACTTCGGTCATCACAAAATTCTATAGACTTTATTCACTCACTTGTCTCGTTATACTTACTCGGGGTTGTCCATAGAGGTGTTTATAGCAAGGAGCAGATTCTCAGTCGTTATATTATGGTTATCCAAAACATAGGCAAATCCTTCCTTATGAGCGAGTAGGGCGTTGTAATACTGATCTGAGAAGAAGGGTATGATGACAAGGGGGACCTTGTGGTATAACGCCTCTGTCAGTCCATGGAAGCCACCGTGCGATATGAAGAGCCGGCAGTTGGGGTGAGCTGAAACAAGAAAACGGTTTTGACTGGAGTAAGTAGTCCTATTACATTACTAAAAAATTCGTATCAAAACATTTTTGCATGGGGAATATTTCCGTTCGTCTCTTTCAATTTTTTTTTAAATTTACTCTAATTATATATTGGCTCTTGTTACATTTCCTCAGTACTTTTCAATATCTATACCTAATATATGTATAGCAAGAAATGTTTTATAGTAAGTTATTAAAAAAACCCAATATTAATTAATTAATTTCTGCTACGTAATTATGTAAATAATATTAATAATGGATTTAATTTATCAGGGATGGATTCAAAGATTGCTGTTAATCTTTTTGCCACAGTTCTTTCAATCTCTGAATCCTTCTCCATCGTTCTTCTGCAGAAAGCATAGCCTTTCTTTGGGAGGATCCTCAATATCTACAAGTCTACTTCTAAAACCTGTTCTGTTCCGAACTCCTTGTCGGTCCAATATTTGCTCTTTTAAAGTCCTTATGTGTCTCTTAAAGCCACGGAGGTTGTATTTTCCATTTCTCTTGATGGTTGAGAATTTCGATAATCGACCTTTTGATCCTAAATCCTTTTCTGCCCATATCTGCCCATAGACCATCAATTTCCTCCTTCTCGTACTGATAGAAATCCCTTCTAACTTGTCACAGATTTCTTGGTTTGACCTCAGTTGAACTTTGTATCCATCTTCAGGTATTTTCATGATGCCTAGAATTTCCCCTAATATCTTTGTTCCCTCTTTCTCAATTTCAGCAGTTTTCTCGCCTACTAAGTTTTGTGCTGCAAAGAGGTACTCTGGTTTTTCTACCATGCAATAGTGCCTGAGAAAATGTTTAATATAGTTTTAGAATACACATTTGTATTATTCCCACAGTATTTTAAATTTTATTTATTACAATGATTCATAATTTTATTTTATAAATACTTCTATCATTAACACTAAGTTATCTTAACTTGATTTCATAATTTATCTGTCATCCATGTGTTAATTTCTCTTGTATCTTTTTCTCCTTATTAATTAATTATTAATTCACTTATTAATCGTTATCTTATTCATATCGTTATGAAAAAACATTAAATATAACATATTTTTTAGAGAGGATAAAGAAATGCCTGTCACATAATGAAATTAAGATTATAATTTATAAATATATGCCAATTTTATTTTATGGAAATAAAAAAATAATTAGACCTGAGGATAAAGACAATGATTTTCTTTTCTTGGAGAAACTACGATGTCAGCGTATCTCTTAGGTCGTTCAGTTTCCACGCAGTAGACTCCGTCGAAGTCTAAGGAAATTCAAAGTCAAAGCCAGAAAGTATTTGTTGCTGGTATGTATCTATTCACACCCAGTTGTTAAAATGGCGAACACCAATGTCGGTCGCTCCAATGTATTCAATTCATGAAATTGTGTTTTGAACAATTTTCAAAAGAGCTTCAGCCAGGTATAAATCAAAACTGGGAAAGAATCTATGATGGGCATACATTATTTTATCCGTCCTAGATGAAGTAAGGCCAAACCTTCCAAAAGAGAAGCTGAATACTGGTGTGAATTAAGCTGCCGTACATAGAGTTCATAAATTAACCACATATCGTCACATAGAACATTATTATATATTTGATCTACGATCTTGCATATGAGTAGTTTTCACCAAAATGTATTTATAAAGTATGAAAAATAAAAACGTTAATCCTTAAACAGATTGTTTAAAAAACACAAAATTTCTTACCTAAAATTCTTTTCTGGGGTAGCCAGGGCATAGTCTTAATATTCTTTGGCTTGCTCGGATGCTCTTCGCCCTCCCACCTCATAACGACATTTTGTTTCAATCGTGCACATACCGACATGAAAACCTCTTTCATTTCCGCTGGTAATGATGCAATATTCATAATACTTCCAAAAGTGAAGTATATGAAGCCGTTTTCTGAACTGTCTAAATAGTCCTGCAATTCCTATAAAATCCAAAATGTGAATTTAATAAACAAAACATAAATTATGTGATTAGTTTTAAAATTATAATAAATCTTAAGGTAAAGGGCCCGAAATACCGTCTCATCTTCAATCATTAGAAACTGTCTAGCGATGATATTGTTGGGAAAACGCTCGAAATATTTCAGTACCAGTTAATAGTAAAATTTTGGTTTCGAACAGGACTTTAAACTACAAAACGAGAGTCACCTGAGGTACGTTGCTTAGCATAACAACCTACCTTGCCAAAGGTCGCGGATTCGCAGTCATTAAGATTTTTTAAAGGATGTAAAAAACCCTTGGTTATGCCGTCCTTCGAAAGGGGCGTAAAATAGGGGTCACGACTATGTTCGGTGTCATTATTAGGATAGGCAAAATTTAGGACTTTCACTGTAACATCATCCAATTAGTCCTTGTAGTATAAAGTGGTGTTAAATGATTAAACAGAACGAGCAGAAGATGGTGATAGTTTATGTTTGAGTTCAAAAAGCTATTCCGATGTAATCTTATCTATTATTATATCCAATGTTATCTTTACTATTCATATTGTTATATCTACAGCCCCTGTGAATAAGCCGTTAAGTCGGATTTTGTCCAGAGAGAGCTAACTGCTTTCAGATAACCGGAATCGTATCATTATCATAGTTTTGGGGTTGAAATGGAGTTGTAATATAAGCTATAACACCTTTTCAAGCCACTGCCTTAATCAGCACCTTATTCACTACGAACATTACTCAGTCAAGCTTACTTAAGTACAACAAACCCATTTTGGAGAATATTAGACTTAACCACTTATCCCATACCTTGATTCTGCTAGTCGTTCATCTTTTTATAAGCTATCTCTCATGAAATTTAAGCACTTAGATAAGTTTTTTTATTCGTCCAGATGAAATATTAGTATTGGCCAATAACGAATTTTTTACAAATTGCATATATACTACATATATATATATATACTAGTGCTGAAATTTTGAATTTCTTGAAACTTTACCTTGTGGTATTTCCCAATAACGAAACCGACATTTGTTGTTATAGAACAGAGTTGCGTATAGCAATTTTTCGGGAACTTTAACTTTATTTTAGTATTTGAAATCACAAATAAGTTTAAGGGTATGGGCGATCGCCTCATTATCACTTCACTAATGAGCTACTTAATGATTTTTATAATCTATTTAACTCACTTCACACTCGATGTGAATGATGCTGAACTAACAAATGACTCAAATCAGAATCAACGAGTTTGTAATTAGATATTGGGATAGACAAAAAAAAAAATGTTTTTAACCTTGGAAAAGTTACGTCTAAAGTCTAACTTCTAATGTCTTTTTCTATTTTAATTACAGTGTACAAAATAGCAGAAGGGAGATTTTTTAAATTAAAAAAACAACAGTATTTATAATATAAATAAAGAAAATTAATAAATACAAAACTTGTAACACTACAACACATGAAGGTCTCGAGTTCAGTTAGTGGTAGAGCCTGTTCTGTTTCTTGGACAGCGGTTGAGCATGGAGGTGATTTGTCCTATATAACGCTCAACCGCCAGATTTCGCTCCCTATTTTGGATACCCTCTTTATAGAGACTAGGGTAGCGCCAGGAACGTCCTAAATCCCAAAGGATCCATGCATCCAGCTGCTAATAAATAAATAAAAAGCTACCAGCAGCCAGATTTGAATCCATAAGGCAACTCAGCGCTCTACTACTGAGCCACTCCGCTCCATAATAAAAATATTAGAGAAGATAGCGAAGTGGCTCATTGGCAGAGCGCTGATTTTTGGAATCAAATCCCGATGGTTGCCAGATTATCATTTAATCTCTTATATTTATACAGCGGCCGGATCCAATGAGATCTGGAACCTTGTTAGGGTTCTACCAGCCTCTATAAAGTGGGCACTCAAAATAGGGGAGGAAATCTGTAGGTTTAGCGTGATGTAGGACAAAACACCTCCCTGCATAACCTTTGTCCAAAGAACAGTACAGTCTCTACCAGCCACTGAACCAAAGATCCTTCATGGGTTGTAGAGGTACCGGTTTTTTGTTATTTTTTTAGTTAAAGAAGAAGTATAATACTTTTAACACATTAAGTTAAAAAAAACATCTTTTTGTTCGATATAAATAAAATTTATAATAAATAAAATAAAATTGCACTTTACAGTAGTATCATGAAGTTTTGTTACCTAGAAATGTGATAGATGTGAGAAATGAAAGTGACTGCAAACCTGACAATTATTACAGAAGATGGCTATTGAATATGGTTCAGTAACGTTTGAAATAATACATTAATTACCTATCGTTCTGTAATAACTTTAACAATGCTCTAGTATAAAATAAAGATTCTATATATTTTATTTTAATTAAACATTTTTACCTCGCTCAGTTCGCCACCGCCATCGATGGTCAATCCTCCGACCTCGATCGTGTGAGGAAGATATGGCCGGACGTAACCGAATGAAAAGTGGGAATCCACTAAGGTCAGGGAAATATTATGCAGCATGTCCAATAAAGGAGGGAAATCATATTTTTCATAACTCAAGTACTTCCTCATTAACTGTTCCTGTTAATAAAAAGTTAAAAGTTGTTATGACGGATCATAAAATGGTTAAAACATCTGAAGCAAGAAATGACTTCCTTATATACAACTATTAATCAATGGCTAGAAAATCATAAATCAAATTAAAAAATATACAAGGACAGCATCAACTGTAATTTGATTAAGACTTATTGCTAATCACATAATAATAGTATAATAAAAAATAATAGTTAGGATTACTAATTACATAATACAGAAATATATTAAAAATAACAGTCATGATTACTAAAGAAATAAGTAAAAATTGATCCAGAGAGGGTCAGAAGAGAAACATCTGTTGAAATAAAACACTCTCCCAGTTGTAGTTCATCCTTATACATTTATATCTACACACTGGTAAATAAGTGGTTACATCGAATTTTCTTCAAGATCAGTTTCTTGTACTTAATGAAGCGGAATCGTATTATTATCGTAGTTAAGGAGTGACTAAGTCAGGCTTTAAAAGGATTTATTACTTATATTACAACTCCATTTCAAACCAAAAACTACGAAAATGACACGATGATGCTTACCTCAGTTCAGTCAACTCTCAATTCGGCTTAACAAATCATTTTTGTTACTTGAGGATTCTGGCACCAATTACTATAATCATTATATATCGATTATAATAGTTTATTCGCGAATAAAAGAATATTTCGGAACGAGTTATTAAAAAAACTTAATTTCAATCAAGATAAAAGTACTGAAATTAATTTTGCTGACTCCTAAATCGGAAATTGCAAAATAAGCAAGTTCTGAAAGCATACTAATATTTATGCTGAAAAAAATGCAGAATGAATAATTTAAAACCAAACAGTTAGTGAACAAAAGTTTTTTTTTAATACATTAAAAAAAACACAGTTATTTGAACCTATAGTCGAGTTGGTAGTTCAGTTCTTAAAAATATCTCAAATTGTGTATACATTTTCTTCGTCGTCCAGTTCAAATGCGTTGGCACGCGCGAGTGTGGATACTTTTGTGTGTGTAATTTATCTACAGTATACAAAAATTTTATTAAGCAAACCATAGGTGTTGATGACCTAAGAAGTTCTCGCCTTTGAACACCAATAAACAAAAAACACACTGTTATTATCACCTGCACAATGAACAAACCTACATTTCATCAAGCATGAGATAAATAGTATTTACCTGCTTCGGCATGTAGTAATAATACGAACCCAACATTTCTTCAAGATTCAGTAGCGTATTTACCAGCCGTTGCATTAAGTTCATCTGATCGGTGAGGGGCAGCCAGTAGTTTGGAACGTAAGAATACGGATGGGAATTTCCAGTTAAGTATGAAGACCAAGCAGACAGCGGATGGGCGTCTATGGTTATCACAGGAACGTTAAATATATGCCCGAAAGCGACAAATATCTCGAACATGTACAGTGTCTCCGATATCATCAAATCGAAAGTATGGTTTCCCAGCATCAGCTCACGCAGACAATTCCCTTCCAGCAATCTCTCTGTTGTCTTCAAGTTGATATTCCAAACGACGGGCAATATAGAAAATGGTCTCAAATCCCGAAAAATTTTAACAGCCTCCTGTACTGAAATAGGACGAAAATAATTACAATATTGTCAAAACGCAGCTATTTAATTATATGATAATTCGCTATGTTTATATTACCGTGACTTTCGGTAAGATAATCACTCAGGATGTTCTTCACTATTATGAAGGTGCAGTTCGGTATATGGACCTTGGGTCTGAAAGATGACACCATGGTGATGTTGTGGCCGTTCTCGGACAGCTTCTTGAAGAGCGGCACGAAAGAGTTTACGTGGCTTTTGGGCGACATCGGGAACATGAGTAAGATGCTAGCCCCCGAACAGGCAGAAAAAAGTGCGAAAAACGTGAAAATCCTCATATTAATTTATTCCTCCTAAAAATAACCACACGCTAGCTGAGCAGCTTCGGACAACAACATCAGTCAGTACACATGGAGATACTGCCCTACTAAGTAAGTAAACATACAACGATAAGGATAAAACATCGATAAGGTAGAAACATCGCCTAGTCCTTTAAAATTAACAACTATCAGACCTAGTCAATTTATAATTTTATTAACTACTAATACGAGGATGTTTAATTCATTATAGATATTAACGTTACATTAAATGTTTTCCCTATTTGTGTTACCTTTTTCTACATTTAGCTTTGACACCTTTCTTTTTTTATATTAAATAGTCTGCTTGATATATGTTTCTTTTTATACATTTTCAATATAAAAGTGGACTGAGAATAATTCTTAATTATTGTTATCTAATTATACGCTTTTTAAATATCAATCAGATTAAAATTATAAATTAGCATAATTGTAAGAAGTACTGATGGTAAATTATCAGAAGTATAAGAAACATCAATTTCTTTAAAGGTATGGCTTGTACAGTAAATGAAAAAGTAAAAACATGAAAATAAATCTGCTAGAAAATTGTTTCGGTTATATTATTTTTCATGGTATCAAACATTTATTTAATGGGGCTGGTCGACTAATATTAATTTAATTATAATTTTAATTCAAGATGTAATTACACAATGAATTTTACTGAATGAATGAATTTATAGAATTTTAATGAAAAAACTTAAAGTGTTGAGAAAGAAAAAAAAATTGTTTTAACTGTAGAAATAAACGACGGATGGATATAAATTATGAAGGAATTTGACAATTAATTAAAGAGTAAAAAAAACAAAAATACGGAAAGAAGAGTAAGTACATAGACATAAAATATAGCACTGGCTAAATGATCAACAACTTATAAAGTTGTAGGATTTAAATTTAATTCATTATTTCTACGGTCATATTATATAATGAAAATCTTAAAACAACCTTGGGAAACACAAGGAGATATTTTAATTGTATCATAATGTATTGTATATTATAATTATTATAAATAAAATCTTGGAGGATGAAGAAAAATGAAATATAAATATTTTAATGGGAACTAAAACGAAAATTTCAAAATTTATTTAAAAATAACTTGAAGAAAGAATGCATTTTTTCCTAGTTATTTGGCCGCACCATATTTTTCTTGATCTTTGAAACTGTAATAAGCACACTATCAGTAGGGTTGGGCGATAGTCTATAGTTAGCACTATCGATAGCCCGATACTATCGGCTGAAAAATATCGAATGCTATCGATAGTTTTTCGATAGCTGCTTCCTTTTTTTCCAAATCTATTCAATAAAGAATTTCAACTAATTTAAATAAATTCAATTACCTACTTACTACTTGAAATTTGCAGGATTATGAATTATAAGATCATATCATAAAGATGAGAAAAAAAAACTAATTTATTTTAATTTTAAAAAAGTATTTACAATTTACATGTTTACAATAACAATGAACAAATCAAATCTTTAGAAAACTTCTTAGAAAAATCTTGGAACGAAATAGTTAATTTCAAGAGTCAACCGTGTTCCTCGAGCCACATATTTCTCGAAAGAAAAACTAGCATTTCTAGTTGAACATTTAAGGATTGTAGAAAAAGATTCCTAATTAAAGAGGAAGTTAAAGCTATAAAAACCTAGAAGAGCCAATCCTCAATATCGCGAATTTGGTTGGTTTGTTGAGACTACGTGTACTACCCAACATGAAGTAATTAGTAGTTTAAGGAGAATTAAATAATGGCACGTTAGAGAAGAATTGGTTGACTGTAACTTCTAATGTAAGGAAGAAATAGTTGGGGGTGCAGTTGCAGTTAAAACTGCACCCCCAATTATTTCTTCCTTACATAAGTAATGACACGTCCGGTGCGGCATGAAAGTAATATATAGAAGAGAACGCTTGAGCTCTAACAATTCCGAATTCAATTTCAAAACAACTCGACACTGGACGGAGACAGATCAGCATAATTCCAAGAGTTTCAAAACTTGAGGGTAAAAAATATACATCGATATATCGATAGTAACTATCAATTATCGCCCAACCCTACTGATAAGTGTACAATTCTTTTTCTACATAATATACTCAATTTCAAATTTGTATTAACATAGAGTAACAAAATTTTATTTGAGTTATACATCGGTAAGGTATGTTTCAGAGTACAAATTAAATATATTTAAACAATCCGAACTGTACTTTGAGATGATCATCATATAACTTATGTATTTATAAATGTTATTGAATGCTAAGTCTTTAGGTACGAATCTTTAAAATACTTACAGGATAAGGTTTGATAAGATAATAGAACTAAAGGAATTATATACTTTTAATACACTCGCTCATATTTTACTTAAGTTGGCTATTTTCTTTATTTGACGAATCACCGTTTAAAAAAATTAATTTTATTGCTAAATTTAGATTGGAATGTGCCACATTCTCAGAAGGTGATGATGCACGTATATATTTCTAATCCAAGTTCGACATTAACGAAATAAATTTGAAAATAAAATATAAATATAAAATTGGAGTTTCTCAACGTGATATATTATGTGGGAAATAGTAGAAACAAATTGAATAAATTTTAAAATAAAATCCAGTGAAAAAAATCATAAACTCGTTAAAAAAATATTTTTTTCACGCAATGAAATTAAATAAACTAGAAAAATAAAAAATAGTACATGATAGCGTTTAAAAATATGGAAAACAGTTTTAAATTTTAAACATATTTTTTTTTAAACTTGAGAAAACAATTTCAAATTTTAGGATTTAAATATTAGACTTTTTGCATAAAGGCCAGTCAGGCATAATAAAACAAAAGTTTATACGAGATTATAACGGCTTTGAATAACTAATAATATTTATAATTATTTTTCTAAATGAGAAGCAAGTTTAGGTATGAGAATCAAAATCTAGAACATCCAATGCTACCATGCAAAAATTCTGAACAAGATTTTGTTTCAAGTGATAGCTTTCTTTATTGCGTTTTCTGATATATCTTCTTAGTTTTTAATTTTCGAAATTGTGTAATTGTTGATGTAGTTATTCTCAGAGTCGAATATATCTAAATCAAAACCAAAAAGTTAGTGTAATGTTTATTCCACAGTCCAATAAATCCTACGCTCCAAATTCATAACATTATTATGAAATAATGGTGTAATGGTCTATCAAAGAAAAATAATCAAACACTCAAAAAGAGACATAATTTATTAATTATAATACAATTACAAAAATCCCAAAGTGCAAAGCAAAGTATCTAAAATACTGGAAAAAATTAACGAGTCAACGGTTCGCCAATTCAGGCGTCAAGAAGACAATCTAATGTGATTTTTCTTTTGATGTATGCCCTGTTGAATTGGCGAAACGTTAACTGGCTGGTTTTTTCCTTGCATTTTAGGGACTTTAGGCTTTTCTTTTAGGTTTTTTTTTAATATGAAAACATGAACTAAAGAAAATTTTTGTTTGAAAAAAAACTCAATCGAGGAAAGACTTAGGGAAAAAAGAAATAAAAAAGCTCATGGACTTTCTGGATCTAAGGATCTAAAAAATAAAATATTTTTACCATTTTATTATTATATCTAAATCGATAAAACATAATGTCCATAAATCTATTATGATATGTAGGCATTAATAGAAAAGATATTCAAATAATAAGTATTTACTTATTTTATTATGATTAAAAGAATGTAACTTGATTGGAATCACGATCAATTTCATTCATTTTTCATTTTTCAGAGGAGTCGGACAGGCAAGGTTTTGATAAGAAGAAACGTTATCACATGTGACAAGTGTACAACAAGTATTGCCAAATACGTTTTAGAGTTGTTTTTTTTATTTCCATACAATTTATTTGCTTTTTATTCATTGTTATTTAAACCTATGTGAAAATGCTTCTGTAATTTGGGCATGTTTTCCTTATTACTGTGTTGGCCATGCAATGCAATTTATGGCATTCAGTAAGTTACTCCCTAGCTGATGTTCATTCACATTAAAATACGATGGTGTGGGGGCATGTTTTTAACATAGCACATGTTTTTAAATTTTTCTGAACTCCATAATTTATTGTAATTGTATCGCAAATTATTTTACAACTTTACTTACTTTGCTATAAAATTTATGTTGGTGAAATTATACTGATCACCAATTAAATCAGGTCTTGTATAGAGAAGGGAAGAAGTGACTAGCCGATTGAGAAAAGTGCTATGCAACCTTAATTTGAAATTGCAGACTCAAATAAGGAGTATTCTGATTTTACGTTATCTCAGTGTCATCATACCCATCAAAGGCATGGACACTAACAAGCATTTGAGATGTGATGTTATCGGCGAATGATATATGTACTGCCCCGGTGAATTTTCTCAAAAATGAGTTTCTTGTCCTTAAGTAAGCGGAATCGAATTAGTTTCTTAGTGAATAAGGGGCAAGTAAGGCATTGGCTTGAAAAGGAGTTATTGTTTATAATACAACTCCATTCCAAGCCAAAAACTACGAGAATGATTCGATACCGGTGATCTGAAAGCAATTAACTCTCTCTGGACTTAAGTAAAGGACTTAATAACTTATTCGCCAGGGCTGTAGATATATGTATTCGCTTGGTCTCTTCTCCATAGGGCAGTGAAATGATGTTCATTTAAAATGTAGGTATCAGTTCTGCAGGTTGTCGCTTCGAGTTGTCACAAAAACTTTTCATTCTGTCCCTTTTGAATATTCAAGAAAATCAAAATAATCATGAATTTTAGTATGAAAAAAAGTATAATTATGAAAAAAATGTATGTTTCATCAAGAAATGAACATTTCAACTAACATTTTCAGGTATAGATGATGATATAAACTAAAAGGTATGTGTAAGCTGGTTCTTTAATCTATATACAGTCAGTAATAAAATTAAGTTTATTTTCGAGAATATTATTAAATAGGAAACGAATAAAAAGTTAAAACTTTTGGTAACTTAACTCAAAGTGACAACCTGCAGAAATGATACCAAAATTTAGGATTTATAAATATAAAAACTATCAACTTTAGACATTTATGGAATTAAATCACATATATTATTAATTACAGTTTAAGAAATGCTCATTACAATATTTGAATTTTTTTTGTATTTTTTTTTTAATTTAATATTTCTGCAACTGATTTATATCACATCAAATAAAGCTGAGGCTACAAGAAGAAGGGAATGTCGACAGTTATTATCACCAAGCACTTAAGTTAGGCAACTAATACTAATATTTCTCTCAACTTTAGACTCTAGAAGGAATCTAACATCTGGTATTTAGTGCATTTTTTAGTTTTTAATAAAGAATAAGCCAATATGGCCTCTGATTCTAAGTGCAAATTTTGTATATGTTAAATATCAATAGATACAAAATTGTACCAATTCACGAATTTTAAGAGTGTTTAGCAAGCCCTCATTCAACCACAATTAAAATCTAAAAAATACAAATGCAACATTTTATAAACTTCTTAATAAAAATTATTATCCTTGTTGAGAAAACTAAATAATTAAACAAACATTGAAAATATATTGTTAGCAATAGGGAGCTCAGTGTTTCGTTTCCTCCTACATTCCTTCCCTCAAGTGTAAATATAGAAAAGTTTTATTAATACAAAATTAATTAACGGTGACAAATATAAAAACACAAACAAACAAATACTTTACTTGGAAGTATTAGATTTTGAGAGAAGGGTTTATGTTTATATGGACTAAACTAATCTGTTTAAACTGTCCTAAACCTCTCAAGATCCAATGGTTATAATCTCAACAGGGTGATCCCTGAATACTGTTACCTTGTTAATTCATGAATAGCAAATGCTATCTAGATAAATTCGGGTTAAATGCCTACTTCTAATTTAATTGTAAAAAGTGTAATCATTGGAATTATTAGCATAATTACTACCTTAATTTGATATGTAGCCTTCTCACTATGAGAGTGGTGTGAAATGCTCAGGGGGTTATATTATATAATGATTATACAAAATAAATCATTCTTATTTTCACTACTCTTAGAATTATCCAGTCAACTATTTTCACACTTTAATATTATATTATTTTTATTTTTCTGTTCATGTTTGTTATTCTAAAAGGAACAAATTATTCTTCTATTCTATTCTATCAATAAGAGAAAGCAAAAGTGAAATGCTCCAATTTTATACAAAAAAAACATATAATATAGAAGATCCTCTACATCATTCAACAAAATGAATGTACAATTTTTTAATTTCTTAAATAAAAATTAAACCAATGAATTCACCAATGGATTTAAGAAAAATATACAAAACTTATAAAATCCAACTTACTGTACATGCAGATATATTATATCTGTACAAGTTTATGCAACAATGGGATTATATAGTTGTAATGGGGATAATTAACCATTAATGAAGTAAGCACAATTGGTTCTGTTCAATCTTCAATTTATTTTTAAGAAATTTCAAAGAAATAAAAATTAAAAAAATTATTTCAGCTTTTTTATGTTAATGTTTCTCTTCCTCATTGTTTTCACAAATAAAAGGAACCATCTTATAAACACTAGCACTAAAAGAGCCGCTATCACTAATATGCATAAAAATAGCAGTCCAACGTCCAATAAAAGAACCTGATGAATTGAAAGATCCAATCTAGCTGGCCTGAGGTGTTTAGCTCCGTTATGTCTCAGTACATATTCGATCCAATAAACGGAGGATTCAAGTGGTGTTTGTGGCCTATCATTCACCAGCCGAGACCTTTTCAGAGCTGTTTCTCTATAACTAAACAATTTTATATATATGTAGAAGAAATTGGTCCGGGTAGAGGTCACAATGAATTTCTCGTAGAATTTGAGAAAAACTTTATTGTTTAGCCAACGTTTCGACCTACTTTGTAGGTCTTCTTCAGGGCTGGGGTAGGTCCTCACTGGCTAGAAACACAGACTGATTTTGATTCAAGGAGGACCTAACCCACAGCCCTGAAGAAGACCTACAAAGTAGATCGAAACGTTGGCTAAACAATAAAGTTTTTCTCAAATTCTACGAGAAATTCATTGTGACCTCGACCCGGACCAATTTCTTCCACATCTATTATCAAGGTCAACAATTATCATTCAATTTTATATATACATGAAGACCCTATAATAATAAAATCAGTCAAAACTTTTCTTAGCTATTTAAATACTCACTAATATTGCTTTTTAATGCTTCTCATATAATCTATACATATTATAAAACAAAGTCCTCGCCTGCGTTTGTTTGCGGTAAACTCAATAACTACTGCACGGATTTTCATGCGGTTTTCACCAATAGATAGAGTGATTCACCACAAAGGTTTAGGTATATAATTTGTCGAGGCTTTGTGTAAATGGATTGGAATATCGATGGGTTTCACTAAAGACACTCCTTGCCTAATCCCTTGCAATTATCTAACATGCAAGATAATAAATTTGTATATAAAGAAATATTTGGTTTTGTTTTTATTTTTATAATTTCTATATAATAAAGTACATTAGCTGAGATAGGAAGAAAGAAAATCAAGACTCTCAGAGAAGCCAAACCAAGGATATTCACGTGGTTCTTAGTGACCAGTATGTGATAAAAAAAAAAAAAATACATTACACAGGCAAATTATGTTGGCATAATATGCCTTATTACCCGAGCAAAGCTGGAGTGGGTCGCTAGTATAGAATGTATAAAATATAAAAATATAAAATATTGCTTAAAAGAATCTCTTAAGATATTTAGTTATATCTTTTGGACATAAAAAGTTCAACAGTTTATAAACAATTATTGATCAAATTCCATAAAATTTTCTAGGGAAGTTCAATATGCATTCAAGAACCTTAAATGATCAAAAAAGAGATAAGAGTTTATTTGTAAAGTCTTTCTCGTATTTGAATCTCTAGAATTTTTTAATAAGCAGAAACTAGCTTGAGGCCCTATTAAATATCTTGACAGAGAGACTGTCTAATTGTAGTAAAATTTTGTTTATTTCTCCCAAAGGATTAAAAATAGTATAAAACAGAGCTGTCTCTTTCTATACCATAATATAATTTTTATTAACAGCTTTGATTTATTTTTGAATCGTGTAATTACTTTTTAAACATATTACATAGCATAAAAAATACATTAACAACAATATGATCATTCAATACTGCCACCTTATCAATTCATGATGCCTCACTATTGCTATGTAGTGATTTTTTTGTTAATAGGGTACTTCAAATTTAATTGTAAAATTTGTAATCATTGTAATTTTTAACATAATTACTACCTTAATTGGATATATTCCTTGCACAACTGTTGCCTACGAAAGTTCCTACCACGAATGCAGGGACTAATTTATTTCCAAGCCAGCGGTTGTGCAAAGAGATGATTTGGCTGAGATTACACTCAATTGCCGGATTTTCACCCAATTAAGGTTATCTACTTTACAGGCTAGCCCATGAGCCTGGGTTCTGCATTAGGTACAACTTCCTAAGTTCATACAAAGAATAATTTTAAAAAACATAAAATTAAAGTAGTATTACTGTCATTTCTCATAACCAACAATGTTCTCCATTCTTATTATGCCTTACTTGTTATTACATATGTACTACAACTATCCTTTATAATTTTTAATTAACAATTTTTATGCATGCTGTCTCATGTTTGGAGCCTGTTTGGGCTGTTGATCGTTGGGATGTATTGCACCTTTTTCTTCGAGATGTAATTCACATAACCCCTTTTTTTGTGTGTGTCTTGATAATGCCTGAATAGGCGAAACGTCGACTGGTAAGTGGGTGTATTACTGGATTTCAAACATAAGGCTTTGCATTGTGGTTTTCCCCAATTGCATTATAATAAAATTTTTATGCATTATCGTCCCCATTATTAGTTAACTGTATTTTTCCATCTCAATTAGGTTAGTTGTTATATTACTGCTTCATGTCCACCATTGCCTATATGTATTTTGCCATTCCCATGAGATTTATCTGTATTATTTTTCTTATTCTTGTTACCTTATTTTTACAATTTTCTTCACTTTCACTTTTGTTACCTTATGCCTCAATTTTTTTTACTTGATTTAATACTTACTGTATAGTTTCTTCTTCTTATTTTTTTATTATTATTACTTTCTTTGTCACTTTGTTATTTATACTCTACAATGATTATCCTTGCTCTGTATATATATCTCAGGTTCTCCCCCCCCATTTTTATTTTCCACCACTCAGATACCTTGATACTTATGTATTTTAATTTTAATATTTACCATTGTAATTTTAATTTTTATCTTTATTGCCTTATCCTGTAATTTTTAATACCTTCTTTTTACTTTGTATTACTTATTTTATTCTTTATTACTTTTTGTACTACCATCCTGTCACTTTGTTATTAATACTCTTGATGCTTATACATTTTAACTTTAATATTTACCATAATTCAGTAATTTTTAATAATTTAGTCATTTTCATTTGTCTGTATTTTGCATATTTAGCCCTGAAGAAGGTCTGCAATGTGGGTCGAAACGTTCTTTAATAAACATTTCTCCCTACTTTTGATAAATTTATTGACCTCCACTTAGACCATTTTCATGTACAAGAATTTTAAATTAAATACAAACCAACAAGTTAACATGAGCTCCACTAGAACTAGTGCAATACCATGAATTGAAAAAGTGATGGTACTCTGGAGTTGTAACTTTTCAACAAATGCAAGGTTGAATTTTAAAGAATATTTAATAAATTTTAATAAAACCACTTACCTAGGATTATTTAACAATTCACGAATGGCTTTAAGTAAACTCTTTTTATTAACATCTTTTTGTAAGAGAGTTAGGCCTGTACCCACTTGTTCAACGAATCGCAAATTAAATTCTTGATCAGAAAAAAAAGGAATTCCAAGTATCGGGATACCACAGAAGGAAGCCTCAGTGACACCATGCAGACCACCATGTGATATAAAGAGTTGAACCTTAGGATGAGCTGAGGAAAAACAAATCTAAATTATAAAAAAATATTCTAGCTTAATTCAACTACCAAAATAGGAATCAATAATAATTCATTTTTTATTAACCTAAAATACTTGGCTGAGGAAACCATTTCCTGATTTCAACATTCTTCGGTATGCTAGTAACGTTTTCATTAGGCCATTTCATAAGGACTTTATGATCTAATTCCGCAAAAGCTTCCAATAATGACTTTAGTACATTGTCTGAAACTCCATGAACATGGGAACCAAAACTAAGATAAATTACAGTGTTTTTAGACTCTTCAATAATATTCTTCAAATCCTGAAAAATATAAACTAAATAATAAAAATTGTGTCACTCCACATATGGCAATAAATACTAATTGGTGCTGAGTTGTTTGTTATTAGAGTATGCTTGTCACCTCAAAAGAATTATGTTTAGCCTCAGAAGCTTGAATTATTAATAAATAAAGGATGTTTTCTGAACTTAAAATTTCTTTTCCGATAAAATGTCTTGTATGAGGGTAAAGTGTGAGGATTGCCTCCACTGAAGACTAGATTAGATTTTAAAATAAAATTGTAATAAAAGAGGTCAATGATCAGAACTTCATGTAATGTATTATCACAAACACCCTCAGTTGCAGTTGTAGAAAAATTGTAAAGTGCAAAAGAATCTATTTGAAAGGGAACCAGAAAGTTTTTTTAACAAATCTGATTTCTCTGCATTGCTGAAGTTGACACATGCTGGAGCACCAAAATATGCTGAACAAACTGCAGTTGTAAACTGGTAAGCCCTTGGTTTTTGTGAAAAATATGTCAGTGGATAGTTATGTCAACATGAACCATCAGGCGGAAATGGGTGACAAATTCTCTGCAGTTTAGTCTGATATCCCAGATCAAGATACTTTGAGTAGGAAGAACCACATTGGCAGAGCATATAATGAGAAGTTATGCTAAATGCGGGAAAGAGCCTCCTTGTTCTACATAACTTCATACATTAACCTGTCAAATATATGTTGATGTACATTTAGATAGATAGATAGATAGAAAGAAAACTTTATTCTGGGACTATGTCCCTTAAGAATAACATAAATGAACAGAGTTACATAAGTAATAATTTTTTCTCTGGCCAGAATTAAATTAAATGTCTAATTAAAGAGAAAACAAGAAGAAAATAAGATATTACATAATTAAATGAAATGAGTAAGTAAAAAGATACTATATAATTAAATGCAATAAGTAGATGAAAAGTATATAAGAATAAGAAGAGACTAAAACAAAACAAAAAAAAAAAAACACATTGCTAAGAAAAATTAGAGTCCTCGTTAGCTATATAGGAAATAAATCCTTTGGAAAATAATAGTTACAAACTACTTAAACCTTTATACTATACGCTTCAAATATTCAAGAGACAGGGAAACATGTGACCAAAACTTTAATCGCATCTGAAGTGTTATGGACAAAGGTGATAGAATCACGGGAATCTAGGTGCTTACTCGGGAAGAATTTCCTCTTTTGCTGAATGAAGACAATGTTTCTTTTGTTTCAATATTCATATGCCTATGGCTGGAAGGCTACTTTAAACCCAAGCCTCTATAATTAAGTTATTGGAACTCTAAGACATCAGTGTTCTCAATGCTAGATCCTAAATAATAAAATGTAATATAAATGGCATTAGTACTGTATTGCTGCAGAAACCCTTATTGCCGAGATATAGACGAGGTAAGGTTAAATATAAATTAAAATATTAGGGGAGGTGTGCGAAAATACAATTTTCTTTTTGTCATAACTTTCTTCCCTACATTTGATCGATAATATACCATATACAATTAAAGTCACTCAGCACTCCATCTTTCAAGCTATAAGCTGTTATAGCATAATAAATAACAACAGCTTAGAGCCTGAATAGCTGAATCAATATTGTTATAATTGATTTTTTCATTTATTTTAAATTGCTCCATATTTCAATATCAAAAGATTACTTTCAAAAACATGAACACTAAACTGTTTTTAAGTTGTTTACATATAAATCGACCTTTTCTAAATCCTATTCCTGACTATAAATTAATCACTAATAATATCCTTCTTTATTTCTCCTATTCAATATACAATATATGACTCTGAACAAAAATTGAGTACAATGACGGACAAGCCAGAAACTTTCACATGAGCAGTGATGATTACATTTAATAGATAAAAATTGAATAAATTTTACCCTTCAAGAATACCTACTTTAGGCAGTTTGTTGGCATGTTTTAAGCTGAGACCTCCGATTGGTATGGTATTGGGTTGTAAGGGGCTAACATATCCGATCGAATGGTGGTAGTCTATTAAAGTCAAAGATACATTTTTCAGCATATCAAGCACAGGTGGCCTACTATTGTGACCAGAATATACCATGTAATTCTCCATTAAACTCTCCTACAAAAAGAAATTTTTAATTTAATTGGTCATACCTCAGGTCTTATAAATTCACAATTGACTATTATAATTACCTGCTGGGGCAAATAATAAAAATAGGCTGAGGTCAATTCTATCAAATTAATAAACATATTATCCAATCTTTGGATGAGGGTCATTTGGCTAGTATATGCAGTACGGTAATTCGGAGACAAAGAAAATGAAAATTCATTGCCTGTCAAATAAGCAAGCCAAGGAGAAACCGATATGGGATGGAGAGCGACAACAGGAACATTCATTTTGTGTCCGAAAGCAATAAGTGATTCTTGAGCAAAGAATGGTTCAAGAATTAACAAATCATAATTACATTCTTCACTGTGAATGACTTTTTGAAGAGTTTTATCGTAGTAAGCCAATTTCATGACATTGGTACAGAACTTCCAGAAAGCAAAATAAAACTTGTATATATGCAAATTCATAAATTCTGTAATTGTTTCATCTAAAAATCAAATTTGAAAAAAAATTAGAAAAAATCCTTTATTATACTCAATTCTTATTAAAGAATCAATATAAATTACTTCCCAGTTAACAATAAGCACAATTTAGAGCTGAATAAAGTGCTTAGGAAGTAAAATATGTAATTCATAATAAGGAGGAGAAAAATAATACCCATGTACTCCTTAAATATTGAAATATCGATTGTGACATCAGTCCAGTTAGGAATAGTTTGTTTTTGTGGATATGGTGACACCATTGTGATATTATGACCACGTGTGGCTAATTCTTTAAAAATAGGCATAAAAGTATTTGTATGGCTGTAAAGCGGAAGAGGAAGGACGATGAGAATGTTCGCTGCATTGGCGAGTCCAATAGCCAAGAAAATATTCAAAATCCACAGCATGTTCTTCATATCTAATTCTACTAGTTTACTTTGCTGAAAAAAAAATTACAATCTAGTTTCACTTACAGTCACATTAACTCTGATTGATTTGTTATCTTTTATGAACCTTTTGGCTAAATTTGTAAACAATTGTTCAATGAAAAAATAAATATTCTTATCAATTTACTAATCAAAATTTATAAGCATGTCAACAATACTCCTGAATATGATGATATCGTTAGTAGCACTCATCAACTGCACCTGGCTAGCTGGTGCTAGAATAAAAATGGTTGTTGAATAGTAAAAGTTTCTGGCAAGCTTTTCTTCGGATTAACAGGAATTATTTTAAAATCAATTATAATTAATATAATTTAGCAATGAACCGGAGGTTGGCCTTGGCTTCTCTGATAATATTATTCCAGTCTCCTCTGTACAGTGCTCTGGTTCTCTAATTTTGGAATCCAAGTTCTGAAGGCCTGGAAAACAAAGATATTAGATAGTGATAAAATCACCTATTACCTTATGTTTTATTAAAAATTGTTAACAGAAGGTTAATAAAGTTCAGTTATTTGTTGACCACAATAAGAACACAAAGAAAACACGTGCTATTGTAGCGATTAGGCGTCCGATAAACATCAGCGATCTTAGGAAATTTTTGGGCATGGCAAACTATTACAACGACTTTATTCCCAATCTCGCGAAAAAGCTCCATCTCTTGAACAGGTTGCTTAGGAAAGAGGTGAAATTCGTCTGTTCAAAGGAATATGAACGGTCGTTCGTGCAGATAAAAGACGATCTGGCGAGTGACCTAGTCCTGATTCCGTTCAACAGCGAGTCTTGGCCACTGACGCTTCCCCTCATGGTTTATCAGCCATTTTATCCCATAGAGCACCAAACGGGGAACGGCCGATTGATTAACTCTGACTGAACCCCAGCTGAGGCAAATTACAGTCAGCTTGACCGGGACGCCACTGATATCTTTTGGACCCTTCATAAGTTTATCCCATATTGTTACGGCAGAAAATCACGCTTGTAACAGGTAACAAGTCCCTAGAGCAGATATTGAATACCGATAAAAAGCTCCCATTTGGACGTCTTCTCAGGAATGCAAACTTCATAGCAGTTGAACAATTGAACAGCTATACAATTGAACATAAGCCAACATCAGCGCATGCAAACGGGCATTTACTATCTATATTCACACTGGCAGAGATGGAGAGACCGAATCGGAAATAATAAATAACAGTTTGTAGGAAGTCTTCCAGTCACAAGTGCCGAAATAGCAAAAGAAACTCAAAATGATGCCGAATTCCGTACCTTATTTACATGCTTATCTACCGGAAATGGATTACAGGAAACAAAAATCGAGAATCTGAACATCGAGAGCATAGTCAAGAAATGTTAAGGATGCTGTCAAGTTCATAATGAACATCCAAAATCTCCCTTCCATCCTTGGGAAATTCCTTCCAGACCATGGCAGCGAGTCCACTTGGATTTTGCAGGAAGTTACTTTTTGATATTAGTGGACGCTAAGTTAAAGTGGCTTGAAGTTATATCTGTTAAGTCTAATTCTAGCAGGACAACAATCTACTGTCTATGAGTTATTTTCTGCCGTTTCGGGATTCCCTCTGTTCTGGTGAACTACTGCGGCACATCTCAGACCTTAACTCGATCTCCTCAAAGAAACACCGGAGCCGCCAGCGCCAAGGGAGAAACCAGACGTACGAACTTTTAATGAAGGTGACAAGGTCCAGATCTGATGCAACAAGGACAGGGATCGGAAGTGGATGTTCGGAACCGTTATCCGTCGTATGGGACTCATGCATTACCTGTTGACGTCGATGGGAAAGAGCACGAACGCCACATACACAAATGCATAACACATTGTATGACGGTCCTCAAGGCTCAAGGACTGCAGCATACTCGTCGGCATTTACAGGGACCACAGCGATGGGTAATACTTCACCCAAGGGGGGAGACCTGCTTCAGTCGGACATGCAACGCCGCGAGATGATGGCGCGGAATCCAGAAACCGAGAATGGCGAGCGAGAGACTCCATGAGTCCGTAAAGGAATGAACCACAGCAACAAGGACTAGCGAAGAATAACGGAGCGGAGAGCGAAGAACACATTCTCATAGGGAGGAAGACTATTACATACGTGATCTAGTTTGGACCAAATCAGCAACATATGGGATATTAAGATCATGATGGATGAGTTTGTTTGTGGCATAATCAGGAGCATTGAGGATTTTACGAAGGATTTTGGATTGCAAGGATTGGATACGAAATGAATTGGATGGTTTAGTAGAGCCCCAAAGCTCAACTCATTATGTCCAAATAGGCCTGATAACTGTCATGTAAATGAGTGGTTGCAAAGTGGGTGATTGAAATTTGTATATTTTAGGAGTTGTTTAGTGGTATTACATAAGGATTTGTCAGTAGTACTCAGATTTTCTGTACGGTAATACAAATTTTGAATATTCTGATCTTTGTTTTTAATTCGTTTCTTAGTTTGGTATAATGACTCCTGTCAGATGGATATCTCGAGCGGTGCCACTTCGCTCTTGTCCGTCGTTTTTCTTTTAATAACTCGCGAATATGAAGTGGCCAGTTAGTGGCCAAACTAAGAAACACTAATCCTCCACCTCAACCTTCTGTCCAATATCCTATTCTTGGTCAAAATCCAGTAGACATCAACACAATCCTTTCGACCTTCTTATTTGTACCTTCTTATTATACTAAATAGACCAGCATAGTGATATCCAATATTTCAATATTATTTCTGGCTGGTTCCAGATCTACAAAAAATAAAGGTAGGGGGAACTTTTCGACGGGATATAGGACGACCGATATGTTTCTGACGTTGTGGCCGATTTCTTCCAAGTCCCTTTTGATGGCGTCAGTAGGTGAGGCACTGTGAAGACCTCTCTGAACAACTCTGTAGGCCTTATCTTCTTTCAACTGGTAGCAGTGGAAGTGATATTTTTTTTCAGTGAGATGGTTAACCAATTTTTTATAATTCTCTTTTGAGTTCGTATTAATTTTGATGTCTTTCACTCGAGAATAACATTTAAAATTGGTTGTTCCGATCAGGTGGGCTATTTCTTGATAGAAGGTCATGAAGTTTTGTACATTTGAGACAAAAGTGCGAGGTGGAACCGGTTCGAAAATCTGAGACGTATCTTGATGTTTAGGTGGCTCTGTGGGTACATTATCGAGGGCTGCAAATTTATTACTGGTTGTAATGTTAACTATTGATTTTTTTATGGCTGCAGATGTTTTACTGCGGGTATTTGGTGCTAAGGTTGGCTTAGGTGCTGATTTGTTTTTGTTTTTTTGGAGAGGTACCAGCAGACCCGGGAGCAGCATTTCGTTTTAGATATTGTGAATCAGTTTCACTAATTTCGGGCATTTTTACATTCTCCTCCTATTCAATACCTGATGACCGTTTTGAATCCATTTAAAAATAAATAAATAAACTTATTACAAATAAAATAAAAGTTCTTTAAATAAAGCCTTAGAAACTAGAATATTTACAATATTATATACAATTAAATACAAAATGAAACATTCTGAATACATATAGATAAAAAAAATGGACAAAAGAAGAAAGGGGGGAAAAAAAAGTTAATGTCACTGGGTTCGAACTCAAGTCGGCCGGAGACGAGATCAGTATACGGCCGTGACCGTGAAGTCAATAGTAAATAGCTGATAAGACCTGGAAGAATTACCAGCCGGCTGAGTAGCCTCTATCAACCGATCACTATGTTCTTATTCATTTATTAATTGTCAATAATAAACCACTCACCTCAATTTTAGGTTAATGTAAAAATGTTTCATGGGTTATAAACTCAATGTTTATAGAGTTTCACTGGAAGATGTTTAGTAATAACGGGCTGAGAACGTAACAAGCACGGAGCGAAACTACAATGGAACTTTAGTTGCGGCCATGACACTTGCTACTACCCTTAACAGATTTAAACATCATTTATTGCTAGTCTCATAAATTAACATCGCCTAAATGGGAGGGAGCGCCTAAACACATCTAACAAGACTGTGGAATAGATTTTTGAGAAAAGTTTGTGCCGATAATATGGTATGCAGACCAACAAAAAAAAACTGATAATATGGTATGCAGACTAACAATTGGAAGGCCTGGAAAAATTGTTGAAATAGAAGAAAGTATTTTTTCTAAAGGGAAGATTACAAGAGAATGAGCAAGATATTGACTGTATTTGAACCCTTGTTGTACAATAAGTTTACTAAAAGGTTTTCTTCAATGTAAATATACAATGTATAGATTTTTTATACATTTGTTGTGTTAATTCCTTTTTTATTATAAGAGATTATAGATCTTTAGTTTGTGTCTGCAACTTTTAATATAGGGATTTTTTATTGCAGAGAATTTTTTGCTTTTCAGTTGAAAAATTATTTTATTATTAGTTAAGACACAATTAAATTAAATTAAAACAAAATAATTAAAAGTGTGAAGTCTGGTTTCAATAAAGGTTGCCTAAAAACAATGATCATTCCCCTTATTGAATCCCCTTTTTTTTTATATTATTGGTGGTATTGGAAATAGAAAAATTATGGCTACTGATAAAAAAGAAGTATATACATATATATACTCTAATGAAGACAATTTACAATAAATAAAGAATGAGAGAACAAATAACAATAAATCTGCAAGAGGATAGGATAGATTTGCTGAGTTAATTGTGCAATTATTTCATATTTATGACATTGATACATTTTCTTTATATAGCTCTGGATAGGGTTTGAATCTCCCAACAAGAATTTAATATAAACAGCATGATGATTCCCACAATCGAGGTTACTTAAGAAACCTTCTTAATCCAAACACCAATTTTTTTAATTCATCATAAGCACATACCTACAAAGTTTTTAATTCATCTTCTTTTTAATTTGATTATCATTTTGAAATACATTAAACATTGAGTTAGGCCTCAAACTTAAACCTGAGAAAACAGGATCATGAGGTCTGTAATTATCACTGTCTCAGGCTCTGAATACACCAAAATAAAATAAAATTCATAAATAAAAACTTTAGTTAATCGATTTCTTTGAGACAAGATTTGGGTATAGGTGAAGTGTAATTGGCTATTTTTGTGATGATAAAAAAATGTTTTCAAAGAGGAAAATCACAAACTACTAAAACAATACATCAAAACTTTGTCACTCTTGAATATTTTTGTGTCATAAGGTTATAAAATTATAAACCAGTTGAAAATTTTTTTTTTATTATAAATTTACTAAAAATTATAAACATGCTGCTTTGTATGGTCTGAAGGATATAAAATACTTATATATTAACTTATATAAAAGGATAATTCTTATATACATCTATATAAACTATCTAAACAACAATAAATAGTTTTCAAGTCTTTAGTGCACAGCTCCAGGATATTACTAACGATGTAATATAAAGTTCTGTATTTATGTATACAAAAATTATTTGCAAAGAGAAAGAACTCAGGTACAATAGCTGCCAATAGAAGAAAATATATTAAAATTGAATTTACAGAAGGAAGTATAACTAGCTATATAGGGCAACCTTTACATAACTTTCTTTTATTATCTCAAACATTGATCAAAGTAACAGAAAATAACTTCAGAAAGGCAAATATAATTCTATTATTAAAGTACATATATGTAAATTATTCATTTCTAAAATATGTGTGGTATGAGTCTGTAAGGCACTTTTTTACAATACTGAGTCCAGAAAGATCCATATTTAGCTTCACATTTTTCTTCATCTCTAAAAATGCGGTGTAGAAGCAGAATGACAATAAAAGGGATGTACAATAATGGTAGAAATCCCAGCCCCAGTCCAGGTAGACACCAAAATACTGAAGTTGCTATTTCAAAGGTATAATTTAGATGTCTTGCTACTCCCCACAAACCAGAGATAAGGAGTAATGAACTTTTTTCTTTCCCAGAGTGATCTTTGTATTTAGCTCTAATGAACTGGGCTGGATTACCCCAAATAACACATTTTCCATCAGGAGACGATCGAAAATGAAGTTTTTGAGCATCCACCCAGTAGTTCATTAAGATGCTTATGACTCCAAGCAGTCCAAATAGAAATGATGTACTATTCGAAACTATAGGACGATGAGATGCTAGATAAAATGAAGTAAAAGTGTAGAAGCTAGGAACCCACACAAGGCAGCCCCACACCAAATAGTAACCAATTCTGTCAAGAGTTATATCAAGTGTGTAATAATACCCTTTTTCCCAGTAATAAAACTTGGCCAGATATATACTCTAAAAAATAATAACATAATATTAGATAATATAACACTTATAAGAAAAATTTAAAAAATAGATAAAATCATAATTAGATGCATTATTAGTTTATGAAGCACTTTAAATTGGATCAAGTTTAATAGCTTACAAAATATGTAAGTTGCAAATTTCAATTAAGTTTAACAGGTTACAAAAGAATAATTTCTTTTAAACTGAAGTGTATATACCCAAACACAAATAGGAAATATTAAATTTAACATTGAAAGTACCAAAAAACAACCAAAATAAATATTGCAAGATAAACTGATAGATTATGCTAAATTATACACCAGCAATAAGAATAATTTAATATTTAAAATTGGTATTATGCAACATTATAACAATATTTAAATAGTACCCTCAAATTATCAAATCAGCTGATATGCAAATAATTAATGAGACAATTAATTTGTGAACTTTTTCAAAATTACTCCCCAAACCCAAATCCTTAAGATTACCCTTTCCATCTTGGGCATCTACTCGTTTGTTCAGGGCTTATTAAATTTTTAGGAATTCATTCATTATTAAGCCCACAAAATTTACAAGTACTAATGTAATTGTAATAAAAAAAAAAAACACTTTACCTGTATTAAAAGTGAGGTGAAATGAGGGAAATTGAATCCATAAATGTTTATTGAAGCGATGAAAAAAGCTAAATCAAGCAATTGCCATAACATAATTCCAATCCTCGAGATTATTATTTGTTTAGCATCAACACCTAAAAATCTTAGATGAATTTCTTTGCCACGATAGAAGATGTATGCTTTTGGAAACTTCTGGTTTTGTTGATTTTTTGATGATAAGAGGTAAAAAAACATACAAAGAGAAAATGCCACTATGTTTAAACTTCCAATAATATCTGGCATAGAGTTGTAAATAATTGAAGACAGTCCAGGCCATAAAATTTCACATAGAACATAAGCAGTTATTGTAGCCCAATAATAAACAAATCCTCTACCCTATGGAACATGATAAAATTGTAAATATTAGATAAAATCAGTATTAAATAATTAAATAAATATTAAAAATCAATAAAACAACATATTTACATACCTTATATGAAGGAGTAGTGCCATCAGTAGTCAAAGGACCAAAATATGCTTTTCTTTCTATTATGAGCCACAGCCATGCCCACAAAAAAATGATCGTTATGAAACACCAAGAAAAAGAAGTACCGCCTAAGCTCGACACCAAAGAAACTAATTCTATGCCATCTCTTCCAAAATAAGGTATAAGGAGAGAAAAAGAAGTAAAAAATATCACGAATATTGGAGGAGCAAATTCGTATCTCAATTTGTTGTACCAATTCATTTTCACTGCAACAAATGAATACAATGTAGTTGAAATATTATTATTATGTTTAATACTACAAGCATTATATTTTGTAAAATTATGATACTACCTTATATGATATAGAACCTATAATTAATGTGATTTTATTTTAACAGTAGATGTACTTTCCTTCCTTACTTATGAACATGTGGAAAAACATTGTAGGATAGAAATTTAGAAATTTATCTTGAAAAGATAACATTGAGTCAAAACTAGATAAAGAAATCCAATCATTATTTTTTTTATAAAAGTGTATTTATATAATAATTGTAATTACAATAATTTAAAATGATATACATTAATTAAGGTACCAAAATCTCTCTTCAGTATTGAGTTTGGTTTCAATACAGATTCAAACAAACAGACAAATAACAAAGCATTAATGCCTAATTGTTTCATTTAATAAAGTGAATAAATAAATTATATGTTTACAGGTTTATTATCCTTACAACCTGTGAAGTTTTTTTTATGTGTATGTGCACTTTTTAAAATATAAAACCAGATTTAAAAAATATTAATACATGTGTGAAAAAATTCATTTATTTAGCTTGTTCATTAAATAATAAATGCTAATTCCTATTTATATAAAATATTAATCGTTATAGATTAAGAATAAAATGATTACTTAAAATCCCACCATTCAATTTATGAATAATAAAAAAAATATAAAATATCAGCTTCCAAATATGCTATGGTTTACATTGACATTCTGGCCTCCTGTTCTGGACTTTTTTTAAACATGTATTATGTAATAATTCAGTTATCAAAAAGAAATTTACTACAGATGAAAGTGTTTGTTAATTTTTTTTAAATGTTTCAAAAACTAAAATAATTTAAATAAAATGGCCAATTGTCAATTTTCTTTAAACAAAAAGAAAAATGCTTTTTAAAAAACATTGAAAAATTGATATTAAAATATAAAGCATTTATTTTATGGTACTTGTTCTGTTTTCAAACTGTGAAAAGAACACGAAATAGTTAAGATAGAAAGATAAGTATGTAATTAAAAAAAATTGGATTAAAAATTATATTCATTATATATTATTTGAATGTTTAGATGCATTATTTTTAAGCGAATGCAAGCATCCAAATAAATAATTATTGATGAATAAAAATAAATTATCGTTCAACAATACTATCAAAAGACAATCTTCTACTATTACTTTAATAAATAAAGAAGTGAATACTACTTTCAATTTTTATTTTCATAATTTACTATTAATTTTGACCATTATACTTTAAATAACCTTGCTAACTAAACAATTTTATGATAAATGGAATATTGCACTTCAATTAAATCAAGTTCCTGGTCTCAAATCAAAAACAATGCATAAAATAAAATATTAAATAAATAATTTATTTTGATTTGATGTAATATAAAGGTCGAGGTATGCAGCATATTCTTGAAAAAAAAGTTACATTACCAATCAAATTGGAAGGGACAGAGTTGTGAACTGCCGTTATTAACAAACTTTTTTTGTAAGAGCAAGTTAAAAAATCCAATTGGAATGTACAAAGTTGTGAACTGTCATTACAAAAAAGAAAATTACACAACAGCTAGCGAAAGAAACGGATAAATACAATTTTTTAAAATAAAAACACCAGTAACTAACCATTTGTGAGACTAGTTTGGACTAATTAACACACCACAAATATTATGAAACTTTCATACTAGGTAAATGAGGCTAAATTATGTTAAGAATGCTGTATCCTATTGATACTTCACCCTTGAGTTCAGGTGAGTTTTTAACCTTGAGAAGCAACACACATCTCATATGTTTACTGAACTCTCATTCACAGAGTAAAAAAAAGTATTTTACAAAAAACTTTTTTAAATAGTATAAAAAAATTGTATTTATAAGAAAGATATTTTTTCAACAAGAAATAATATGGCTTCAATTATTTATCCTTGTTTGCACAACCAAAAAATATTAAGCTCTCATTATAATGCATGTCATACTCTGATCAATTAATTTATTTCCGGTTCCTATTTTATTTTTATAATACAACGGTTAAAGATGATATTGCCAATCAAACAAACATTGTAACAACTTAAAAAGGATGATAAAAAAAAAATTAATTAAAATTTTATTACCATTAATTATAGTAATAGAATAAAACAAAAAATATACACAGAATTTTTGATTATTGGAGCTTTAAGCTAAATCAGGTATATCTCATAATTATTTGAAAAAATGTTGTACATTACAATATAATCCTTGTATGTAGTATGAAATTTAAATTTTTAAAGTATATATTGCAAATTGTATTATTTGAGAAGATCCTAAAAATAGATGTGTTACATTGCTTCAAAACATAACAAGAGTTGGGTTATGCAGATGTATGTACATTTAATTCTATTTCATATATTTATTAGCAATATTATTTCTCCTTAGTGGTTAAAAGTATTTTTAAAAAGTTATAAACTAACAGAATTTTAAGATCCATACACATTTGTTAAGTTTGTTAAGTAGATTATGAAATATGGACTGATGATCATTAGCAGGTTTAGGTAAAAATATCTTATGAAACTTATAGCGTACAAATAATTGGCATCTGTTCCATGGGTTGTCACTTCGAGATGAGTTACAAGTTTTAACTGTTTATTCATTTCATTTTTAATATTTTCCAAAAATACAAATTATTATTAGCTTTAGTATGGAAAAGAGAATGTAATTGTGGATGTTGAGTAGACTTTAATAATCATTTCATCAAGAAATAAAAGTTTCAACTAATATTTCAAGTATAGATGATTTAGGTTCGTTGAAAAGTTCATTTTTAGATGAAATGATTAGCGACATACACACATTTCCCATTATTACATCCCTTTTTCATACTAATGCTCATGATCAATTTTAATTTTGTAAAATATTAATTGGAAAACGAATGAAAAGTTAAAACTTGTAGGGAGTCAGCTTGAAGCGACAACCTGCAGAATAATTACCAAATAATTATTAATGTTTTACTAATCGTTATGAATCATTACTAATCATCAAGATATTTTCAAGTGGGAGTGTAGACCTTACTTTATATGCCTTATCTTTAATGGCAAAGTTACACAATGGAACACCTGAAACAATAAATCATTCTGATAATCATTCACCTGAGACTAGATCATTAATTTCAAGAGTTTTTTTTTCATAATTTTAAATATAATCGTGTTTCATTAGGTAGAAGTAAAAAAATAAATGTATTTCTTCGTATAAACGTTTTACATGATTATGATCTTACAGAACTTCAGTGAAAGCCAAGGCACTGTTAATATGTGTAAATAACTTTGTGTAAAATCTTAAATAACTAATTTATACTTTAGATGATGTTACCAACATCAAAAATCAGAGTTTGATAGAATGGCATTTCTCCAGTTATTTTCCTCACTATTCATAGATAACTTTATAGACAGTAGATATACTGAATTGAAATCACAAGCATTTTAAATAACTTGAGTTTCTTTCTGCAAATAAGTCATATAAATTAACTGTAAATTCAAATATAATAAATTTAAAAAGGTAAATTGAGGATCAGATTATCTACTTAATTAAAGTAGATAAAAACTTGTAATCAGTTTATATTTTAAATAACCCTTTCACTTCAGTTTACTTTAAAAAATCTTTAATGGATAGCCCTGTTTAATTAAGAGTTGATAAGTGGTTGCTAATTTCATTCATGATTTTGCCTAACTAATTGCCTAACTGATCATGACTTGGTCGTCATCATTTTTTTTTTTAATTTAAAACATTAAAACCAGCTAACGTTTCTAGCAAACTTTGTAAGCGATCTTTAAAGCTAAAGAAGAAAGAGATGACCATATTATACTGAAGTAGGGTCTCTTTCTAATAGAGTTAAAATGGGCCTTATGAAGGGAATTATCGTTTTAAGGCTAATATTCAAGTTTTTTCTACGCAGTCCCAATGATGTTAAAATTGCGAATGTCTATATAGAAGATTTCTGTTTAAGAAAAAGGCCAATGGTGAAAAATTTCAGCCCCCTCCCCCTCTGACATATTTGGTTCCAGACGTACAAGTCAATACTCCAGCTGAGTATTAAGTTTGCCTAGTTCTTCTTCTTCTTTTTCTTTCACCCTTAGCCTTTCAGCATGGAGGGCATTTAGCTAGGCTTGCCTATCCTTCCAATTAACGGCGAGATTTTTCATTGCATCCAACATTTTCCCCTGGGTTTCCCTATTCGTTCTATCTGATCAAGGAACATCGTTTTGGGGCATCCTCTTGGTCTCTTACCAGATGGACAGTCTGGATTCTCAGACTCCATTGTCTTGAGAGTGTCCCAATGTCTTTCCATTCTACAGATGTTACGAGTTTGCCTCCTAGGTCTAAATGCTCCTTGTTCTTCACAAATGTGATTTTCCACTAGAGGTCTCAGACGACATTCAAGAATAGAAGTGTATATTTTGTACACAACAGGGGATAAAGAGATAGGCCTATAGTTGGAACAGTCACTTTGGCAGCCTTCCTTGTAAATTGGTACTATAATGTTAAACTCCCAACCTTTTGGAATCTTCTTCTCATCCCATATCTTTTAAAAAAGGTTTTGTAGGATCTTTTTAAGTTCCAAATCGCCATACTTTATCAATTCTGGTGCAATGTTGTCCCTCCCCAAGACCTTTCCTTGGATGACCTTTTGTCCTGAGGATAGCTCTTTCCACTTCATCCTCCTCTATTCTGTCTTCAACCATGTCATTGTTCCATGGTGTCGTTTCAAGCATTAGAATTAGGAAAGCATGAAAACTGGTGTTAGTAGAACTCCTCCAGTTTTCAAGAATCTCCTTTTCTACAGACACAATTTTATTTTCTGAATTCTTAACTTTCCGTATTTGCTTACATTTCTGACCTCGCAGAGCCTTAATTTTCTTCCAAAATGACCTAATGTTTTCTTTGCTGTCATTATCGAGAGATTTTCCAAAATCTTCCCAGCATTTCTGCTTTGCTTCTCGAACTGCTCTTTTGTATTCATTCTTTTTTGCAACATATGTTTGCCAGTTCTGAGTTGAATCATTTCTGCCATAGTCTTTCCATAATTTTTTTTTCTGTTTGATGATTTCTTTCAGCTCATCATTCCACCATGAGGTGCGTTTTCCTTTAGCGGAAACCCGCTTCGTTCCACACACTATTTTTGCAGCACCTGGAATGTTGTCCCTTATATCTAGCCAAAGGTCATCAATGCTTTTACGGAAGTCTATATCCTTGAGCTTCTGCTGTAATTTGGTCTCATACCGCAATAGGGTTACTGGGTCTTGGAGTTGTCCAATGTCAATCTTATTGTACACCTTCGGTTTTCGTTTTTTTCTTTTAGAATTTGTAAGTCTGCTACCAATAGTATATGATCTCTTCCTACTTCAGCCCCTCGAACCACTTTTACATCTGTAAAGTACCGCAGGATATCCCGACCGTATAGAAAATAATATATGATCGTATTGCCATTAAATGTGATTTTATGTATCTTTTTGTGGGGGTAAAATGAATTTCAAATAAGGAGATCATTGTCTATACAAAATTCCAGCAGTCTTTGTCCGTTTCTGTTCACAGCCCCCTTTCCCGCATGAGGCCTCATATAACTTGAGCTTTTCTGAAATCATTTTCAATGCAAGCATTTAGGTCTCCCTAGATAGGGTGTAATGTGCGATTTCAACATTTATTTGATACTTTATTTTTTTTTAAGTATTAAATTAATTTATTTACACCAAGAACGCCTAATGGCGTGAACAGTAACTTTGCCTAATTTATTATCCTTGGGTTGACTGGATCCCAGTCCTCCACTTTACTGTAAATGTTATCACTGAATATCAGGCCCAACACCTTCTTTGGCTCTGTTTCCTGGTGCGACATCCGAATAAATCATTTGATATCTTTTATCAAAGTGAAATTCTTCTGAGCCTTTCTTCCGCACTTAGCTTAGCCCAAGGATATCTAGTCGGTATTTCTTGATTTCCTCTAAAATCTCAATCACCTTTCCAGTGAACGTTCTGATTTTCCATGTTCCCAAACAGATGTCTTTTTCCTTGCCAGGTCTTTTCCTTGAAGACTGTCCAAATCCGAGGGTATTGGCAATGGGTATCTGAATCATTAATACTCCTTTACGAGTGATTGGCCCAGTAAAAGAGGCTCCGTATTCTTGGGACAACTGGTCTCTAGATATTTATATCCCCTCAGGAGAAAGGGTGTGTACCTAGGGAAGGTGATCCTTGGTTGTGTACTGTAAATGACCTTGGTCTGTAATATGAATGTTTGTAGTGTGCTTTACTAGTGTACTGTATGAACGTCAGTGTACTGTATGAACGTCAGTGTACTGTTTCCCCAACCTGGAGGCCCTCCAGTATATTAAGAATAAAAATACAAAAATATTTATCATAAACTTTTTTTTCTAACAAAATGTTTTATTATATTTGTTAAAATGATACTGGTAAAATCTGAGCAATATCTGTTTGGGAACATCAGGACAAAAAATATGAACCTACTTTTCGAATTTTGTTTATTGTTAAATAGATAATTAAAGTTAACTATTACTTATTTTATAATTTTATTTTTTTTATGATAACCTTTAAAAATTTCCATTATATATTTAAATCTTTCTCTAGTTTCTTTAAAGTTTCTTCTATTATTTGCTTAGATGCATCACCAGTTTTATTGTTTAAAGTACTATCCTTTTCTTTTTTATTTATTGGACTTTCTGTTGAACCTATTTATTTTTTCGTTTCTTCCTTTTCTGATGGTTTA
Organism: Arma custos; assembly: GCA_037127475.1. NCBI lineage: Eukaryota > Metazoa > Arthropoda > Insecta > Hemiptera > Pentatomidae > Arma > Arma custos. The sequence goes on along the minus strand of CM073762.1, from coordinate 59,144,525 downwards.
TCATTAGGAACATCCTTATACAGAACTATTTGCACCTATACCAACCCTGAACCTGAAAGCTATTTAAAATTCAAGATGAACATAGAAAAATTAAGAACCGTGAGTCAAATAAGAATTTCAAACCCTGAATGCCTGAAAATATTTTATAGGAACAACACCTGTGTTGTTCTCAGAACTGATGAAAAATGTCAGTGGTGCCATGGGACCATATTCAATAGTTTGAAGCATATAATATTGCATTGTAAATTTTTTGTTAACACGCGGAAACAATTTCTGCAAAAATATATTGTCCAGCGTGAGGATGAATTATCACTTCAAAATGTACTCACTATGGACAGAGTGGAAAAATTAAACAACATTTTTTTCTATCTTCAATTTGTATGTAAAAATTCGGAATCCAGGCTTTAGTTGTGGTTTATGGTTTCGTATACTTCTACAATATCTTGATTGTAACGTATAGAAAGAATAAGATAACTGTTACAATAAAGTATCAGCGGGTTAGTACCAAAATACTGGAATTCCATTGTATTGTATTTATCTATTTCCTTAGGTATATGCCTTATTTGCGTTATTTGTTTGGAAGATTGTTATTCTTTTGTTATAATTGATACTATTCTGTTCTGACTAAAAATTTATTTATTAAACGAGTGTTGATTATTTAATTATTGTAAAATATTTACATATTGTAGATATTATATAACTGTAAATAAAAATAACTGTAATTAAGTGACAATATGCTAATTACTAATTACTAAAAATTAACACTAAGTGGGCCAGACTCAATGGCTACAATGTTGTACATTAAAGCCAATAAAGAATTTATTTATTATTATTATCATTAGGAACATCTTTAGTAGTTAGAGTATCAGTCAACGTTTTAACGTATTGGTCTAAAAGTTCTTTATCAGTCTGGATATCAGCAATTCTTCGCAATGGTCTCGTATAGAAAACAGTTTTTTTATGAAACTTACAGGGAACGCGAGAAGATGGTGGCCATTGATAATATTGTGCTCTAGCATAATTAAGTAATACCTTTTTCTTTTCCATTTCTGTTTTTGTTATTTTCACTTTTTTTTTAGTTCTGTAGCACATTCTGGTTCTATAGCTTTTGTTATTGGTGATATCTTTATTATGGGTGGAGCAAGGCCACTTGGCTGGCAAATTGGAGCAGGGAACTTCAGATATTCTCTTTTTCCTTGGCACTCTTTTCTCAAACAATCATGCTGCATGCCATTCCTTTTTAAACAAGTATATCCTACTAACATCTTGCTGCCACGAAGTTCAAAGTTTGTTGACGGCTTAGGTATAGGCAAAATTGGATGTGGTTCAACTTTTTTCTCTTCGGGAAGCGGTTGAGGTTTGGTTATCTATTTTATTACTCTTCCTGCCTGCACAGTGTAACAAGTGAAAGCTCCTGTTTTTGGATCTTTGATGCACACTTCTTCATTTTCTGGAGGAAGCTTTCCTTCCTTTATTACAGCTTTCATTTCGGGAGGTGTTTCTTCATTCAGTTTACACATTTTCTTGACTGTTATTAAGTTTTTCTTTCTTTCCTCGTCTGATTCTTCTGCTTCCTTTTGGGCTTTCTTCTCCACTGATTCATTAGAACATTGTTCTGCACAGCCATCCTTATTTGTTTCAGCTTTAGTTCCAGGATCTTTCTCCGTTGTAGATTTTGCTAATTCCCTTTCTGTATTTTGTATTTTCTCTATGTCAAATGTTTGAAGAGGAGTCTGGTTGGTAGCTCTAATTTTTTGTGAATAGCAATAGTGCTGTGATTGTGGATCTCCAAGTTTTTTTGCACATTTACACCCGTATGACCTGATTAAAGTTCTTTTGTTTCGCACATTGGCATTTCTTGTGCATTTGGTATTTCAGGATTTCCCATTGTAATAATTTTTCTTTACTCTAAATTATTAAACTTTCCAATTTTCCCAAAATTATTTGTTTTAAAGAATAGAAGTTCCAAATTTAAATTTATTTTCTGATTTAGATTGAGGTTATTTATATTGTCATGGTAACATGAATGCAATTTTTCTGATGAATGTGTTATGTAATAGAAGAAGGAGGTTATTATTCCTACCCTAGTGGCTTTATACAATAATTACAAAATATGAATAATTTAATTGCATGTTAATTAGTTATAGTTATATTATTTGCAATTTGTATTTGAATTTATGCACCGAGTTCATATACCAATTTTTGTATTTTAATGCACAGAACTGTCATTAATTAACTATTCCTATCCTTGCGACTTTAAACAATAGTAAGAAAATTAAATTTTTGTTACATTTATTGATGGCTTATTTGTATTCCTCTTATTAAATTTGATTATATAAATTGTTATTTCTCCTGTAGCTCAGTCGCAGTTTTTTTTTATAAGAATATTTAAATTTGTACTGAAAATTGGACAGTGGGTATTTATTTAATTATTCATTGCATCCATTGTCTTTTTTAACAGTGTAATAATGACTTATCAATGAGCTTATTAACTGTTATGTAAGAAGGAAAATGAGAAAAAAAGAAGTAATTTTTCGCTCATTTGTTTTCTTTAGTGTAATTTTGAGTTAATGGAAGGGCTTATAGTTCGTTTCTCTAATTTTTTTTTCAATTTCAACTGCTGCGAGTTGCATCATGAAGAAAGTCTAAAAAGATAACAAGCAGTACTATGTTATGGTCTTCACAAGATTAACACATTTGGAGATTTAAAATAATAAATACAATGACTCAAGTAAAACCAGAATTAGTACAAAGAAAGGATTCAAGAACGATTGGAATTCAGGATTCAAAGACAGATTGAAGAAATATTAAAATGAAGAGAGACAGTTGTACCAAAAATATTATTTTCCTTAAAATAAGGTACACCTACTTACAAACATTTATGAAACTATTTTAATATATAATATTATCTGATATATAATTGATTTAATTTATTTTATAGGAATTCACTTTCAATTTTAAATTGAAATTGTAATGCTTAAACAACACTTGTATTACTGGGCATGAAAAAAAAATGAAAGCCAAGTTTTTCCATTCTAAAATTATAATACTTTTAAAGTATTTTTTTCCCCACCTTTTCCTTTTTTCTTTCTTTCCTTAAACAATCAAGAGAAGAACTTGACATTATAAGAATAATTTTAATGAAGAGAGACAGTTGTGCAACAAGAATTATTTTCAATAAAAAAAAGGAAGTATAACATTAACAATTATGTAATACCTATATATACAATAAACTGGATAATTCAAATGATGTTTTAAATTGGTGAGGGGGTGCAATCAATGAATAACACAAAAAATAAGTTTTGCTTATTTTTTGTGTTATTCATTGACTGCACTCCCTGACCCATTCAATACATTATATAAATGTTTTAGATCGATTTCATTTTAATTTATTAATAAATGGAATTATAATCAAGAAATTATTAGGCAGTCTACAGAGAAGTTTTGATTCCTAAAATTGGATGTTTACGGAAAGTAAGGTATACAATTGTTTTTCTTTTAAAACTTAATTATTAAATTTGTTGTTATGTTTATTTTAGTAAAAATTAAATATTAATTATATTTATAGCTATAAACTATTTTTCTGAAATTAAAAAACAAGTCTTTGAAGTTTAAAAGAATATTTTCTGACCTCCACCCAGACCATTTCCTTAATACATAAACAAAATCAACTAATACTATTCAACAGATTTTTAAAGATAGTTTATTCTGTATATAATAAGTTGGTTAAAATAAAAAGTATTAATAAGATTTTAATTTATTCTATGATATTCTTAAAATTAGATCAGAGTGCACTGAACTTCTGCCGTAACTCTTCAAGTGCTCCTACTACAGTTTACAAGATGTAATCGCAAATAATGTCTGCAGCAACAGTCATGTATTAAATGAATCATGAAGATGAGCTTATGCTTCCTTTTTATTCTGTCTACTGGATAGTTATTTTAGCTTTATATAGTTATAATAATCTGGTTAAGAGAAAGTGAAAAGCACTTAAAGATAAACTTTGTATTTACTTAAAAATAAGTTAGGTTTTTGAGAGTAGAGTGGCTAAAATGGTAATATCGTTAAATGAATAAGCTTAATTTTTTTTTTGTTTATCTATTAGTTAACTACTAATCTAATGGTCGAATAAAACTTCTTTGCTTGTTTTAGAATCTGTAAAGATCCTAGCCTAGTACCAAACCCTGAAGTTCTTCCTGAGTTTAGAGTTCCCAGTAATGGCTTCGACCATACTTTTGAGGTCGGTTCTTTCGAAGTGAATATATTTAGATTACAGTGCCTCTTATGCTATCTTCTACTATTTATGACTATTTAAGTGTAACCAATTAAGGCTATAGGTGTTAAATTATTGTTTATTTTAATTCATTTAATTATAACCAAAAGCTAATAATGAGAAACCTTGTGAAATAGAAAAAGGTTTCTGTCAAATAGAAACAATCATTATTTTATTATTTATAATATTTAAAAATATAATGAGTAATTATTTTTAGGAAGAGTCGTAATTACAATGAACGAAGAGTCGTATGTACAAGTTAGATGCCTTTAATTTTTTCACCTTTTTTTTTTTAATGAATACATTTTTAAATTTATTCCTCGCATATCATTCCTTCAAAAGAACGGTGTCATTACTAAAAAAACCTAATATTGCAATGGAGATATTCGAAAGTTACATGTGATTTAAAAAAAATAAAAAATTTGGTTATTGATACAAAATTCTGTTATTAACCACTAGAAAATTTTTAAAAGCTTGAATTTTTTTCTTTCAATGCCATTATTCCCATAAAACTTCAAAAGTTCAAACATAATACAACTCAAAATATGACTTTATTAAAAATGTTGGAAATGGAATATCAGATATGCTCTTTCTGAATTCTGAATCAATCAATACAATTGTTTCTGAAAGCTTAACTAAAAAATGCCAAATTTCGAGTTTATGTTATATGTAGTCCTTTTGAAGGAGCGAATATAGTTCTATACTGTTGGTAGATTTTTCTGTTTGATCTTTAATAGGAACAAATACCTGTTTTACCTTCTGTAATGTACTGGTTATTTGTATATATAAATGTTCTACATTAAATCAATTTATATCCCTGTTAACATAAAACAAATTTATGCATTATTGATTAATATTAAAGATTTTATATTTTGTGTGTCTGTTTTTTATTTAGTTCATTAAATTTTTGGATGTTCATAACGAACCTCATAATACACATATTTATTGTTTTTAATTTGGAGAAACTATTTATTAATTTTTAATTAGTAAAATTATTTAGGTTATGTTATTAATTAATAATCTGTAGTAATTGTTCATCCTTTTTGTACTTCATTATCTAATAAAAGCTTATCATTATATTAGTATTTTAATTTCATTATACCCTTTCATCATCAATTACCTTTTATAATTTATTGTTGTACAGGAATCTCTTTTACAGTATTTTGCAACTTTGTGTTCATACTATAATAACTAGTCATCCTCTTAAATAAATCTATGGTGCCTATTAGCATTGTCAATGCTTTTCCATAACTCAATGGGATAGTTCCATATATATATTATATTTCATATTGGTATAATAGTTCCGATAACTGCTAGCAATAAGGTAGGGGTCGCTGCTTCAATAACGTCTAAGGCAGTTTTATGGTTTTAAAACATATTTACTTGACATTGTTTCCATTTTTTTGTGCCAATTAGCAAAGTTTGATTTTTTTGTTAATTTTTCAATCAGTTATTGTGAATGAAATCCTTCTATATTCGCAAAAAAAAAGAGGCATCGAAGCCAATAACTCTTTAATAGTTCCGATAACGGCTAGCAATAACGTAGATGTCGCTGCTTCAATAACGTCTAAGGCAGTTTTATGGTTTTAAAACATATTTACTTGACATTTTTTTGTGCGAATTAGCAAAGTTTGATTTTTTGTTAATTTTTCAATCAGTAATTGTGAATGAAATCCGTTTTTTTTTTTTTTTTAGCAATTATCAATTTTTTTTTTAGCAATAAACGTCTGTTTCTATTCTCGTGTAAATTTATATATTAGTTTCTTCAATGAAATAAAACGTTACTCAAATAACGTGTTCCAGTAACACGTTATTTGAGTAACCTTTTATTTCATTGAAGAAACTAATATATCTATAAATTTACTCAAGAATAGAAACAGACAACAGACAGATAATTGCTAAAAACAAAACAAAATAACTTCAGACATTCTCTTTTTCCTTGGCACTCTTTTTTCAAACAGTCATGCTGCATGCCATTCCTTTTTAAACAAGTACATCCTACTAACATCTTGCTGCAACGAAGTTCAAAGTTTGTTGACGGCTTAGGTATAGGCAAAATTGGATGTGGTTCAACTTTTTTCTCTTCGGGAAGCGGTTGAGGTTTGGTTATCTGCTTTATTACTCTTCCTGCCTGCACAATGTAACAAGTGAAAGCTCCTGTTTTTGGATCTTTGATGCACACTTCTTCATTTTCTGGAGGAAGCTTTCTTTCCTTTATTACAGCTTTCATTTCAGGAGGTGTTTCTTCATTAAGTTTACACATTTTCTTGACTGTTACTATGTTTTTCTTTCTTTCCTCCTCTGATTCTTCTGCTTCCTTTTGGGCTTTCTTCCCCTTTGATTCATTAGAACATTGTTCTGCACACCCATCTTTATTTGTTTCAGCTTTAGTTCCAGGGTCTTTCTCCGTTGTAGATTTTGCTAATTCCCTTTCTGTATTTTGTATTTTCTCTATGTCAAATGTTTGAGGAGGAGTCTGGTTGGTAGCTCTAATTTTTTGTAAATAGCAACAGTGCTGTGATTGCGGATCTCCAAGTTTTTTTTTGCACATTTACACCCGTATGACCTGATTAAAGTTTTGGGTGTCAGCTTCAAAGGTTGAGGATCTTTAACCAAGTTTTCAAGTTTTTTAAAGATTTCTTTTGTTTCGCACATTGGCATTTCTTGTGCATTTGGTATTTCAGGATTTCCCATTGTAATAATTTTTCTTTACTCTAAATTATAAAAAATTTCCAATTTTCCCAAAATTATTTGGTTTAAAGAATAGAAGTTCCAAATTTAAATTTATTTTCTGATTTAGACTGAGGTTATTTATATTGTCATGGTAACATGAATGCAATTTTTCTGATTAATGTGTTATGTTTGTTAATTTTACTAATCAGTCCAATTTAATACAGAATAAAATAAATAAGAAACAGAAAACATATTTCATCTTTATATTTTTAACAAAAATTATTATGTTTCTTTAATGATTTTTTTCTACTTTTCATATTGATTACATTGCTCACAATTTTTCAGTTTCTTAAACTTACATAATCAAAATGCTGATATTCAGTTAAAGTGATATGTGAATTATTCCATTTTACTTTTGTAACTGAGGTATAACCATGCTGTAATCTCAGGAACATATGTTTTTGTATTTAAGAAGCATCAGTCAGTCTGAATGATGCTTCTTAAATAATACAATTAAATAAGTACAATGACCGGGCGGTGGGGCCGCCACCTTACTACTCCTTGTTTGCTTACTTCAAAAGTTGCATTTACTCCCTAGACGCATTTATCTACACGATCAATAAAAACTCTATTTACAAAAACATTGCTTAAATTAACCAACAAAAATAAAGCACTACGAACTTATTTGCAGAAAGTATACGAAAAGAACAAGTTTACTAATACTTTACATTCGCCGAACATCCCCACTTGATTAGCATTGTTGCCGTTACAAAACCCTAATGCAATTTTGGTAGGAATTTAATTTAATTCACAAATGATTGAACGGTTTCATTAATGACCATTATCTTCAATAAACAACTAATAATTCAAACTGCAATAACTTTCAATAGGTTGTTTTCTTGTTATCGTACTCATATTTTTCGAATAGTTAGTCTTCGCTAACATAAAGAAAATTAAAGGTATCGAAAAAGTAGCGAGCGAAAAGAATATTTTAAAGTATATGGATTATTAAAAAAATAATAATAAAATTAAGTACGATTTGGTTTACATACCCGGTCCAAGTACACATTGTCTCCATTTATGGTGAAAATAACATTAACTATACATTCATTAATATAATATTCATGTAAGAAATCGTTACTATATTATTTATTATATAATTGCAGTACTGAAAAGAATATTTTATAATTTATTATGCCTCTCTAGAGTAACGTAAAGTGTATAGAAACTAGAAATATTTCAAAATAAATTACGTAAAACGGCAATTCACAGTGAGAAGAATAACTTCTTAGACATCCAAAAGTTCATGTAGGTATCATTCTTGAATTTAGTTTTTACAAAAAGTATTTCCCTCTAACTAAATTATTTTAACCATTGTTTACTTAAAGTATTTGACATTAGTTGATTTACGTTTTATTGGTTAAATAGTTAAAAAACATAAAATAGATAGCATGAAAAGTTATAGTCATTGTTTATTCCCCCCCCCATTCATAAAAATTATTATAATGGATTTCAGTGTTCATATTACATGCACTTTTTTAAAAAAAAGAAATGGATAATGAATATATGTCACTTAAAAATTGAATTTATACCTATCTGTATGCTATCTACTATATTTCTTCTATTACTTTAGTTTATTTATAAAGATTTGTGTAAGTAGAGTACTTTTTTCAATTGCAATTAATCAACTATTATGTTGGTATTTAGATAACCTAAAAAAATAATGGTTTATTTTTAAATACCTAAAATGCCTGTAATATTTTATACCGGGCTATAAAGTGAAATAATAATAAAGATTTATGTTACATGCTCATTTATATTAAATGTCTTCACATATTTTTATGTTATTTACCATTATACTCCTATACAGTAAATGTGATAAATGATTTATACAAGATGGACTTTTTCCATTGTAATAATTGTTATATTCAACCAGGACCTCCATTAAATAAAAAGTTTTGGCTTTCTAACTGTGGACATTCATTTTGTAAGGATTGTGTCAACACAAGTAAGCTTCTAGTATTCATATAAGTGACTGAAAAAAATATTTATACTGAATGAGATAATAATTGTTTTAGATGATCCTAAATGTAAAGCATGTTTGAACGACTGTAAATACATGGCTGTCAATGATGTAAGTTTCTAAATAATAGAAAGTCATTAAAAGTATCACTTAGAATTCGTTTAATAATTACATTTATTATTCAAGATGCCAGCAGACTTGAAACAATTATTTTCTGATCCTGTAAAAGAACTAAAGAAAGCAGTGAAAATTTTATCAATTCAGAATAAGCATTGTCAGATATACATGGAAGAATATGTTCCTAAATTGGTATGAATTAGGATTATATATAATATTTGATGAACTGTTGCTATTGTTTATTTGTACATACATGTATGTATGAGTGTCTATAGGTTCCTACATGTATATAGTATCTGTATTTATAAATCTTCAATCATTAGTTTTGTTTAGTCAGTGACAGAAATTAGCTAAATTTGACTTTTTAATGTTTAGGAATCAAAATATGTGCAAGCCAAAATGATGATTGAAAACAACAAAAACTACATTGAAAGTGCTAAAAAGGCCGTTGAAAACAAAGATGCAGAAATACAATTGTTACGCTCACATATTGACAAACTGAAAGCAGAGCTTCAAAATGAACGAAAGTAAGAATCAGTGACCATTTAAGTTGGTATTATTGAAAAAATTACTTAATTCTGCTGCATAGTAGCTCATGCTTTTTTCTAGAGCTAGTTTAGCTAGAAGTATTTATAACTGTTAAGAGGCACTGCTAATGTAAGATGGGTGCAATTCAAAAAGTCTGAACACTCTATCCATAGATTATAGAATTATCTACTGGTAGAGTTATCTACCAACCCAGTAAACACTTAATTCTTCTTATTTCTTCTTTGATTTTGCATGTTTTAATATTCTTTTAATATATGTATATGCTCAGTCGTTTTCTGAACATGTGTAGGGTATGGGGACTAATGCATAATCAACAGCTTAGTGCTGGGACTCCAATGCTCTATTAAGAATTCTTAAATCAATAGGACCAGGACAGCTCAGTTCACAGCCTTGGAATGGTTAAAAAGTGCCCCAAAAAAGTTGATTGATGAATTCTACTCCCCATTGTTTAACCTTCTATATCCTGTTATGTCTCTTCTTCGATTCCCCTTTTTAATCACCATAAGACTGCTAATCTATCTCTCTTGAAATAACAATTTTTGTCACATCATGGAGGAGGCTATACTATTAAGGAGTTAAATCTGTGAATCTTCTATTTAGGGCTACAGTAAAATTGTTTCTTAAGTAGTCTGTCACATTGAACTTTCTTACAAACATGACAAAATAGATATTTATCTCAATCAGACATTCCATTTTACCAGTATTTCCATAGTTATAGAGTGTGCCCTACCATTAATGCCATTCAAAGTATAAGACCTAGGTCTGGCGGCAGCTATTTTTATCCCTTTACTAATAAACAATTTATCTAAAATGTCAGTACTTCTGTTTCCTTTTTTTAAGTCAACCATCTTATAAGAGGCCACCATTGTTGGTGGTTCTTATCATTGTGGACTGTGAAATGGAACTATTTTTGTCCAAGTACACTGAGAATATCATTAAAGACCACTTCCAAGCTTAGCTTGCTTCTTGATTATATAGAAGGTACTTTATATTCTAGTTTTACAGCTCTTAAAGAAAATTCAGTGTTAATGGAATTTATCAAAGGCAAAGAATGCTTTAAACAGAAGTAAAATTACAAACTTCTTCGCCTTCATCTTGATATCATAGCATAATTTTAACTCTCCTCTGTTGAATTTTGCTTTAGATGGTTCGTTCTATCGACCACTGATAGTCTGGTTACTGTTAGTTTTTCCCAAAGTTAATTAAAGTCATCATAGAGAACGACCATACAAATTAATACAATTTTGGCAATTTGGAGAGGCGTGGGGAGTTGGCGATCCCATCACCTAGTCGTCATTGCAATCAGCCACTGGCCTTCCTAATTGAGGTTCATCTACACTTACACTCACACAGTACACGATCTACATCACGGCACATAGACCCCGGTGTATATACACTACATCGAGTGAGGTAACATACAACATACACCCTAAGGTTACCTTCTATAGGTAGCCACTCCGGACAGGAGTGCAGGTCTGCAGGCACTAAGGTGGCAGTCCCACCAGATGACTAGATTACTTAGAAACCTAACACAATGGCCTCTGAAAAAAAATCAACCATGGCGTTTGCTGTTGGAGGAAGCCAAGACTCGATTGCAGGTTCTCAAGCTAAACTAATAATAATAATAACTGGAATTAATGAAGTAGTTTTGAGGTAAAACTGGTGAGGAATTATGATAAATTACTCTAGGGAAATATCCCTATCTAGAAAAAAATTCATAGTATACTCCAGTTGAGTTGAACAAGGTGGGTATAAGTAAATAGAAAAAATATATAATATAAGTTCTATTTCTGGTATTCATAAATCAAAAAAAGTGAAGCATCAGAAAATGTTAAGTTGGGAGTTTTAAAGAAGATTGGGGAAAAGAAACTTCTACAATATGTTTTTTAAGTAAGGTTAGCTTTAATTGACATTTACAAAACTAAATTCAGAATAAAAAATGTATGCATATCTATGATATTTTTATAAATAAAAACAGATAAATAGTAATGTAACCTCTTTACTGATTTCAGTAAAAAATCATCTATGCATCAGCAACCATGCATGTCTTCTCCTACTTTACTAAGTTCACCTAGTAGTTTAGGTTCTGGTTCCAACCAGGTATTATTCTATGCTAATTTTCTTTTAATTATAAATAATTGAACTAAACAATTCATTTAATACAATATATTGAATTTTATTTTTATTTTTTTAATATTTGGCAAATTTATTTTTCAAAATAGATTAAATTATGATTTGAAATAATTGTAAAAATTAAAGATATTCTTTAATGTTTTAAAAATTTTGTTTATTTTTTTTATATAATGTTTTTCCAGGAAGGATTTTTTACTCCAAAGTCCGGGATGAATTCAAGCAGCAAATATGCGCCTTTTAGGTAAGCGTAAATATGCCATTTCTTTGTCATGAAGGAGTGAAATGTTATCATGGGTTCTATAAATAATATAAATTTTTTTATTGTTGTTGTTAATTACCGAAAACAATTGGTAATTTTAATAAATATTTTATACTTCCAGAGTTTAAAAACTGATACTGATCTGGCTGTGAGTTAAATTTGTGTTTTGTTTTTACTTTTACTTACCTTTGTATGAAATATAGAATAAAGGGTGTAGAAAATATAGAAAAAAAATACGACATATACATACATACATAGCTGGCTCTATATCCCGTCACCGAGACTGGGCCTCCTCCAAAAGCCTTCGCCAGTCAATTATTTAGTACCATCAGCTGCAGCAGCTCTCCAGTTTCGGACTCCCAGCAGAGACTGTGCGTCTGATGTCACTGAGTCCTCCCATCTGACATTTCGCCTGCCAACCCTTCTTTGTCCATGCATCCTTCCGGACAACATCCTCCTGGGTATCGCCAAATCATCCATACGTGCGACGTGCCCGGCCCATCGAAGTCGTCCTATCTTGATGAACTTGACCGAGTCTATATCCTTATAAAGGGCAGCTAGTTCAGCATTTCTCCTTCTACAAATTCCACCCTCTCTAACAGGGCCAAAAATCCTTCTCAAGATTAGTCTCTCGAAGATGAGAAGTCTACTTTCATCTTGCTTCTTAAAGGCCCACGCTTCCAATCCATAAGTTAAAATAGGTTTTGTAGAGAGTGATCTTGGTCCTGTTCGAGAGGAATCTGCTTCCAAAATGCTTTACAAGGCCGAAGTAGCACCGTCTTGCTGCTGCTATCCTCTTGTTGACTTCTCGAGAGATGTCGTTTCCGGAGTTGATTTCAGACCTGAGGTAGACAAAGCTGCTTACCTTTTCGAAATTATATGGTCCAGCCTCAAAAGTACCGGTCCCTAGTGCTCCTCCGACTCTCATTTACTTGGTCTTAGCTTCATTAATGTGCAACCCAAGTTTCTTTGCTGCATCTTCTATGGCCAAAAACGCTTCTCATAATGCACGTTCCGATCTGGCGGCAATATCAAAATCGTCAGCGTACCCCAGCTTGATATTTGCCTATCTCCCTCTCGGCATGAGGAACCAGTCTCTCGAACAGGATGTTAGAGAGAACTTTATAAGCACATGAGAGGAGCACTATGCCTCGATAATTGTCGCAGTCCAATTTTCCCCCTTTTTGTGCAGTGGGTAGATAATTCCTCTTTTCCAATCCTCAGGTATCTTCTCTTCTTCCCATATCGTCAAAATGAGGTTATGGAGTTCCAGTCTCAGTTGCATTCCTCCATAGCGCATCAGCTCTGCCTGGATTCCATCCAAACCTGGAGCCTTGTTGTTTTTCAACTTCACCATGGCCGCTTCTATGTCTTCATCATCCGGTGGCTCGCCATCATTAGAGAAGTCATCCTCTTCTTTGGCTATTTCTCCTTCAAAGTTCTCTCTTTGAAAAACACCGCTGAAGTGCCTTGCCCATCTCTTCAGAATGCCCTCTCTCTCCGTCAACATGCTGCCGTCCCCATTCCTGCACATAGTTATTTTTGGTTTGAAGGTATTGCAGCCTTCATTCACCTTCTGAAAGAAGAGGCGGGTGTCGTGAGATGTCCTGCAGTTTTCTACATCCTTCATCCTGCAGTTCTCCCATGCTCTCTTCTTTTTCCTGTGTAGTCTCTTTTCCTCTCTTTTTTTTATTTCTGTAGGTATCATGTCGTAGACGTGTATGGCATTGGATGGCCTTCTTATAGGATTCATTTTTCCCATTTGTAGCTTCGATGCATTCATCATCAAACCAAGGAGACTTCCTGCTTCTTGTCTGTAATCCAAGGACTTCCTCAGCAGCAGTTTCCATCACTCTTGAAATTCAGGACCACTGGTCATCCACTGTGTCATTCCTATCCCTTAGTTCCTCCTTCAGCTTAATTTCAAGGTTTTGTTGATAGGTTTCACACACTTCAAGGAAAAAAATACGAAGGAACATTAAACATCAAAATAAATAACAAATTTCAGAAGTTTTCATAAAAATTAATTTAAAATTCTTTTTTTCTTTTCAGTTTTAACTTCACAAACAGGCAAAGTAATGCTTATTCAACTCCAAGTCCAACTGGTCAAGAAAAGTAAGTACTTAATATCGTATTAATTTTTATTATATTATAATTTTGTTGGTATTTGTATTATTTGATGACTATTAGATTAATAACTTTGATAAGAACAATTTGAACCATTATTTAGCTTCTTCTAAATTACGGATGGGTTTGTATTTTAGTTTTAAGCAAAACTTTTAAAAAATTTTTTTCTTTAAAAAGAACTTTTCATATGCTTGTTAAAATGCAACAAGAGAAAAAAAGTTTGCTTTCATCCCTAAATACATTTTGAATAGAATGTCTTTAGTGATAATGCCATTTTATTCTTCTGTAGTTTTTGGATGAAGTGATTACCTTACACTTCTTGGTCAAATACTTTTTTCTATTACCGCTAACTTACTTTTCTTAGCTACACAGTATATAAAAAAATTAATGATTTATTGAATAATAAAACAATGGTTAAACATACAGCATAGGCTGACCTATTCTAGTGTCAACTATTTGTTAATTACAATGATGTTTTATAAATTTCAATTAAGAGAAATATGGTAAATAGAAAATCATTATGCCTTTTCATAGTTTATATGATAAGTGAGATGAATCATTAGCAAACATAATGAGTGAAATCTGTTTTATTCCTAAATAAAATTACCAATACTTGACTATTAAATCGCTTCATTAATAAGAAATATTAATTTCTTTCTGTTACATTACATTACATTATTGGCGCGACAGACTCATAAAGAAGTCCTTGGCCTGCTCAACAGCTCTTCCCCAATCGTCCCGATCGCCTGCTCGAGTGATGGAGACCTTGCTCAGCCTCAGATCCTCACAGACGGCATCCTTCCATCTAGCTTTGGGCCTTCCTCGAAGTCTTACTCCATCCGGATTTCCTGTATACAGCTTTTTAGCTGTCCTTTCTTCCTCCATCCTATATACGTGGCCCAGCCACTTAATGCGTTGAATCCTGATGAAGCTCGATATCGTTAGGTCTCCATATAACTCACTCAGCTCCTTGTTCCTTCTGATCCTGAGTTGGTCGTTATCTCGCACTGGGCCGAATATTTGCCGTAGGACTCTTCTTTCGAATCTATTCAGCTTTTCCACGCTGGATTTATTCAGTGTGAGGGTTTCACCAGCGTATGTCGCTACTGGCCTAATGATGGTTCTATATATCATCAGCTTGGACTTTAGGCTAAGGAGCTTACTTCTCAGGAGCTTTGAGATCCCAAAACATGCTTTATTAGCTGATACTATCCTGGCTCTAACTTCTTCCTCCTCATCCAAATTCTCATTTATTCGACTTCCTAAATACTGGAAACTTGTCACGCGTTGGAAAGTGTATTTTCCAAAAGCGTAGCTATGAGGTGGTCGGTTTTGTTTTCTATTCTTTATTACCATGACCTTGGTTTTCTCCTCATTCACATGTAGCCCCATTTTTCCAGCTTCCACTTCCAGCCTCTCAAAAGCTTCTTTTAGGAGAATCAGCGATCTTCCTACTAATACAAGGTCATCAGCATATGCAAGAATACCCAGATTACGGTTAAAGATGGTTCCCTCCATCAGTAATCCTGCCCTTTTAATGACACTTTGCATTACAATATTGAAGAGTAGAGGTGCCAGCGAGTCTCCTTGCCTAAGTCCTGTACAAATCTTAAATTTTTCTGTGGTTGAGCCATTTACCCTTACGCTGCAAACTGTGTTTTCCATCGTACTCATTACCAAGCGCACCAGTTTGGATGGAATTTTCATTTCGCTCATAGCTCTGAAGAGTTCACACCTGGATATTGTATCATAAGCCGTCCTGAAATCTATGAACAGCATCCACATTGCATTGTTAAACTCTTTCATTTTTTCGCACATCTGCTTGAGAGAAAAAATCTGATCTATAGTAGATCTGTTAGGTCTAAAGCCTCCTTGGTATTCTCCAAGATTTCTCTCAACATAGGGCAGTAGGCGGTTATACAGAGTTATCGAGAATATCTTATAGGCAGTATTCAGTAGGCTTATCCCTCTGTAATTTTTACATTCTGTAGAGTCTCCTTTCTTCTTGTAGATAGGCACTATAATAGACTCTTTCCATTCTCTCGGGATTTGCTCCTCTTCCCATATTTGAGCAATTAGTTCCTGCAGCTCTTTAGTTAGAGCATTGCCAGCTGCCTTCAGGAACTCAGCATGTATTTCTTTCTGTTACCGCATGTATATATTTTTCCGCATGTATATATTTATTTATTTTATTTTATTTTGTTTATATTATTGTTTTGTTATGGAATGACTGTAAGCTACACAGCACTATTACTTATTGCCCATAAGTGGCAGATTGTAATATTTCAATAAAGTGTTAATATAAAAATAAGAAATAGATAATCATGGATACTATATATGAAACTTTCATAAAAACGGCATCTTCATTTTAAATCATCACGATAATAATAAATTTATAATTTGTACACAAATGTAAAACTAATAGAGTAGTAAAATGAAATATTAATGTTTTTTTATTTGTTTCAATAGGAGAAAACTGACAGCATTAGAGTTATTATTTAAAAATAAAGAATCATGTGTAAGGTAATATATTTAATATAAATTAACGAAGTATTTATTTTTTATTTAATGGAATACAATTAATGATTTATCAATTAAACTTTTTAAGTTATGCTATATATATATATATATATATATATATATATATATATATATATATATATATAGAGAGAGAGAGAGAGAGAGAGAGAGAGAGAGTGAGAGAGAGAGAGAGAGAGAGAGCTTCTCTTAATTTATACTTTTCCTGAGAGATACTGTTTTTATATTTTACTTCAGACTCATTGAAAGTAAATACTTAATGTTGCTCTCGATCCTAACACATTTCACTGAAAAGATTAATTTTAATAAGTACAATGCTTACTATTCACTTTAGAAGCCAGGGTAAGTAGTTGTCCTTATCATCATCTTTCCCTCTTCTAGCACTATGCAGTGTGAGGATCCTGCTTATAGAGCCTGGACCAAGTCTCTCCTTAATACTACCCTTATATATATATATAAAAGAGTTCTTTTAACAAGTCGTATGGATGGTCAAAGGCTTGTTACATAAGTTTTTCTTCTTCGATGGTGCTAAAACTCTTAGAGTCAAGGCCTCACTACTATACTATAAGAATGCATGGGCTGTAGTGTTGTTGAACACAGTATAAGGTACTGTACTCAAACGAATGTACACAACTGTCAGCACATGGGCTGGGTTTAATCTGGAGTTAGAGATCAGTTGGAGCAGAGAATTATTTCTTCTGTTATTAGCTATCAATCAACTC
The DNA here is from genome assembly GCA_037127475.1 of Arma custos. NCBI lineage: Eukaryota > Metazoa > Arthropoda > Insecta > Hemiptera > Pentatomidae > Arma > Arma custos. Next base: position 59,127,111 of record CM073762.1, on the reverse strand, counting down.
TTGTGAGATCAGCATGATCATCCTGTGGTTCACTCTGCCTCTATGAAGTAGGTACACTTTCTGGCTGGGAAAAAAATCTTAATGCTGAGCATATTCTTAATCAAATTGGGTGATTAGAATCCTGCAAAACCATTGGCTTGGAAAAAGTATATCTCTACCAAGTAGTGAATCCAATCTTTAAGAGTGTAAATTAAACCTAACATACGAGTAGGTGTTATGTATTTATATACCTTCTTATAACCTTAAACCCACACTTTTACTTTTTGTTAAAATGTAAAATTCATTATTTAAAACAAAATCATATAAGGCTAGGAATAGCCGATCTGGCAAATAAAGGATATATATAATTATAACCTTAAGACTAATTGTATATATATATATATAGTTAAATTAATATTACGGTTTCTTCTTTAATACACTCCTAATTGATAAATGATTAATCAGTTATTTCTCAGCACCGACCAGAATGGCATGTGAATGTTTTGACATGAAAAAGGTTTTGAAACGTGGAATGAAAGGAAGTATCTTATGCAAGAAGTGCTCCAAAATATGGAAAAATTCAAAGAGATATGACATGTTGATTATGCAAAAACTTTTTTAATAAGAAGAGTGGGCTATGTTATTACTTTTAAAAATAATTTTAAAAAAAATCATAAATCTGAATTTATTACAGAACCAAATATTAAGTATGCTAATGATGATTAACTATGATTACTAAATCATAATAATTTAAATTAGGAATGAATCTATTTTATTATTTATGCTTTGTGCTATTTTTTAATTACAAAAAAGTGTTACTTTCCCAACAGAAACAGCCCTGGTGAAAGAACGCCTAGGACACCCGGAACAAGGAGTAATCAAACATTTAACATGAGTATAAATGTGAAAACTCCAGAAAGGCAAGACTTAATTATTAATTTCAATAAGTTACGAACAAATAAATATAGAAAGAATATGTCAAAGAACAAAGATTGTTTATACTGTTTTAATAAAATTATTAATAAAAAATTATTGAGCTCAATACTTCTAAACTAAATTATTTGTTTAGCAGATTGAAATTTTTATATTTTTGTGACCCATTTAGAAAAAAACAGTAATACAAATAAATATAAAGGTTTTTTTTAAAAACTTCAACTCTCAAGCTTTTGAGGTTCTATACACCTAATCTCAAAATGCATAACGCCAAATTGAATTTTAGTGGTTTTATAACTCTTAGGTTGAGTGGTTGAGTCAAGAGTTATTACACTCTTGGGTTAAGAATCATTCTGTGTAGTGTCTATTCCTTGATTAAAAATATTGTCAATTTCAGTTTATGGAATAAACAAGCTTTGTTCCATAGCTTATTCTATTCTGAGTTTAGTTGAAGAATGATGGATATGACAGAATAAGCTTAGTTTAAGTTTCAGAGTTATCTCGATTTATTTTCTATACTCAGAACCTACCCTTGACAACTTTAAATTTTTAATAACAATTAACATAAATATATTGCAGCTACAACAGTGATGATTCTTATTCAGATGCAAAGCGTATGCCGTCACCATTAGGAATCAGTATGAGGAATAGTCAACAATTACTCAATGAAAAGTAAGATTACTGAAATCGTAAAGTGATAGCTGTATAAATAATATTAATAAAACTCCAGCAAAATAATAATATTAAAAAAATACAACTATGGCGACATAATTTAGAGATTATTACAGAATAAATTTTAACTATTAAAGCACTAATATATATTAGGATCCCTACCCTCAGCTGAATCCAATAACCTTCTTGGGTTATAGTGTTAAATGTTTTACAACTTTAAGGAAATCAATAACCTTCCTAGGGCTCACCCAGCTTCTATAATGTGGGTGATCTTGATTGGGAGGAAATCCTTCTGATTGAATGTAATAATCATTATATATTTGCACAAATAGCTTCAATAACATTTTTATCTAAACTGAACAATTGTTTTATAAAATTGAAATTCTTTTGTAATGCCAATTTCATTCCCACAGGCTCAATATTCTAGTTCAAGGTGAACGTTTATTAAATCAGAAATTTAAATAATAATATTTAAATATTTTTATTTTCTCAGCAAAAAGAAAAATATTTAAAAATTATCACTATCATAAGAATAATAAATTAAATAATAATGCTTTTATGGCAAGCTTAATCATTTATAATTTCAAAATTCTAGTAATAAAATTAATTTAACCAGAATGCAATGTATTCCACATATTCTTTAGATTATTAACAATATACAAAAAATTATATTTTGTTTTAAATATTAATATATTTGTAAGATTTTTAAAAATGCATCGACCACCTTATCTTTTTTTTTTTTAATTGTTTAGATATTGGATATTGGCCTAAAACACATTTTTTTATGTGCGATCCCACACAAATTATTCATAAAACTATTCTATTATTTTATTTTTAATACTGATTGTAAATCTTCTGCATGCACAGTTTAATTATTTTATATCTTTATATTATTTTAAAACACTTTTGTAATTTTTGATTTGATTAACAACTATTTATTCTCTTACTTTTTTTAAACCTAAGTACTTTATGATAAAGTCAACTCATTAATGAACTACACTTAAAGAACAATTACTGTATAAGAAAAAGCGCTGGAGAAATATTGCTTTAAAATAACTTTAAATGTGTTTAGAAAGTCTGCATTTGTCCCAAATATTTGCTAATAAAATCAAGTAATTTTTAAAAAGTTTATTACAGGTTACACAGATTTTCCATCCAGTTGCTCCTTCTCAATTAATGTTTTTAACACCTATGGAGCCACTAAAATTTAGAGAAATAATTAATTTTTCAATTTATTTTTTTAATCTTCATATTTCTATGTTCAATTAAAAACAAAAAACAAGCAGTAAAGAGAGCTTTCTTATTTAAATATTTTAAAGATTATTTAAATATTTTGAAGAGAAAAGATTTGTCCTGGTCGGTCTTCTGCATCTCTAGCGGCACTCTCCCAACAGCTAGCAGGAGTCGTAACCAGGCCAGACAAATCCTTTCTCTTCACCGATCCTATATCTCCAGTTCTCGCAATTTTTGCGATGTATATACGGGGACGAATGTTCATTGAACATTACTTTACTATTTTTTTTTTTTTAATAAGGATCTCATTTGACGCACGATCCCTGGTAGCTCAGTTGGGAGAGTGCTGCACTAGAGATGCGGAAGACCCGGGTTAGAATCCCGGCCAGGACAAATCTTTTCTCTTCAAAATAAAAATATTTAAATAATCACCATAAAATAAAATATAATTTATAGAATTTTCTTATAGTTGATTTTATTTTCTAAGTCAAATTTAGGGAAATTTCTAGTGATAAAAATTCTTAGAAGATTAGGTAAATATGAATTATTTCATAAGTTTATAGGAGTTTAATTACTTAGTAAACTAGAACAAAATCTACTCTAGCGAGCAAAACAGCAGATCAAACCGTAATCTATTTTTTATTTTAAATAATATTATAAATTTAATTGAAATGATCCATAACATACAAAATTATTTGGCTTTATATTTATTTGTTTAATAGAAATTCTCAACGAAGGAACTCTGATATGATGTCTGGTATGTCATCTTCAGCTTCATTCAAATCAGGAAATTTTCAAAGGCCATCAAGTAAAATGTAGGTGAAATACTTGATTACGGTAAAATCTCTAACATTTACAATTTTTTTTTTCAAAATATAAATTTTTTGTTTAAAGACAGGAATAACTGATTCTATTTCTTTTATAGAATATTGCCTACACGTAATCCAAATCAAAATTGTATTAGAGTAGCTAAAACTAGATTAACTTATTTTTAACTGAAGGTAAATAATTTTTACCTAACAAAAAGGATTATGTGCAAGAACATAATACATATCATTGTTGTAAAAATTGTTAAATATATATATGATTCAAGATGGTAGAAGATGTGATGAAAGAAGATATTCACAGATATATAACTTTTAATGTTTGACCTAGTTACATCCTCATAAGGCTGTTAATGCTATAAAAAAATAATGTTTTAATAGTTTTTTTTTAGAATAATATTCATTATAGGTTAATATACCAATATTTCAACCTGATTTAATAAAACTAGTGTCTAAATAATTAGATAAGCATAAACATAAGTTAATGCCAAAAATATAGCATTGGTTAAATATTATACTAGTATTAATTGCCAAGTAGAATTTAATTTTTTTAGTATTTTTTATTTTATTAATAGAAGTGCTAAGTAATATCATATGTAACATATAGTATTACTTAGACAACATAAATATTTAAATTTTATGAAACAGTATTTTTGCCTTAACATTACTTCAATGTTGGCCAAAACTGACCTTCGCATTTTAATGTACCTTTTTTTAGTAGGAAATAAATGTAGATAAGAATACAAAAATATATTTATTTGACCTTCTTCATTAATTTTTTTATCACTATCTAAGAAAATTAATGTTAAAAGTATTTTATTCAACAATTAATTCATAAAACAAACCATAATAGTAACTTCAATGTGATGATTTAATGCAATGATTTAATAATGATAATAAAATAAAATAAGTGTTACAATTAAAATTTTTTTCAAGATCTTTTAATAAACACAATAATTTCATTATTTTTTAATTTTCAGGGGGCGAAAGTTCTTTTAATGCTACATGATGAAACAGAAAATCTGATTGTATAAGACTATGCAGTCTTCCAGATACGATTAAGACTTCTTAAAAATAGGTGGTTCTAACATGTATAGTAATATTTAATTAAAATATAGATTAAATTATGTTGTAAATTTACTTCATCAAGAGAAATTTTATTTTGAAATATTGTGTCTTTATAAATAAAAAAATTCAATCAATTAAATGGTATATTTGGTTAGTTCAAAACTGGATTCTAGTTATTAGAAACAAGAATTTGTATATAAATTATATAAGAAAAATCTTGTACTTTCTGATAAAAGCTTGGTCAGGATGTCTAAAATTGCTACATAATTAAAGATAACAGAGGTGACCAATCCTATACACAATTCGTCAAGGTGCTGTTTTAACCTGTCAAACTAATCTATGCAAATCAGAAAAATATAATGAAAACAACAAAAATGGTAATTAGTTGGGTTAACAAATCAGTGCTATTTGACTGCTTTCGTATGAAGTATACAATTTATATTTTTTGAAATTATTAAGGCTTCATTAGATAGTATCTACAATTATCATCATAGTCGATTCCCACTCATTACAATCACTCAAGAGATTAACAAAACCTGAATGGATCCTAACCTTAAGGTTAGAGTCTTATCATAATTTGAATTATCAATGCTATTGTTTATTCATTTAACGTCACTTTATGCTGCTGTGGCTAATCAGACGATACTACATTGGGAGCTCTAAATTTTGCCTATCCATGTTTAATTAGGATAGGGATTTTTAACGAGTACCTGACATCGTACAGGCTCGGGACCCCCGTTTAACATCTCTTCCGAAGGAGGGCGTAACTAAGGATTTTTACTCCATCAAATAGACCATGGCTGTCAAACACTGTACAATCAAAGATACACAAACACTCAATGAGTCTCTTAATGTTGAAGTCAGGCCCTACTTTAATTTAAATTATTTATGATTAAAGTATCTAATCAGCAGAATTTCTAAACAATAATAACTTTAAAACAATTTAATTTTTAAAAATCGAATTAAAAATATTGATACTTTTAGAAACCCCAATGAATGCAGATTTTATATTAAAAAAACAAACAAAAAAACAGCTAGTCCCCACAAATTAATCAACTGACAACGTGACCCTATTCTGGAGTTGTATCTGGTTCTATAATACAGAAATTTCTAATTTATCTTTTGAGAATACGATAACAAAGTTACACAAAAATTCTGTCAATTTTGAAATAGCATGAAGTAACTTTGAATATAGGTATGTACTAAATTTGATGCTAAGATATTTTGACATAAAGGAAAGATTTCTAAAATTGGCACACAATAAACGTACAAAGTTACTTGTTAATGAATTCTAAATGTAACAGTTTTATTATAAATATATATATGGTATTTACATATAGCACCATCTAAAAATATATTGTTAAACAACAATAACAAAATTCTTTTATGCAAGAATATATAAAATCTAATGAAGAATTTTTTTAACAGTAGCCACTACATCTGATGGCCTAGGTATAGCAGCAGCTTCTAATTCTTTAGCATACGGCATCGGCACATCAGCTCCAGTAATCCTGACCATTGGTGCATCAAGCTCAAAGAACACACTATCTTCCATAACTTGTGCACATATTTCAGCACCAACTCCATGTTGTGGCCAACCTTGTTCAACAGTAATGGCACGGTGGGTTTTCCTAATAGAATTAAAGATAGTTTTGCTATCTAAAGGCCTCAAAGATCTTAGATTGATAACTTCACAAGAAATACCTTGTCCTTCTAATTCATTAGCAGCTTCAAGGGCTGTTTTAACTGCTCTAGAATGTGCAATTAACGTCACATCTTTTCCCTGTTTTTCAATTTTTGCTTTTCCAATTGGTATTAAGAAATCTTTAGATAAGACATCGTCTGTTACTGGAAACTGTTCTCCGTAAAGAATTTCATTTTCCAAAAACACTACAGGGTCTGGATCTCTAATTGCAGACTTTAAAAGCCCTCTGCAATCTTCGCTACTCCATGGGGATATGACTTTCAGACCAGGACAATGTGCATACCAAGCAGCAAAACATTGGGAATGTTGAGCTGCAACACCACTAGCAGCTCCATTAGGTCCACGAAACACGATTGGAACATGAATAGTCCCTGCAGACATGTACAATGTTTTTGCTGCAGAGTTTATAACTTGATCAATTGCTTGCATAGAAAAGTTAAATGTCATAAACTCACAGATTGGTCGTAGACCTGCCATTGCCGCTCCAACAGCAAGTCCGGCAAATCCCATTTCTGTAATTGGAGTATCAATGATCCTTTTATCACCATACTTCTTCCACAGACCTTTGGATACTTTGTAAGCACCATCATACTGTGCCACTTCTTCACCAATTAGGAAAACTCTTTCATCCTTTTCAAGTTCCTCATCCAGTGCAGAGTTTAGGGCATCTCTAACAGTCATAGTCTTTCCGGCACTTAAAGCCCTCCCCACTGAAAATGAGCGATTCAAGCACTTCAGCACTTTCTGAGACTGTATCATCTTGTAATAAATTTCGAATAAAAACAATCGGTATAATTAGGGCTTTTAATAGAAGTTTTTATACTTCTAAATGGCTAATTTTAAAACATAAAAAATTGAAGAAAACGACAAAACTTAAAAGACTAACAGAATGTTACTAAACTTCAATTGATAAACCTTATGGTAGGTTTCATCTCAACAGACCATCTGATCATGTGTCAAGATCACGCGTTCGTCATGCATAGATAAACTAAACCTTCAAATTTATGAAGCAAGAAATGCGTCAGGATTACGGAATGGATATAAACAGAGGCAGATTTTATATTATTTTTTTCAAGGTTAACATAAACAGATACATGTTGAGAAGTGATATGAATAATTTAAAAAGTGCTAATATCCTTGCCTGGTTGAACAAATTATTAAATAAAAATATGATTTTACTTAAATAAATTATCATATAACATATAGCTTGTTTATTCTCGATTATGTGCGTTGAAATATATGAAAGTAATACATCCATGGATGGTATTGACGAGAGGGAAAGCGGACCAATCAGGTAGCAGGATTTCGGTTGAAATACGCGGGCTCCCGAGACATCTGTTATGGCTGTTCAGACCGTTCTCAGTCACAGACCAAGAATGACTTCCACAACCACTTTCGGAGGATTCAATCCCGAAGGCCGCAGTTCTAGCAAGTAAGTTAATTTACTTTGTCATTACAATGATCACATTTAAATGATATATAAGTATTTACATATTTTGAAAATAATCACTAGTTAAAAATTAGTTGCATGAACATTAGTTATATATCATTCATTGCAACTAGCAACTTATCTTTTATATTATTTAATTTTATATTCAGTGAATTGATTTAGACCAATTTATTTAGAACCAGCATTTATTTATGTTGAATAATAGCTGTGATGTTATAGTCAGGGTGTAATCACTGTTGTTTTTACCCAAAAATGCAAAAAATCATAGTAATATCAGGCACAGTAAAAAATATTTCTCTGGCAACACCCTGACTATACCTGCAACATTTATTAATTATTGAAGAGATGGGTAATATAGTGCAGTTTTGAATGAACACTACATTGTGATGGAATTATGCCAATTGATAGTATATTCCTGTGTGTTTAGTTAATGTAGATGTATTCTAAGAAAAATATAATGTTGTTTTCTCATTTTTGACTTAGATATTTGCTTAAAAAAAAATAGGTATGCTTTATATTTTTGGGTATTTTATTTTCTATGGTCATTATTTGCAATGACACATGTTACACAGATCATATGTATGTATTTGAATACTAATATGTTTATCTCATGGGAAGGGGTGTATTTGTTTAAATATAATTTATTTAGAGTTTAATTTTCTTAAAACTTGAGAATATGTGTATTTCTAGTCTATTGTTTATAAAAACCATTATAACTTTGCTTTATGTATTTAGTAATTACAGGAATCTTAATCCAGCTAACTTTTCCACTGCATACCTGACTGACTTCTACCTATTGCTTGGTTCTGTTTGTACTGGTTCATACCGGTTCTCTCCACCTCTTCCCATTTTCCTTTGTGTTTCTTCCTTAGGCCGATACCTTTCTCTACCCTCATTGTGGTTACTTTATATTAAAGGATTTCATTGCATGAGAACCTCGACTTTGGTTATTTTGTTTTTGTCTGTTGTTTTTTCCTCCTCAATTTCTTTATATTATTCAAACTAAAGGAGATACGAATGTATAATATCGTCGATATACTAAAATAGTTAATGCCAGTTTGGATTTGGGATTGGGAAGATTGGGTAGGATGTCTCATAGGTAAATCAATATCTTACTAAGTACTCATTATGCCATAAACCTTCAGAAAATGGTGAAATATATTTGTCCTTAATAATAAATACCCTAAGATCCAAATATTTTACTTGTTACCTATTTGCCAGGTATGATAAAAATAAAAAACAGTAATTTAGATATATACAGATAGATATTTTGATGTATTTCAGATGTCATATTACTACTTAACTATACATTATCATTCTGCATATATTTTTATTTAAAAATTCTGATTAATGTGCAATACAAGCAAATGATTTGTGTATAATTTTATATTACGGGTCATTTGTAAAATTTCTTTTTTTACTATCACTACGTGTGTATGAAATCCATAGTGAGGGAAAGTTGTGAAAAGTTTTTAAACCGAATTTTATGCGCCCTATCTCCAAATAAATCAAGTCTCACTTAAGTTGTTGGTTGGATATTGTTGGTTATTGGAGCGTAAAAACTATGTTTTAAGAAATTGAAATCACTTATTTAAGGTATTTATATAACTGGAATCGACCAATGAAGTATGTACTAGAAAGATGAAAGAGGTACCTCATGATAACGTCATTGAAGGTATCCAGAAGTGAAAAACAATAGTGCGCGAATTTCATTTTCCTCGCTGCTTGAAATAATCTTTAAAAGTTGAAATATTTTTTACATGGAAATTTTTTAAAAATTCAATAGACATTTAGATTTCATTGAATATTTGTTTATAGCCATTTAGTTTCCTCTAAACTGCAGGATTAGTAATTATTCAGTAAGTCACTATCGTAATACACTCGTGCCAACGAATTTCTCTTGGTAGGAATTATAGTACTTTATTAATAGTCAAAGAAATATAGTTACTCATAAGGAATCATCTATACATCGACGAACAATGAACCACTTTGAAAAATTCAATTTTTAGTTTCATTGGTTTAGCAGATGCTTACTTGAATAATGAAAATGTTATTAACATGAATCTAAGGTTCAGAGAAGTTAATAGTCGAAGAAAAGAAAACTCATTGGCCTAGGGGATGTTGCATATTGCATTGTTAACTCCTGGTCTTTTGAAAAGTTGAGTTGTAATGCTTGGAGTGTAATGTATTTTTTTTTTTTATATACATGTTCTTAATATCTTTTTTTTTTGTGGGGGCGATGCTTTTAGATAGCTGACATTTCTCTTCAGCTGATCAGATGTAGTTTTACGAAACTTCAACGATGTATTATAAATGAACATTTTTTTCATAAAGTTCATGTGCAAATGTATACTATTACATTGTTTTCAAATGTAAAATTCGTGTTCGTTGGAATAATTAATATTGTTACTGGTTTAAGTAGATTTTTAAAATTATTATACAAAGAAGTTGCTACCACATTCAGCTTATTACCATATTAGCGAATTACACATTTTAATTTTTGTTTTGTTTTTTTACTCTTTTTAAACAGATTCTTTACATAATAGATAAATATTCTTTAAAGCCTACGCCTTTAGTCTTGTGGTGAATTCAACCAGTTTTTTTTTTAAGACTTTGAATTCTACAATAAGTAATGTCTGTGAAATGCAAACGCACAAATGCGAATTGAAACTTTTATTTAAATAAAATTATTAGTTAAAACAGCTCATAAATGTTAGTATAAATTTCACGGATGGTAGCTCTTTGGTAGGGTGCTGAATTGCTTATCTCTAGGTTCCGGTTTCGATAACGGGGTGACAGATTAATTATTATGTTAATGGTCTTGAGTTGGGTCTGTGCCATTTGAAGACCCTCCTATGGCTCACCCAGTCTATATGGAATAGATATTCTTAATTTTGGGTACAATCTAGCAGTTGAGCATGAAGTGTATATACCATGTATTGAACCCGGTATTCTTATTGGTTTTATAACTTTGAACAAATCGATGTAAGAACGCTGACAGTTTCTGGATGAGTCCCAACATATCTCTGAACATTCTTTTGATTTTACATAGATTGTTTTGTCTTTTTCACACGGGGAAACAACCGACCGACCGAACGTTCCAAATTGTAGTTATTAATAAGTGCCATAATTGTATTTTCTATTTGATACGACGTTTCCAAAACAAAACCTGGTCTTACTCACCGATACGTGATTCACCGGCATCTACCACTGATTACGTCCGTCATAGCAGCGGACATGCCCCCCTCATTATATTTATTAGTGCGTTATAATTGATAAGCAACGTAACGCTACCGTTGTTGGTGTGGCTGGCCTGTTTAAATATTTACTTCCAAAAACTCCCAGCTGCTCAGCATGTGGGAACCATTTGTTATTGGAACTGGAAGAATTGACGGGTTTTCGTCGTGGTTCGTTATCTATCAGTGATAATCATTGTGACCACATGCCACCTTAAGATAGTATACTAATAATAACTTGTATGATTGTTTAATTCTTTGTAGGATAATTAGAAAGTTCTCAGTTGAACTCCTCTTATATAAGCGTACCATCAACTACTATGTTTATATTTTTTAGATGTTTTTGGAAACAACTGGCTACAATATTTTGTTATGCCTATTTTTATAACTTATTATTTTTATAATAGTAGCTATTGAAAATGGCATTTGATCAAATGGTTCATTGTACTCATGAAGTTCTAGGGATATCGTTTCAATACTGAATTTAATTGTGATGCAAGTTGTTATCGAATATTTACACTCTCTTGAAGAAAATGAGGTAAGGTAGACACGAGTATTGCAGTCAGTAATAATACTTTGAAAATACTATAATAGTTTGTTTCCTGCCTTTAAGTTGTTCTGTAAAATGTAGATCTTGTGTGATACTCTTGTTTTCGTGATCTACCATGTGAATACAAAGCGAGCAGATTAGCTCAGTGGTAGAGAGCTAAGTTGCCCGGGTTCAAATCCTGCTGCTGGCAAACTTATTTAAACTGTTATTAGTCGGAGATGGATCATATTGGATCTAGAATCCTCCCGTGGCTTACCCAGCCTCTATTACGGGTACCCAAAATAGGAGGAAATTTGGCGGTTGATCCAGTGTAGTAGTTGGCGTGATATTGCACAAATCACTTTCCTGCACAACCCTTGTCCAAGAAACAGTACAGTTACCATGTTTGACATGTTCATTTGTTAGTCATGTGGCCCAGAACATGTTCTCAACAAATATTGCTGGGTTGAGTCCAACAAAGTTGAAATATGTTAATGCAACGGAAATATTATCGCAATATTTTAGACATGTAGATAACTATTGTGCGAATAGAATTGAACTAAGGCGACAAATTCGCCCAACGGGTTCCTCATATATATTTGCTTTTACTTTTTGTTACCTTAAATTAAAATTATCATTGAATGCGCTTTTATTAGTGATAATTGTTATTAATCTTTTAGTTGAATTTAGGTTTTAGTCAATGTTTTAGTTAAACAAGTTGAATTTAGCAATTCAATAAATTAATAATATATTATAATGCAATTGGGAAAAACCACAATGCAAAGCCTTATGTTTCAAATTTTTCCAGTAATACACCCACTTACCGGTCGACGTTTCGCCTATTCAGGCATTATAAAGACACAAAAACAAAATAAGAGTTGTATATTGAACGTCTTGGTGGTGGAACGTCTCATGTTTGGAGCCTGTTTGTTCGTTGGGATATATTGCACCTTTTTTTTCGAGATGTGATTCACATAACCTTTTTTTGTTTGTTTTTGTGTCTTGATAATGCCTGAATAGGCGAAACGTCGACCGGTAAGTGGGTGTATTACTGGAGAAATTTGAAACATAAGTCTTTGCATTGTGGTTTTTCCAATTGCATTGTAATAAATAATAGTGTTTCTTTTTGAGTTTTTGGCTCTATTTTATTAATAATATATTGTTGAACAGAAAGTAAAACAATGATACTCCTTAAAACACTTTATTTCCAAGTCTTGATAATAAAACTATATACTTTTTTTTTTAATATTAAAATAGGTTCTCATTCTTACACATCGAAGTGTGAGCCGTCTTTTACTTCTTTTGCCGACTTATTTCCCATCCTTTCTGCTTTAGAAAGGAGGAAGTAGTCTTGTGGCATGGATGGTAATTTTTGAAAGCGTAAAAGAGCTGGAGAAGAGAGCTCCTTGTAAAGGAAGGAGATTGTAAGTAAAAGCGGATCTAACTATGTCCTCAAAATGGACCAGTTAATCCTCGGGATAAAAAGTTTTGTATGCGGTGAGGGTTCGAACCCCTACTTGGACGGATACGAGCTCCAACGATGACATTTCCATTGATGCGATGCCGCTTCTTTCCTCCTGATTCATCCGCCCTCCTTCAATGAGTCATTCTGCACTCCCTGTCTGAGGGTGTATTCTTATTGATATTAGAGATAGATCCACAGTTTATCTAGTATTACTGTTGCTTCTCTGCTGAAATTATAGGTAATAATTTTTAAAAAAAGGCCTGACTTTTGGCGGATAGTTAGGAAATTTATTTTCATAGCTTCATAATTCATTTGCATCACCTTCTTTATACGGTGTGCTTCATTAAACGGACTTCCACCGAACAGCCTTAAGTTAATTCATTGGAGACTGTCTCATAGTTGAGTCACAACCGTTGAAGATCGATCAGTAAAAGTAGCGCGTTCCATGACGTTTATAGGCGGCCATTGGAACTTTATAATTTATTTCCCTCGTTCAAGGGAACTCAATACATTAAAATTTTTAAATGTTATATGCGTTTATGTTTTTTAAATATTAATAAGGATCGGTAAAATTATCAGATCTAGTAGGACCAACTCTCATTTATAATGTAAGATACCTGACATTAATAATCTTCAAAATAAATGTTATTTTCCTAATTATAATTGTTTTCTTTCCCTGCAAACAAATGATAACTGTGATACCATTGGCTTCAGATCCCATTTAGGAAATTACACCCAGCCATTGAACACCGACTCTGGTCTTCACGTCCTCATGCAACTCTACGACTTAGGCCGAAATGTCGGCAAACATTTAAAATTAAGCCATTATTAATCCAGAGTTGCCTTTTTTCTGGATTACTTTTGAACTATATACACCATTAAATGCTTTTAACTTTAAGGAAATCAAAGGTTAATTCAATGGAAAGTTATCTATGCCCTTTATAAATAGTTGTTCCTTTGTCCTTAGCCTAAAATCTTCCTACGATTTCCTCGTCGTTTCCTTTCCACAAGAAGACAGGAGTCGTGGCATTGACACCTTGGATTGTGTCAGGGATATCCAGTGATACAGGTCTTAACCGGCTTGGTTAAGTTTCTAAGCCCCAGATCCTCATGTAGGTGTTCTTGTGGTATAGGTGATTCGCCTACAGCTTTTTCGCCTACGATTTGGTGCTTAGTTTTAAGAAACACACTTCTATATATTGTTCTTCGTTCAATGGACTTTGAAGTTTAGTAGATGTTAGTTACAGTATAAATCCTGAATGTATATGAATTTTTCGTTTGATGATTTTTGTCAGTGATGGCTCCAACCTTTTAGATGTTTTTTCAAGAAACAGGCATTAGTCCAGTAAAGATCTATTTTCTTTTCTGTTAAAGTTTTACATAATATAATGCTTTACTTTTCATAAAAAATGGATGGAATTTAGAGCACAGTTCTTTATGTATCTTATGACGTAGGTTTAATCGGTCAAGTAAAGTTTTCTGAGTATTGTTCTCAGTAGGTATAATTTCTGTGGAGCGGAGTATGTCAAGGGCAAGAGAGCTTAGTTTCTATACCAAAGGCTTCAGGTTCTAATTGGGCTTTGGCAGACAAATTATTTAATGTTAACAGCTGTGGTTGGACCCTGTGGGATCTGACGGTCCTCCTGGGGCTCACCCAGCCTCTGTAAAGTGTACTCCTAATTGAGGAGAAACCTGGCAGTTGAGCGTAATCTCTGCACAACGTTGTTCTTGAAACTACAGTCTTCTATTTACTGAACCCAATACCCTCCCTACATATAACAGTGGTTGTATTGTTACAGGGGCTTTTCTTAGGCCTAATTTTTGGTCGAAATTGCTCCAGATTTACTAAGTTTCGCTCCGCGTTAGTTAGTGGAAGGCACTTCGGTTAAGCTTGGCTTGCTTTACTAACTACTTTACAATTAAACAGTAGCTTCTTTATAGAAGCTTACGACTTTTAATTGGTCTACTTGTTGGATAAGTTGTTCAGTAGCCTTAGAAATAATTTATAGCTTGATGAATTTTAGTCGCTGCTGAACCATTTTCAAATTTCATGCTGTTTTACACCTTAAGTAGAAAATACATAACAGAAAATTTCCATTTGTAGCTAACTCTATATATTAATCGTCATAAATAACTTTTGTAAAAAATATATCGTTGTTTTGACCTATCTATGATAATGTGAATTAAAATTATATTTTGCTTCAGCCAAAAAGTAATTTGAAAATAAGAAAAATTACCATTAACATCAGGTAAAACTATTATTTCATTACATCTTAAGTGTTTTTCTTTATTGGTGTTCTGTAGAGTAACTTACCCGCTCAAATTTCCACGAGGACTCTTTTGAATAGGTCGAGATGCCTGGGGTTATAAATACACGGGCCCTTCTCACAAAGGGCAGACCACTTAATATCAGGACCAAACTTCGGGAGTTATCACGCGGATAGCAATTTCAGCAGTGTTCTTTAAGAGATTAAGATTCGCAGTCATGACGAATTTCCTACTTCCAAAAGTATTTTGATTTATTATGACTTTAGTGTGATTGGTTGCGGGCACGATTGGCACTGAGTTCCAGAATCTATGCTACGAGTAGTATGTGTATGAATCTATTAACATCTTTGAATCGATTCTTTAGCATCTGGAGAACCTCATGTGGCTCATTCAACCTCTATAAAGAAAAGAAGAAACTTGGTTGGGGTTGAGCATGATCACGTCGAAATTTTAAGTCTTCATCTTAAAAAGAGTCAAGTTATAAAACAAAACAACTCTGCATTAGATTTGGAGTATTCGAATAAATGTTTGTGTGAAAAATTATTACCTTTATATTATTAGATGCTACAAAAACAAAATTCTTGAATACATGTTTTTCCATTCCTATAGTGGCGGTTCTTGATCCTTCTTAAGGGAGATTAAAGGTTGGTTGGAGCAAACAAACAAACAAGTCAGAGTTATAAATTTTCCTGTTTATGGAAGAATGTTTAGATACAGAAGATTGCTTAATGCAAGGAATCATAAAATAACATGCAAGCTGCCAATTGAAAGAAGCTCGTTGTTCCTACTCTAATATGAGAATTCGTTTTATATACATTTTGTTAATGGAATGGCGGGAGGGCAGTAAAATACAAAGAATCCATTCAAATTGGTTTTGTATTCTCGGAATACATTTTGATAATAGCTCAGATAAGGAATCCCTTGTGCCGTAAAGATAGCGAGTCGATTTTTTATCCTTGGTTTTTAGTGCAGCGTGCCCTGTGAGTCATTCTGCAATTCTTCTTGGAATGAAGTCTGTAACGAATGAATTTTTTAAGTAAGGCGGGGAGAGCTGGGTTATTCAATAATGCTTTGAATAATTTATAAAAAATATTGTTACTAAAATTGTAATGAGTGTGCGAAAGTCCTATTAGTTCAATTGACCTATGGCTATATCGTTCTTAGAATTCAATTTATATTTTTCTAACATATAAAGAGTTTTATTCCTTGAATTTGACAATTTACAATTTTGTAACAATATTACTTAATACATGTTAAAGTGAAACAATTTACACTGCAAGTTGAATTAACATAATAAATAAAAGCTGTAATATATTTATAACAGTAGGAAAAATTAAAAAAAAAAAACTACACAAAATAGAAAAATAAAATAAAATAACAGTAAAATAAATAAATTAAGTATAATATTTGGTAGTAAAATAAACAATTTTAGTACAATTTTTTTAATTTTTTATATCTTTTTTTTCTCTAACAACATTTTTTCTTTTCATGTTGCTAATTTTGTTAGATATATGTACCTCAATAATTAACATTAAAAAAAATTTGTTTATAAAAAAAATTACGCCTGAATTTTAAAACACCCACCAACAAAAAAAAAAAAATGACACCATCTAGTTTTTTACTTGTCAACCTTACATTGTTAGAGGGAGGTATTGGAAAACTTCTTTCGGGATCTTACACAACATTATTATCTATTTTATTGTCCCTCGTTCTTGCTGTGTTCTGATTTAGCCTAATCTAAAAGGATAGAAGAAAAAATAATCGAGGAAGCCAGTACGTCATTAGAATCAACGTTTTATTTATTATACATAAGTCATATTATATATATATATATATATATATATATATATATATATATATATATTATGTACAAAGATTAATTTATTATAAAAAGTGCATACTATGCTGTACAAGTGGAAGGAAAACATTGAAAAATAATGCTCAAATATTATTTTATCGCGGATTCACTGATTGAGAGGCTAACAAATACTTCCCGTTTTTCTTTGAATCAGAACGAGTTTTGGTACACTTAAAAATAGGGCGTAAGAGAAGTTGCCCTCCCTGGGCGCACGAAGACCTACGCGTACTACTGGATATACTCCTTATAAAGTACTCCTAAACATCATAATTATGAACAGTTTATTGTGTTTTGCAGTTTCATTTGAATCCCTGTCACTCGTCTTCTGATGAAATATTCTCCTGCTTTCGAAAACACCCTGTGCAGATGATCACATGGTGTTCCTTACATATAAACTTTTGACACATATTGCAGATCGTTCGTGTCTTTCGGTCACGCTTCCTCGAGCAGACGTAACATCTGCCAGGGTTATTGGGGACTCTCTTCGGAGGAGGTATCTCTTCCTCTCCTATTCCTAGGAAATAGTTAATCTTCCTTTTGAGATTTTTACGTAAGCCGTCTTTCTGCGATCGTTCTGCCATGTGCGGTTTAATGAGCTCCAAAGCTAGCCCTTTAAGATACTCTGCCCTAGTAATCTTTTCTTCGTGATTGTTTGCTTTGTGTATCGTGATGCTATTTATGGCTGCTATATTGAGGAGGTGATAGAAAAGAGTTAATGGCCATCTTCGACATGTCCTGACTACGCTGTAGGTAGTGCACATTCTGTAGAGCTCGCTAACTTTCTGCTTAGTTTCGTTGTATAATGTTATATCCCGTTCTGGGTTATCAAGTGATGCTTCTTGCTGCCTAGTAGATAAATATAAATTTATCCTCTCCTCGTCTTGGTAGGATATAAGAGAGCATTTTTCGTCTTTTAGGTACCCCATAATACTGCCCTCAGCGTTTCTTTTTTTAGTAAATTGTGTTGGGATTTCCTTTTTGGTTTTGCCTATGGATCCTACGCAGACGACTTTTTCATTTTTCAGAAGATTTAGTGCTAGATTAACATCAGTGAACCAGCTGTCAAACGTAACGGTTCTACAAGCCCCAGCAATAGGTAGTATCAATCTCTTTGCTATGTCACTTGGACTTGTTCTCTCATTGTACAGACCTTCCGACTGTTTGGGAACAAATATCTCTATGTTGTGCGTGTACATCGTTTTGATATCAACTAAAACAAACACCTTGATTCCGCTGCGCTTTTTTTTCGGTACATATTGTCTGACGGGACACTTCCCTTTGAACTCTATTAACATGTCATCAATTGTGAGTATTTCGCCCGGCGATAATGAGTTTTGGCAGTTGTATGTAAAAGTCTGTAACATCTCCCTTATAGGAGCTAACTTGTCTTGTTCACTCCTCATCGACAAGTCTCGGGGGTCGTGGAAACACAGGTAACTCGTCAAAAATCGGTACCTCTTGTACGACATGGTGAGATAGAAAGCCTCCATTCCGACGCCATGTTGGTCCCATAAATCTTCTATATTCCCACGACCTGGACTTTTTAACCCTATCAGATATATAAGGCCTAATAATGCTGCTATTTCTACTTCGGTCGTTGGGCAGGCATCGCTTGGCTGTGTAAAATTGGACTTGATCGTTTCAATGTTTATGTTGGTGTAAGTAGTTATCAGGCGAATAATGTTATCGTCGATGATGCAGCTGAAGCTTTCAACGAATGTTTGGGTATTTTTTCCCTTACCTTTGGTTTGAGGCCTGTGAACTGCATTTTCTGGTAGTTTTGGATCCGTTGAGGTTGGCATACTCGTCCAAAGGGTCTTGCCGTCTTTTCCTTGGAAGGTGAATTTTAAATCATCGATGTCTGATTCTTCGCCATCGTCAGTCTCAATATCCGAATCGGTGTTGTACTCACTCACCGCGACTTGGTAATCTTCGTTGTCATCTGGGTCGCTTTCCCCCATTTCAGGTTCCTCGGCATCTTTACCCAACTCTTCTAGCCAGGTGTCCCAAGGCTCTGCAACGTTCCGGTCCGTTGCCATTGTACAGTAAACTTTAAAGAATTTTTCTTTTGCGACCTGGTGGCAAAATGTATAATGATTATTAGCCTAGGTTTACAATTTATAAAATTATTATCAATGAAGTAAAAGTATTATTTAATTGAGCTGATAATAAAATAACCTTCTGCCAAGGGGTATGGCTCCGCCCCGCGAGACTACTGAAGTCATTGAACGTCGCCACGCGTCGTGAGTTCGTTGCGCCTGCGCTCGATGGACCCTGGAGTCCTTGGGATGCCATTTCAGATGAAAGTGTTTCTTTTTTCCCTCATATAATATTATTTTCATGATGATATTACCCTTGTTTTGGTTTTATTATCTAACAAAACTTTACGATACTTGGTGTTTAAAAATTTCATGATAAATATACATATATACATATATTTTAACTGAATTTTACTATTATTTGTAAAACATCAGAGCATCACTGAAGAGTGTCATGTTTCACTCGTTTAGGATTTCAAGAGTTATTTTCAATAATAAAATAATTTCAATGATAATGCAATTGGGAAAAACCACAATGCAAAGCCTTATGTTTCAAATCCAGTAATACACCCACTTACCAGTCGACGTTTCGCCTATTCAGACATTATCAAGACACGAAAACAAAAAAAAAGGATTTGGGTGTATTATTGGATTTGAAACATAAGGCTTTGCATTGTGGTTTTTCCCAATTGCATTATAATAAATAATAGTATTTCTTTTTGAGTTTTTGGCTTTATTTTATTAAAGTAATTTCAAATTTCTAGAATGAACTAGGATTTACTTGTTTTATTCTCTCAGATATTTATTTTCTACTGTTACGATAACTTATAGTTATACTCAATTTTATCATCATTGATAAACAGAGTTAATAGAAATCAAATTTATAATTGAAAAAAGATATAGCTAAAAATAGCGATATAAATTATTTGTGGTAGATTGACCAACAAATGCCACTAAAATTCATTACATCTTATCTCAATTGGCAATATAATTCAGTCTTATCTCATTCAACGTATATTATGCGATACGGATTTATTTTTGTTTATCCATAATGTTTATGATAAAATTCTTAACTATAATAATGAATCCATTTAAAAACATTGAAGGATATGACTGAAGTGGGTGTTTGTTCAACTAGTCGCCTCTTAGACAATACCCGAAAGGCCTTTGTTGGAAATCGTATCTAATTTCCAACCATTCGTTCCGAGCGAATTGCTGGTGACCCCAAGTATAAATCACTTAACTAATCTCAGTAAGGGTGGATGCGGATTAAGAATTTCCTTTACGATGGTGATTCAGTCCTCAAATGATCTGGAAGTAAGATGATATTCGTGATACAGAGGAACGTAGGGGTCTATGTGACAGATTTTGATAGATTAGACCCTTTGCTTACTTAGTGGAAAGTTATTACATCTTGTTTGGTTTAGCATTTATTCTTGAATGGATGGGGAATTTTAATTGGTGATAAAGTAAATACATAGTTTAAAAAATTCTGTTACATACATATGCGGAATGCTTTAAAAGTTAGATATCTATGTCGAAGGGACCAATAAGCAAAGCATAAAACCATAACCATGTCTTGAATTATGTAATAAAAAAATACGTTTACTGAAATGATTGTAAAAGAATGGAAAATAAATGTATATGAGATCTTTTTTTATTATACTTTTTTCATATAGTTTGTGAATAAAAATAAAGTTTACCCATTATTATTACACTTTTTAGCGTTATCCTTTTATCATTTTATGTATAGTAATTAATATTAATAATTTCATTGTTTATTCTTCTAAATTTCTAGTTATTTCCAAATTCAATTTTAAGATTGCTGAGGCTAAGAATTGTCGCTTTTCAGTGACATTTCAATTATTTAAACTGATCGTGCATTCTAGAATGTGTAATAATTATTCCAAGACACGTATTTATTGTTTTTCTAAGTTAGTTCATATTTATGTTCTGTTTCAAAAGAATAATTTTAAATAAAATGCATTACTGCTGATTGTAAATAGGTTTCAAGGCCATTTACGAGTACATGACAAGACTGATTCAATTATTTTTATTATTTTTTAACGCTAAGTATTAGTTCGTTTTTCTTTCAGCTATCTATGTACAAAATGGATATTAGAAAATTTTTTGACCATTAAAAATTACGATACCATTAAAAAAAAAATTATAAGCCTCCTGAATGTATCTTACAATCAGTGTTTGTGACCATGTGTCTTTAAGTAGAAACTGTAATTCGAATAAGTTAAGTATAAAAAAATCTTAAACTATGCCATTGAGATAAAAATATGCCCAAGATATGTGCTGGAACTTTTGTTTAGGATCAAATCTCAGCAGCAGTATCAATTAATATTGTTGGTTTTACACATTTCTTATGTATTATTTTTTCCCGCGTTCGTGGTTATTTCTGAAACATGTTCTATTCAGAAAACAGCTGCCGCTAAAATCTTCCAGGTGTTTTCCTTTCCTTGCTACGTCACAGACCCTCCTGGTATGGTCCTTTGTGCATTGTAGAGTGCCCTTGGAAATAGAGCAAGGAACTGCAGGTAGTTTTGCAAAACCTTAATGAGCTGTTCTATGCAGTTCTTGTCGTTTTGTTTTTATTTAAATAAAAATATCTGCCAACGGCCATACCACGTTGATCACAGCGGTTACCGTTCAATCTCCGAAGTTAAGCGAAGTCGGTCGTGGTTAGGACTTGGATGGGTGACCGCCTGGGAATTACAGGCGGTAACCTTCTTTTTTTTTTTTTTTTTTTTTTTTTTTTCTTTTTTTTTTTTCCTCTATACCTATAAAACACAATATATAAATGCATGTTTTATTTTTATACCACTATTAAATCAAATATATGTCCTTTGTAGAATTGTATTTATGAAAACATTTGTTGTATTTTTTTGAAGCAAGCTTTTGCTACCTGTCTAAACATTTTTATTTTTCTTGTCCTTCATTTTTCCTCCCTTTTTCAGTTTCCTTTTCCTAATGATGATTACGACTTCTTGGACCTCACCACACGTTATTAGTCATCTGTAATCATCAGAGACGTAACATATTTTTTATTCATGGACATTAGCTACTATATGTTTATTTGTTTAAACAAAAGTTATCGAAGTTTAATGTAAAGTGATTTTCATCGTTCAAGATTTGAAGAGCAAAGGAAATCAATCTCCGTCATACTTATCAAACAACTTTTTCTACTAATATTCTATTTATATCTAACTATTTAATCTAGCATTGCTAACTGCCACATATGAAAAAAATTGTAGAACTAAATATGTATAAGAGAAAAGGTGATAACATAATAATAAATTAATTTAATTGCAATTTTATCAACTTCCCCCATCTTTATTTACATATTTACGGTTAATGACTACAAATATCAAATTTGACGTAGCAATAATGTCCTTTGCTAACTGAATAATTTGTATCATCTTTTAAACACTTCACTATTGTGTTTTTCAGTCCGTGTGAATTGTTCTTACGATTTAAATTTGCTTGTGTATGGCGATCTCAATAAAGAATGACGAATATTTGTTCTGATCTGTATTTAAAAAAAAATATTTTCCAGACTTGTTGGACGAATCGATTTATTTTATTTTCCATTGTTACGATTGTGCTTGCTACGATATCACTTATCAGTTGCTGTGGTAAGAGACACCATTGTGTTCTTTGTCTGTTTCGTTCTTACGACGATTGCTCTGTCAGCAACTTCGATTCCGGAGATCCAATGGGATGGTACCTACCTACGCTTGTACAATCTCAATGAATACTACGTTTCCCATAAAGTATGGATATGTAAAATTTAGCACTATCGTTTGATTAACCATGGTAGCATAAAATGACATTAAATAAATTAACGCATAACATATAAACTTGACGATTTAGCATATTAACTTAGGCAAAGTTATATTGAACTTAGATGCTCTTGAATATAAATATTCTAGCTAGTAATTTTGAAAGTGGTATAAATCCATTTGGATTCTTTCACTCTTTTAACTGTTTTTCATGATTATTATTTCATTATACAATTTAAAAGGTGTATAAGGTTTAAAAAATTACTCTTTGGTTAGTGGTAAAAACATGTACCCGTTTGCCAATTTTTTAAAGTAATTCAAATGGAAACCTTAAGATATCGCGAATATGAAAAAATGGACTCAATCCACTTTCAATTATCACATCTCGTCTGAGCGTATTAGGTTTTTAATGTCCTAATCTATCTCGAAGTGATTACTAATAAATGACAATGCGATTTGATCTATAGTTTACACTGAAGTCATTTTGCAATTAGTGATGTATGTCCAATTTGCTTATTAATGGAGAGTTATTTCCTTTGTTCATTCAGTGTTTTATTAATATCAGCCTTCAACTGATGTTTCGTGCTATGCGATATTAATAGTTAAATGATAATCGATTCGTCCAACTTATTCATACCGATTTAGAAAGAAAGTTTTAGTAAGGCAATAATTTGCATCAAATTCAATCTCAAGGTAACTTGACAATCTTCATATTTTTTTAGCATTCTTCGAAATAATTTTGCAAACTATCTCTATACTTTGGTTATCCGTGATTATTGATTTGAATAAATTAAATCATTTCGTGCTGGCTATCTTGTGCCATAATGAAAAATCGGGAAGAAACTACTACAAAATCACTTTAGTTGGAATATTTCAAATTTAATTTACGTGGGTGGTATCAGTAATTTTAACAATTATAGCTTTATTTAGATAATTATAAAGAAGGCAATGGTAGTATACATGGTTCTTGCAAGATGTGAAAGATTTTCCAATTCTCATGACATGCAATCCGACTCTTTACTGGTGTGAAAGCGATAATTACCAGCTAGGTAGGTTTCTTCTTGCTTATTTCGAATCGTGCTACGAATTCTTAATATATAAGTACGAGCTATTTCAAGGTAAATTCTTGTCTCTAATAGATTCAGAACAACTTATCTTATTTTGAGAGAGGTAGATCATTGTGTAGAGTGCTGACTTGCTGTGTTGAAGGTTTCTGGTTCAAATTTGTCGGTGTTAGATAACTTATTTGATCTGTTAACAGCAACGATTTGACCCTATGGGTTCTACAGACCCTACTGTGGCTCATCCGACCTCTATAAAGTGGGTATCGATAATTGGGGGAACCTGGTGGTTGAAGTTAGGAAAATTAATTTCAGATTAACATTCAAAATTTGGTTCGTAAGTTATGCGCTGTTGTAGTGTCGTAATGCTTAAGTTATTTGATATATGGATCAATTATCAAGTATTTGTCTGGTGTAATGGCAATATATTATATTACGATGCTCACTAGGTTGCTGAGCTGTAGATCCTATATCCTAATCCAGCTGAGGAAGATAGATTATACAATCTTTTAGCAGCTATAGATCTGCAGATCCTCCTGCACTAATTATAAAATTCGTTGCCTTAATGGGAGAATAACCTAATAAAATTGTACGTGATATCGGCCTTATCACCTCCCTGCACAACCGTTGGCTTAGAAACAGTATAGTCCCTGCTATATAGCGAGACCAGGACCCTAAATGGGTTGTAGTGGTACAGGGTTATAATAAATCGGATAATGTGTACTTATCTTTTATCGATGCTGAGCTGAATGAAGTATCTTCTAATGATAACCATCTATATTCAAAAAGTAATGCCTCCTCTCTTCTTAGAGCCCCACTGCTTCTTATCATGCTTTTTTGTGAACTTCCTCATCCTGGTCTACTTGTAAGCCTACCGCCACGTGGGATCGCTACCCTGGCCTGCCTTCAGGGTGTCTGGTTTCTGTTCTCTTGTATCCCTTGCAGCCTTAAAAGAGAGGATACTTACATATCGTATTCTTTTATAATCGTTTAATTTAATTAACAGAAACAATAAACCGGTAAAAGGTATCTGTTACAGTAGAGTAGAGTTACAAGTTTTAATTGTTTATTCATTTAATTTTTAATATTTTCCAGAAATACAAGTTATCGTGAGCTTTAGTATATAAAAAAAGTAATTGTAGGTAAATGTGTAGATTTCGGTTACCATTTAATCAAGTAATAAAAGTTTTAATTAACATTTTGAAGTTTAGGTAATGTATGTTTGTGGATTTCCCATAATTACATTCTCTTTTGCATAATAAAGCTCATGATGACTTTTATTTTTGGAAAATATTAAAAGGGAAACGAATGAAAAGTTGTGATCAATTCCAAGCGACTATCTGCCATATAATTAATTACCCTATAATTAATTAATAATCAAAAGACACAATTTCATTAAGTATGTTATATTGTGAGGATGACCTGACTCAATAATTGGGTTGTTGCGTCATTGATTTTGATTCATTGTGAATTTCGTCGAGTTACAGCTTTAGAAGAAAGGAGTAGAAATATAGTGTACAACACAGCGGAGGTTCTCTGTAGCATGAGTATATGATCCTGATGCCATTGTCTATGTCGATCTCGAAATGGTCACAATATTGTTTTGTCAACTTGTTTCCAAGAAGTATTAGGTAGTTCAGGTGTTTATTTACATCTCTATAGCTAAAATGTGTCATTCAGAGGAGAAGCTAGATGTAAATATAGTTAGAAATGAGTATAATGAACAAATTAGTCTGTGACATACTCCTATACACTCATCCTCAACATCATTCTAATTTAGAAAGTTCAAATACATTGTAGTTAGCTAAATTTTCACATCGTAATCATGATAAAAGCAGAAAATAATCAGAAAGTAACATCCGTTTGAATAAATAATTAAATATAGGTAAGTAAACTGACAACATAAGTTGAGGTTTCAACCACGGAGATTAGTATAATAAAACAAAGTTACATAACCTAAAAACAAATATAGCCACAGTATTTAGCAAGATACCATAGTAATTCAACTAAGATGCTCATACTCCTGAATTACTTACATTACAGTATTATGGCATCCTTAAAGGAAAGTTTAATAGTATTTAGTATGTTTATGGATATATCAATACAAACAACTATTTAAAAAGAAAAGGTCGAATTTTGACGGTGATTATATTTTTAAACAAATTAAGTGTTACAAAAGACTTTGTTAGTTTCTTCTGGTTTAGACAGTGTTGATATATTTTTCACCAGCCATGCTGCTGACTTCTTCAGGGCTGAAATGAAAATTCCTTCCTTTGTAGAAGAAACCTACAAAGTCGTTTGTAATAATAGTGGCCGTGGAAACCTAAAAGAGTATTTAAATTAATTGCTGATTGTTAATCGCGATATTTCATCCATCTCACGGAACCAATATAGTTTCTCATTTAAGAAATAATTTAATTTAAAAAATCTAGTTGTCTTCAAAGCTATTCATGAAAAAAAAACACGATAGATAAACAATATTTTTTTCTATTTAGCTGTTTCCTATAGGGAAAGTTGTGCAAGTAAACACCAGATTTTTTTGATTTAATGCCTAAATTTAAAAACATTATATTTTATACTGTATCTCTATCAGGTGTCATACTTTTTGAACTTTCACTGGTTTAAAATAGTCTATATTTTTCGAATGCATGGCTCTTTTTTTTTCTTAATTATGTGTAAATGGATTTTAAGAAAATAACTAGACTTAATAAAGAACCCTTATAAAAAGTCTATTTCCCGGACTGTTTCCTCGTATTAAACAAACAATAGATTGAAATAACTGTAAATTATAAATGAAAACTGACTGAAGAAAATGGATCGCATCCTTCTTATAAATCGTGTTCAGCCTACAGATGAGTTCTGTCAGAGCAGGAAGCGTACTTGTGCTTCATTCCGACAAGATGCTTTGAATTTTTTCGAATTTTAATTTTTAAGATATTTATTTGTAATATATGTGATTTCTTCTCTAGTTTTTTATATTTTTAAGTAGGAGCTGTTAGCAATTCTGAAATCATAACTTGTGTAATTTGTAATTTGATTCCCTATCGGTTTAGTGGTGGATCTTATTCTTGCACCCTCACTTTAAACGCCATATATTTTACAATGCACCTATTTTTACTAAATCTTTTGTATATTTCATTCCTGTCAGATATCGATCCCACGTCTTGGAAGTTTCAACGGTACAATGGTCTTTCTTTAGGTTAAGAATGGAAACGACACATAAAAGCTCTTCAATGGTTGATGGATTGGTTTGTTGTAATGACAAATGAAGTCTCTTTCGTCCTTGTCACTTAAATGCGATTCTTCTTTCTTATTATTTATGTGATTAATTTAGTGAAATTTGTGTAATGTGAGGAAATAGAGTACTGAAGACAGTGTCGTGTGTTGTTTCAACAAGGCTAGAACTCGACTTAAGAATGTACTAGGTATCTAAGCTAGAATCTAGAAGGTTCGTGCTTTGTTTTTTGTAAAGTAATCCTGTACTTTTCCTTTGATGAAAAGTCAGGAAATTGGGTGTTTAGAGGCAGTGTTGTGTGTTGTTTCAACAAGGCAAGAACTCGACTAACAAATGCACTAGATATCTAAGCTAAATCTAGAACGTTCGTTCTTCGTTATGTAAAATAATCTTAGTTCTTCTCTTCGATGAAGCATTGTTTCATGAAAGTGGTTGCTGCAGTCAGTATTCAGGCTATACCTCTTATTCCAATCCCGTTCATGGATCAGGTGCCAACGTAATAATGGTTGGGTGTGTCTTAGGGAGGTTTCTGGAATCATATCGGTTATATACTTTTTACTGCTAACTACAGCTGATACAGCAGAAAATATATTTTCTGCCCCAGGTAAACTCGAACGTGATACAATGTGTTTAGCCTATAGATGAATTAAGATGAGAACTCCCGGGTTAACAGATAAGTTAAGAATTCTTAATTTAAGCCAAAATTATTTGATTGTTAGTATAAGGAAATTTCCCTTTAATTTTTTTAAATATTCCTATTGTTCGAACATATATTTTCCTGTTATTATCAGACCTACAATTTTCAACTTCCTCTTAGTTTTGTTATCAACGCAATGATAATACGTGTGATATGGCGTTTCCGGGTTTTTAAAAATGTCTGGGATACAATATTTTATTAATATTTATCGGTACACTCCTTCTCATTTATTTAGCATCGTTGTCTTAACGGTAGATTGCTCATATATATAAGAGAAATGTGTAGCCAATACCTTATTCAACATCTATTATATTAAAACGATTTATTCATTGTAGGAGGTTGTTTTTTTTGTCCTAAATTTAGATTGCTTGACATTCTTGGTACATTCAATGGCTTCATTTCTAGACATTGCTGATTAAGGCTTTGAATTATATTTAGATATGTGTTGCAATTTAGAGAAAGAAATGGAAGTTATACCATTTTACTCAACCGTTATTATGATCTCATTTACGCTGTCGCATTTGAATTTAGTTAGATGAGAAATAAAAACTAAGAAATATCCAACCATTACGTACCGACTCGTCCTTACTAAAAACTCTAAACGACAACATGCGGAATTGGAGCCTAGAAATTTATAAGGAAAAAATTGCAATGCATTAAAAATATTGGGGCAGTCACTAAGATAATTTTTATTGTGCAAGAAGCCTGGTCATTAGGCTGCAATGAGAAGGTATGAGCGTATTTCCGGTCACATCTGTTCTTTTTTTCTTTGTTCGCCACAGGAGGTTCCATTATTCTGCGATTCAGCCTTATGTTTTTTCTTTTTTAACCACCTTCCTGAATAAACTAACCATCATCTCCTATCGATCGTGGCGGGGTGACGCTCCGGGAATCTCGGGGCCCGCTGAGACTGCCCAGTTCGGCGCCAACTGTTCGCTTTATACCCTTCATGTAATGACTTCCAGCCGCTCCAAATTAATCCGCACTATGCCTGCGGACCGCCAGTTAAGATGCCATTTAGATTAGGTTATTAATGAATCTCTTCAGAAAACATAATTTTCATTCGGATAATATCTACAAAAAATCTAAAACAAAAAAATCTTGTACCACTACAACCCTTGAAGTGTACTGGGAATAAGTACATGGTAGAAACTCTACGTATTTGGACAACGGTTATCCAGGTGCGTGATTTATCCTAGATCACGCCTAAAGGCCAGACCCCTTTCCCTTATTTTGAGTGCCAACTTTATAGAAGCTGTGCCAGCCCCATGAGGGATCTAGGCCATAGGATAAATCTTTGGCCACCAACAGACTAGATAAAATGCTAGCTAGCGGGTTTTGAACACAGAATCTTCAGCTAGGGAACTCAGCTCCCTACCACTAAGCCACTCTATTCCACCCTAGTAAATCCTAATAATAACTGGCTAAGTCGATTTTTCCCATGATGAGGTAGTTGTACTGCGTGAAGTAGAATCGTTTCATTCTCTTAGTCTTAAGTGGCTAGGTGAGCCCCATGATTGTTCAACTTACCGAACAAATTACGATTCTATTATTGTCGATTTCTGTATCGAAAACCCAGTGCTATTCAAAATCGTATTTATTTATGATTATTATTTTTTTCGAATTCTAAAAAAAATTAAATAAAAAAAACTGTACCACTATAATCCATGAAGATTCGTGGATTCAATACGTTGTATAGATTACTGTTTCTACGACAACGATTATGGAATGAGGTGATCACGCTATACCGTTAGGTTTTCCTCCTTTTAAGGGTACCCACTTTATAGAGGCAGGGGGTCTCAAGATCCTACAGGATCCAGCTCCTGCTGTTAACTGATTAAATGGTGGATTTGATCCTGTGACATTTTTCAGGGCTACTCAGTGTACGACCTCTGAGCTACCTCGCTATTTAATTGTGTCAACTCAATATAAAATTAGTTTTCTAATGTTAATAATTGTC
This sequence comes from Arma custos, assembly GCA_037127475.1. Taxonomy (NCBI): domain Eukaryota; kingdom Metazoa; phylum Arthropoda; class Insecta; order Hemiptera; family Pentatomidae; genus Arma; species Arma custos. The sequence continues at coordinate 59,097,108 of CM073762.1, read as the reverse complement.
AAAAAAATTTAAGTAAAAAACTTAAATTGAAACCAACTTTGGTGTTTAATAGGGATTAGGATGGAAGATGGAATTAATGTTACTTTAATGATTCATTTTTATTGATCAAAGGTTGAACTATTTTTTTAATCTAAATATTCTTTACGGATATTAATTATAATTTTTTGTTTAACTTTATTGGCCACATTGCACCAATTGAGTGATCTACATCGGTTGTACTGCTGATTATAATTTTTTATTATTTACTTTTTTAATATCTTCTAAATATGGAATTAGGTTTTTTAATGATGTCATCATCAGTGGCAAAATTCAGTTAGTGAGTTATGGCATCCTCTAGCAGCTTATCCCTCCCTATTTTGTGCAGATAACAAACGTATAAAACAAAATTTGACTAATTGAATTTAAAGATACGAAACTTGTAAAGATCTTTCGCCAAATATTTAATAAAATATGCACAAATAAAATATAAAAATCTTGAGTTCCCGTTGATAGCATACATGGTCATCTGGTCACACATGGTTACATGTGTGATTACTGAGGAGGTTAAGTTGGGAAACTGCACTCTTTTTGCCCCGTGACTTCAGATTATATCATTGGGTGTGGCCTTGCGTGATGCGATAGTAATTTTATTTCTACTTGAGGTTAATGAAGAAATATGAGAAGAATTAAATAGTAAAGATTTATATATGTTATCTATTGCTTATTTGCCTGTTAGGTGCCCTAATTAGACTTCACTTCTAACCTCTGTAAACTATTAATGAGAAACTAATTATCGGTATCAGTTCTGTAGGTTATCATATCAGGTTACTTTGAGTTGGATCATAACAAGTTTTAATTTTTTGTTTCCTTTTTAATATCCTTGAGAATAAAAATAATTATGAGTTTTAGTGTGAAAAAAAGAGTGTAATTAAGGGAAGTAAGTATATTTCGGTAATTATTTCATCAAGAAATGGACATATCAAACATTTAGAAGTATATATGAAGTTATAGCCTGAGCAGTATGTTTAAGTTTGTTCTTTAATCTTTTTATATATTTATTGTACATTCAATAACAATTACTATACACGGTCAGTAATAATATTATATTTAATTTCGAGAATATTAAAAAAATGGAGAGTTGAAACTTGTTCTGACTTCACTCGAAACGACTATCTGCGGATCTGACACCGAAAAATGTATAAGGAAAAATTCCAATATATTAAAAGCATATGGGCGCATAGATGCCGATTTAAAAAAACAAAACATTTTCTGGTTGTTTTCTTGCTGAATTTCGCCTTGCTTTAATGAAATATAAATTGAGTTTTATTGTTTCACAGAAGAAAAAAAAACAACCTCTGTGGCTATTTTGGGGTCAAGATCTTCCTGTAAGTGCGATATTGTTATATTAATATGGTTGAAATTTTTATCTTATATTTTTGATTTTGATGATGATAGCAGGACGTATATTCGGTTCTTTAATTTATATACAGTAATTAATAGTTATAAATACAGTCGGTTATAAAAATATTTTTATTTTAGAGAATATTTAGAAGGAAACGAATTAAAAGTTAATAGTTTTGACTCGAAGCGGCAACCTGCGGAACTGATTTATTTTAAAGTATTCAAGAATGATTTTTGTAATTAATAAAATATTAATCTTACTAATTGTATTGACAGGCTAGAATCCATAAAAAAAAGTAGTAAATGACAAAATGATTTTAAAACTATCATGTAAACCTGGACGTTCTATTTCATGATAATAATAGTGTGTATAAAAAAAAATGACCTTTTTATCAAATTCTTGAATTCAAAAGTCTGTAAATATTTTAATGCCATTTATTATTTACCAATACTTAATAATCCCTTTAGAGCATTCTCTAAGATTGTTTCCTAACACTTGATTCTTCAAAAAAAGCCTCAGTTTAGTTATTTATTTCAAAGAAGAAACATGACAGTGCCCTACGAAATTCTCGTAATTTTAAGCCATTACTGGAAAAAAAAATTCACAGCCGCTGAAGCAACTCTTGAAATTATTAAATATGAAGGGGAAGGTATCCTTGACCAGCGCACTGCGCGGCGTTGGTTTGAAAAATTTAGCAGTGGAGATACAGCTTTAAAAAGGAAGAAGGGCTCCGGGCGACCATTAATGGATACTGATGAGGTTCTGAAGGAAGCTTTTAAGTCAAATCCGTTCACATTTACTAGCGAACTTGTCAGGGAGTGTGGTGTGTCGAAAGATATTGTTCGTCACCATCTTCTCTCCATGGTGAAGGTGAAAATGGCCAATAGACGGTCATTTTTTTATACACCCTATTATATTGGTAGTGGGAGTAAATAAATTTCTCTAGGAGGTTTACACCGTGCCGTTAAAACACAGCAGTTCGTTTCGTTAGAACTAAAAAAAAAACAAATAAAAACACATTTCTCATTACTTCATGGAATAGCTTATGACATTTCCCGGTTTATTGAGTGCGTGCTGGCTGCGCGGCTACCGTGTAGTTATCTCGTGTCATGCCATCGAATGCACGCAAGGTTGCAAATACATCGAACAATAATATATCGATAGTGTCCATTAGGCTAATGATCGATACCTAAGTATGCCGTGTCGGTAGTGGCTATCGTCACTGCCCCTAATGTCTTTTGTATTAGGCTACTTTTCCTTGCGGGGCTTATCTTATCGGGAACTCTATTTGGAAGTCATTGTTCGGATTTGCAACGTGCTTTAGTAGCCTCATCAAATTAGCCGCCGAATTTGTTACATATCTTAACGCATTAAATATTAATTATTTTAAACTATTCACGAATCCGTCAAACCATTATTTTGTTATCTTTTGCACTGGTTGTCGCTTCGAGTTAAGTCACAGCACGTTATAACTTTTCATTCGATTCTTTTTTAATGATTACTAAAATAAAAATAATCATGATAATTTGAATGAATAGGTATGTAATTATTGGAAGTGTGTATGTTGAAATGTAACTTTTCAACTAACAAAGCATTTATGATTGTTGAAACTTTCATTTCTTGATGAAACGATTTTACTTCCTCTGACTTACAGACAGCTAAATTATTTAATTGGTATAAATAAATTAGAAATATTGGTTTAATAATTTTTTTCTGAACATAAAACTGTGTATGGTTTATGATTTGTTTGATGCTTCATGGTTACATTATTAAAAAAATCAGCATATTATTTAGGCACTTCGTGTACTGTGCTAACATTATTTCTCAAACTTGCCTTGAAGTCGAGAATCGGTCATATCTGCTTTTACCCCCAGTTTTGAGACCTATATATCACTTTTATTAACACCAAAGAAAATGTTATTGCAACTCTTTCGTTCATCATAGATACTTTTTTCTTTGTTATGCGTAAATCTATTGCTTCTGACAGCCGAAAAGGGAAGAAATAAATATTGCTGAAGTAACACTCTACCAAATAATTAAATGATAAATAATTTCATTTATCTTATTAATGTTATATAATTTTTGCTTCAGAAACCCATCAAGTTGTGACGAATAGCGTATATCACCCTACTCAATGAAGCACGTGTAAAAATGCTATATAAAAAAAAAATTGTGTGTTGGTGTAAGTTTTACTTTCAGCTCTTGAGATTCAATCTATTTGTTAAACCTATTGAATGATAATACTATAGTTGACCTTGATAATATATGTGGAAGAAAGTGGTCCGGGTAGAGGTCAATGAATTTCTCTTAGGATTTGAGAAAAGTTTAATAACTTAATAAACTTTTCTCCAATTCTAAGAGAAATTCATTGCCCTCTACTCGGACCACTTTCTTCCACATATATTTGTTAAAACTTTTGAATCTCAAGAACTGATAGTTAAAGCTATTTGTTTACTGTCAAGAAAACTAAATACATACTAATTTATCTATGAGAAATTATAAAATTTTCTCGGAAGATTTGTGCATTGTTTTCAAATAATAAAAAACTTAAGTTCACACCAATTGTTCCATTTCACATTTATTCTCATTGGTTTTCTTATACCAAGAACAATGCAGTTAAAATAAAAATCTTGGGATGTAAATTGGTATCATTGACCCCCTTTGCATTATTTGCCTAGTTTCTTGTAATTAATTTGCAATTTATTATTAACTAATTCATGCTTTAATTTCATTATTAGCAAGAACAAACCTTTAAATCAACCAAACCAAATACTTACACATATCTGTTTAGTCTAAAATTATCCACTATCATTAAAATTATCCATTTCCACCTACCTAAGGCCTAAATTTCTAACCTACCCTTACCTTACAGTTATGGCAGTTCTGTTGATATTAATCAACAAAAATTTTATCAGAAAAAGATCCCTTTGGACCTATATTCAACTTTTATTATTTCTCAACTAGAAAAAAAACTACAACATCCTACTTAAAAATAAATTTATCCCTTACTTACAAATAAATTAAAAAATATATAATCTTAATCTAGTCTCTTGTAGTGTAGTAATGTTTACTACTGTATTAATTCTTTAATGATAGCGGATGTTTTATTGAAGGCTTTATGTAATTGTGCTATAAAGGCCTTGGGATGAAGGAATTTATGTTCCCATGGAATGCAGTTCATAAATATATGTTTATTTATTTGCAATTAATTATTCAACAGTTGTCATTTATATTTCTGAGGACAGGACCATCCGGTGAGTTCGTAGGAGCCATGGAGGCGATTTGCCCACTCGTCTAGGTTATCGATTTATTTGATTATTATCTATCATTCCTATCTATTATCATTATTTTATTTATTTAGGCATCTACAATTTTCTCTAATGGACTAAAATAATCAATTTACTATTTGTGATTAAAATAAATTAAATTGAATGTAGAATTATTTATTTCTTATAAACCTCATAAGATTAATCTGTAAGAAGGAACTTTCAAACTTTTTCTTAGCTTAATTTAAATGAATGCACAATCTATAGGTTTTCTTTTTACTGTCATTAATTTCAATAAAATATTATTCTATATTTTTAAGAAAGAATTATTTAACATGTCCTTATTGTTAACATACTTTTTTTATTGTTTCAGGTAAGTCACTGTTGCTGTTGTCTTATTACTTTACTGTTCCGTAAGTGAATATTTTAAACTTTTCTTTTGCAATTCTAATACTTTGGTTTACAATATGACATTAATGTTTAAGGACAGATAATTTCGATTTCTGTTTTAGTTTGGAGACTTAAGGGCTTTTCCTTGGAATTTTTCCACAGTCTTAATCAGTATATAAAGATTTATATATCTTTTGAATAAAAACCAATCAATACATACCCTTGAAATACTGTACAATAACGTTATACTATTTCTTTTATACTTTTTAATAATTTAAATTTATGCTTTTTTTATAGTGTGAATATTTTATCAACAGTAGTCCTAAGTGTGAAAAGGTCTTGTGGTAGTTCAAAGTATCTGTATTCAAACCGAGTTCATTTGCATTTGGTTTGTTTTCCACTGTGCCGTAGCCGGACAGACGGTAGGGCGAGACAGACCCTTTGGAAATCCCCCTTCATACTTGGCGTGTTTGTGACCTGTCTGCCCGGAGGGTGAGAGAGGAATTATTTCAATTATTCGAGTGGTATAATTAAGTTCTCAGAGCTGGGGACTGCCTGTTGATCACTTTCCCACTTATTAACAAGTTTATGAATAAAGCTATGGTTATTAACTGTTTTTAACTTAACAGTTTTATTACTTTGAGGAGGAGAATGTGCGCCAGTGGGAATTTTGTGTTAATTTGTTTTCTCATTTCAACAAATTATTTCAGAATCGTAAATAATTTCAACAAGTTGTAAAACAATTATCAAACCTCATGGTAATTATTACGGAGGTTGTCGCTTCGAGTTGAGTCACATGTTTTAATTTTTCATTCGTTTCTCTTTTAATATTTTCCAAAAATAAATGTTAGCATGAGCTTTAGGATGGAACAGAGAATGTAATTATGGGAAATGTGTATACTTGGGTAATCATTTATCTAGAAATGAACGTTTCAACAATCATATACCATCTTACTTCGAAATTTTAGTAGAAACTTTTATTTCTTACTGAAATGATTAACGAAATCTACGTATTTCTCAATAATTAAATTCACTTTTGTATACCAATGCTTTCTATAACTTGTATTTTTTGAAAATATTAAAAATTAAAGGAATAAACTGTCAAAACTTGCTAGCGGGCAAAAGCAACAACCTTCGGAATAATTACCTTACTTCTTAGCGGCTTCGTTTTTTTTTACTAATGGTTGTTTTTTGGAGTTTTATATATAAAAAAACAACATAAGTTACTGTGGTCTGGTTAATTCTTTAATTTAATTTTTTTTTAATAAGATGATATCAAATTTTGTTTTTGAAAATATATTGATTGATCAGATGAAAGTACTAACGAAAATGGATGACTACCTAAAGATCAAAACATATATTTTATTTTATATGTTTTCTACTTATTTGCGAATGTTTTATATGGAAATGTTTCGTATCCTTTCATTATGTTTACATCTAAACGTTTCTTCGGTATCTTCTCATGTCTGAACGGAAACTGGTTTTTCCTCATTTGAGTTCCCAGTCCCAATAAGCCAATGCCCTGTAGAACAGTTTTTTATATCCTTTCTATTTTTTATTTAATTCTCATGTATATAAATGAATATGTAATAACATAATATAAACAATTATTTATTTGTTTTTTATTGCATTGCTGCCATAAGAAAAAATAAATTTTTTTTTTTTTAATTTTAAATAAAACTCAATCAAGTTGCCTCGTTTCTTATGTAACTACTAATACATTGAATGCAAGAATTTATTTTTTAAAATAATATTCCTACGTTTGAAAAGTTCTCGTAAAAAGCATTTTTTAATTTCTTTAATTGCTAAAGTTAATTGGCGAGGGCATCTAGGTCTTGTGCCGGTTTTGCGGAAACCGCCTTCAGCGGACTCAGATATTGTAATGCCTTGACATACCTACGGGTAATAGAAGGCTGTTGATTGTGCATGTACATATATTGTTATATGTTGTAATTGCAATTTAGTAAAATAAAAGAGATTCAGAAAAAAAAAAGAAAGAGTGCATCTATTGTTGAATCAAATCCTATTGTTGAATTTATTTAATAAATTAATAAAATTATTTTACTTGCATATCTTTTGATATTATTATGAGTTCATTTAAATTTACGTGAAAATAATTTTATCTAAGATTCGTATTGATTTATACAATATTAGATTCTGGAAATTATTTTGAACAACACTAGCATTCACATAGCGTGTCAGTATTCACGTAGTAGGGCAGGTCCTTTAGCAATTTTTCAAAGAGGAAATACTAAGAAGTTATATTTTTGTGTTATATTTATTTTAATTTTCTAGCTTAAGAGGTTAGTTATTTAATAAAATAAAAAATCTTTCGTTTTCAAAAAAGAAAAAAAAAGTTATCCCTGCTACACAACAATTTTTTTTTTAAATTTGATATTGTTAGAAATAAAATATTTATTAGCAGCCAGGTTCGGACATTTAGCAGGTATTTGGTAGTTATTTTACCAACTATTACTTTTTATTATTTACTCATTGACTTTCAACGTCGTAATTGAAATAAGAAAATAACTTAACAGTCTTATACTCAGGTGCATATAATCTTCGATGTATCGCTTCATAATTATTCTATATTGGATAATGAGAGGTCATCATTTTTTATAACAATCATAAAAAAAACTTTTCTTCCTTAACATTGATAAAAAAAACCTATTTTATTTATTCTTCTCGATTCTGTCAATCTTTATTCATTCCATGGCAGGGCAATATATTTTGCAGCAAGTGTACCTCAAGGCCAAACTACCATCTAGTAGGGGATAAAGGCGGGAATGTGTTCGTAGTGGAGGTTGTTGCCATGGGGAAGAGCGTGAGTCATCGGGTATCGGGTTCATACCAACCGACCTTTCCACCAGTACCATGGCTACTAATTGGGTTAACAGTTCAAAATCAGGTTGCCTATAAGGTTAGGCTGTGGTTTGTGGTGGCTACCAGAAGGAATCAATCTCAATGAGCTGCAACAGTGCGGGGTCTATTGTTTATAATATTAATAGATTGATAATTATAGTATCAGTCCCGCAGGTTGTCGCCTCGATTTAAGTCACAAGTTATTACTTTTCATTCGTTTACTTTTTAATATGTTAGAAAATAAAAATAATCATGATTTTTAGTATGAAAAAAAGAGTGTAATTATGGGATATGTGTATATTTCGGTAACCATTTCATCAAGAAATGGATGTTTCAACAAACACTTTTGAAGTACAGATGATAATATAATCTAAACAGTGTGCTAGTCGGTTCCATATACATTCAGTAAGAGTTACGATGTACAGTCAGTAATATATTTATTTTCTTGAGAAAGGAAGCTAACAAAATGTTAAAACTCGAAGTGACAATCTGCGGAACTAAGACTATAGTTATAATTAAACGATACTAAAATACTTAATGATCATTAGAGTCAATTTATAAACTAATACAAAAAATTAAAGAACCTGCATAGTTTTCTAAGCCGCCTAAATAAGCAAAGTGATAAATGCTAAGATTTTTACGAAGATTTAAATTAATTGGAAAGTTATTTAAAATGGTCTTGAATTTTTGTCTATCATAATTTTTTATTGGGTGTGGTTTATCGATATGGATGACAAAACCTTTAAAATTAAATCCCATAAGTGTTTTGATAATACTTAATGAAAATGATTCATTCTATTTATCTTTCTTTTTTTTCTTTTTTAAATACCAAAGCCTAGAGTCATGATTTAAAATCGTGCTGCTGTATTAATTTAATTGTTTCTCTCCATTATTTGCTTTCATTAAGTTAAAAGTTTATGTAATACATCCATTAAAATAATCAACGTGCAAAAATCAACTATTATCTTACTGTTTGTGCAAAAATATTTTAAAATACAAAATATTCCATTGTTCAAATTTTTTGTATGTAGGAGTATCAGGAATGTTCAGGAAACGTGTATTTTTCGACTTATCAAAGTTCTCTGCTAATAAGAACCGTATAAAAAATAGTTCAATATCTACTATTCTAAAGACTGTGTCTCATTACATACTCTTCAATTTAGAATGATATGAGATTCAGATTTTACCCTCGATTATAACCTCTTAACGGAACTAAAAAATAAGTTATTTTAAAATTGTGATAAGACATACATTTCAAAACGGTATTTCAATTAATCGATTGCAAATTTGCGAAAAATTCTGACAAATATATTGATATAAATTGTAGATAATTGCAATTGAGTACCTCTATTTGAAAACTAATTTTATGCATTTTTCGCTGCAACTTTATAACCATCTGTAGACAGTTCTCACATATTTTATAATAAATGATAAATAAGCCGGACAAAAATAGGGTGTTTTGTTGAAATTTGTAAACAATTCAACAAAGTACTTTAGTAGAGTAAGTACTTAAATTAAGTAGAGAGAGGCATAAATATAGTTTGTTGTAACACTTGAGTTATTCCTTTCCACTTCACCCTCCACCAAGTATTCCTCACCCCTCCATTCAGTTCGGAAGGGGCGGGATAATTATTATTTTACTATTCAGGGACCCACCTCATATTTTGTAAACATTAAATCTCAATTACTACATCGTTACGACTTTGTTAACGTTGTGATAACAGGTTTAGACAAGGTTTAGAAAATATATTTTTGTCTTGAAGAGAAAAGATTTGCACTGGCCGGGATTCGAACCCAGGTCGTCTGCGTCTACGTCGCAGTGCTCTAAACCACTCGAGCTACCAGGGATCGTATCCAAGTCAGGCAAATCCGTTCTCTTCACCGATCCTATGACCAGGGCAAATCTTTTCTCTTCAAAACATAAATATTTAAAAATAATCACTATCAAAATAATAATTCTCTCCATTCTTCCTCATTTTTATCCTTTATTCCTATCTCCTTTTTTAAACGTGTTTATCTTTTTATTATTGTTTAACCCATCACTTTCATCTGCGTTGAATTTTTATATTGGACTGGGAATTATTTATGTAATTTATTTACCGTTTTCTCTTCTCATGCGATTGATGAGATGTTGCCTTATGTGTTACGTCATGAGAATAAAATTGTGTTCACCAATCTCATACTCAAAGTTGTTAATTAATTGTTATTTTAAGTTCTCAAATTAAGTTATTAATTTGAGAATTGGTTACACTAGCTTCACGTTTTATTTATACATGTATAAATACAAATGAATCGCCAAATGTGTTGCTAAGCACAAAACTCGAGAACGGCTCGACCAATTCGGCTAATTTTTTTTCCTTATTTTTGTTAAGGCGCAAGAAGGTTCTTGTGCAAAGAAGGTTCTTGTGGAAGGAAAAAACGTAATAATGACAGGGGAAATAATAAAAACAACACTTTTCTTGATTCCTTAATAAACAATAACAGTTCAGTGAGGAAGTCTATAGCAGAACATTTACAAATCAACACAAACAATGGAATACATTTTGTAAAACTGCACTGGATCTTATGCGATCTGGTAGTCATAAAGTTGTAGAGCTGGTAAAACTTCTGTACGAGAACAGGTGAGATGTTTCAATGCACCAACAATCGATGAAGTTGCCATTGTAATGGTTGGAGAAAATTTGGAAGCCCTTCGTTTAGGGAAATAGGGCAGAACAACGTCTGCCGGTACAGCTAGTATATAATAAAATAAAAGAAATTGTTTATCTACTTTTAAGATATTCATTAAATACAAAAAGGTTGAATATGTTTTACTATTATTTAATTGATTTAATATTTGGGTTCTGATAGAAAAAATCCTAAGTGTCTGGTAGAAAAATCCTAATTTTGAATTACGTTCCATTATATAACGTGTCTGTCAACAACAGCCTTTTTGTATTTTTTTTTAAACATTCATTGCTACATTTCTGTTAATACCAGCATTTTATTTATATTATTGTTATAATTATTTATCCTAGCTATTTCTGTTTTTTTTTATTCCAAAAGTAATTATATGTGATTTCATGCTTTTATAAGTCATATGACGTTTATTAGATTCTTAGACTCTCCGATAATTATAAAAAGGAAGATATTCTAATTCCATGACTGTCATAGGTTTATATACGAAATTGGACTTGATTTTTTCCATGTTAGAAGAATTTATATTTTTGGGTGATTAGTATTCCTTTCTTAATATTATTATACATTACTTTTCAAATCCCATAAAAACTTAACACTTAGTAATTAGAAATAAGCATTTACGTTCTAACCTTTTGAACCATCTATTTATCTTTATTTATTGTCTTGTGTAATTGCACAGTGGCCTGAAGTAACTAAATAGTAATAAGGAATTTGTCAAGTGTGCAGGATGGAGCAGAATTAAATAAAATTTTGAAAAACTGTTTAAATAAAAGTAATGTATCTGAAAAGAAAACATAAGGGAGATTGAGGAAACACCTCTTGATGATTAAGCAATTGGCAAAACCTACTTACAATAAAGTTATTTTCAATTTAATTTTTGAAAAATAAAACCAGTTTTTTTTCTCGCGACATTCATTTTTTTATTTTAATACAAAATCTTTCAAAACTTGTCAGTTATTTCTGTACAAATTCATCATCCGAATGAAGATGTTGAGGAGCGAGGTGATGGGTGGAAGAACTGGTCTTGAAATAAACTGGGCCAGTTTAAGTTCCTCCTTGCTCCATCTTAACATGACCTGGCTGAATAGTTCATAGAAGCATCTTTATAAATAAATTTCGTTTCTTTTTCCTGCAAAAATATTATTAACGCCATGTTTTGTAGAACAACTGAAAGTGGAATTGTATATTAAGAAGTTAAAACATCGGTATTTATTATGTTCCTAGAATTAGCCATTAATCTTTTCTTACAACATAATGTTAATCTTCGATAGTGTATTTTTAAATATATATTTATATATAATAGAATTGTGGCAGTTAAATAGTTCAGAATTGGTTTATTTTTATTTTCATTGTCAACTAACGGACATTTTTTTTTCTTTTTATGATACAAGGTTAACTGCTGTTTTACAACTTTTATCACATCGTTTTAGTTTGAAATTATATATTTTTTTATCTATATATTTTATAACATTATCTTTTATCGCTGAATTTATGTTGATTATTGATTAAAATGGCTCCACACAAGTTATCGAAAATCAGTTATAATTCCTAACCAAAAATAAATGAAAGCTATTTTTATTGTATACTGCCTTTTTTAAACTATCAAGATACGTAAAGGTTTTGAATTTTAGTTACTATTAATAAGTGCAGTGTTTTGTGTTATCTTTAATATGAAACAAATCTGTTGGTCTTGGTTTTAGTAGTGAGTAGATACTGCACAAATTTATGTTAGTAAATTAAAATTCTCAGTATTACAAAACCAAAAAAATATCCGAAATGCTAAAAAGGTATCTATTAATATTAATATTGGATATTCTCTTGAGTCTTTAAATAATTAAGTGCAAATAAACTATTTTATCCAATACATATTATAAAATCGTTTTTAGTTTTAATTTATACTTAAATATAGTTAGATTATTGTTTTATTTTTAATTTGAAAGACTTAAAAACAGGTTTTCTGTAATTACATTGCTCAAACCGAATATTACTATTCAGGGTTTTCTATTGATAGTTCAGGCTTCGGCCGTTAGATAGAGCTTGAATCGCTGTATTAGCGTTTGAACTTTTTCGATGCCCCGTTAGATAGCGCAGGCAGCACTAAACTGATTGATAGAGTTTAATTAATATATTTGTATTAAATGTTATTAATTATTGTTATCTATTTGTGAGGAAAATATTAAGTTCAAGTTTATTTAATAATAATATTAATAGTAATAGGCACAAGGCATAAAACAATAGGTTCTCACTTTTATTTTTATATAAGAAGAGGTAAGTAATATATGAGTCATACAATATGACCGACTAGAAAAGCGTAACGATTTAAGATAAAGGCAAAAATAAAATTATGAAATAACTTCATGTCCAAGTTTTGCACTAATAGACAATACTAGCTTAGTTTGTTATTACCAAAAAATAAGTTCACATACAGACTCATTCTAGTGACGCTCATTAAAAAGTATATTTATTTATTATGGTTTTTTTCAACGAAACAAACGGGAAAAACTTGAAGCCTAAAAATTGAGATTGTAGGTGTTGAGTGTTAGAACTGAAATTTCTGGTTGTTTTATTATTCTTTGCTCAAAACACATGTGATATTAGTATTCGGTCCATACAAATATTTTGGCGTTAAAGTATGTTTTATATTACGCGAAAAATAGAACTTAAATAAGGAAAAATGTCTTTAAATTATGCAAAATTTATTTAAATGTTCTTACTATTGGGAACTTGAAAATCATTTATCAGCTCAGCTCACCAGCAAATATATATATATATATATATATATAATATATATATATATATATATATATATATATATATATAGTCATTCGAATTTTTACAGTGTATGTTTAATTATATAGACTGTATCGAGTAACTAATTATTTGTTTGATTATTGTAGTTGTATTTTTTTTTTATTCCAATTTTTAAAAAAGTACTGTTAATTATAAAACAGTTAAGGTGTTCTGGTTGTGTGAAAGGGCGTTATTTGGAATCAGAAACAGTTTGATAACCTCAATTAACTTTCATATAACACCGTTTAATTAATTCTTAACTGTTTTTAATGTTAATTTCATCGAAGCTATTAACTTTTTCACGTGTGTCTAACTTTTACGGTAACGGGGAATGATTCGTTGTTTTTTAAATATATCATGAAGACGATTAGTGTTTCTTATAGCCGCTAGATGGTGCTGGTGAGAGCCGAGTTGCTAGTGCTAGACGGACAAAGCCGTAACTACTTACTCCAGCTTAAGGGTTTGTTCCTCACTTTTATTCTTAACAAAACTATAATTTAAATAATATAATATTATTAATTAAATTACATATATTCAATATTAATTCCATACATGTTTGAAGGTATTTCGTAACGAATTTCGAGTTAATAAGTCAGTATTCTCCAAAATATTTTTTATCTAATGGCTCATAGTGTGATTTTAATGATTAATCGTGATTTCTCTATTGATCATGCCTCAAAAAATAAAGCAAAACTTCATTGGCTATTTTTCGTAACTCTTATATTTGTTATTTAACAATTCAATGTTATTTTTTTAATTATATTAATAATTAGACATAGGCATTAAAAATTTACGGCATTGCTAAACAGACTCACAGCAAACGACTGCAAACTTTTCAGTCAAAAGTACTTATCAACTTATATTATCATTAGACTTATCAACTAAGCACCACGGTACGTCAATAACATTGCTTTGCATAAGGACTTAAAAATACAAACGGTTGACGAACACATACGAAGGCACTACAAAAGCTTTTAAGAAAAACTTTACGGACACCCAAACCCATTGATACAACAAATGGCCACTACTCTCATGCCTGAGAACACTAGGAGGAGACTATAAAGGACGTGGATGAGGGATTTGTTATCATAGGAAATCGAATCAGGCCAAGGGAGAGGTACCGCTGGCTACTGTTCTTCTTCATGCCTTTCATGTCATAAATTTTTTTTTCTTTCTAATCGGTTTGAAGTTGTCGATACCAACTTCAGTTAATATTTCAAATAATTCATTTTATAATTGTGTGTTCCGATCGTTAGATAAAAAAACCCAAATAAATAAGTACTTTCGTAAAACCTCATACTAGCTCTTGGTTTACTCCACGGTAAGGAAAATAAAAACTAAAAAAAAATAAGTCGAAACTTATTTTCAGTACTTGATATAAATATTGCTCCTAAATGGATTTTCTGAAAAATAAAACAAAAAACACTATTGTAAAAATAGCGATTCTTGTATATAAAATTAACGTACTTATTTTCTCCTGTTATCAGTTAAATCTCAAATGGAAGCAGGAAAAACAATTCCTGTTTTATATAAAACCCGTTATCTTATTCAGGTGATAGCGTTATTGAGATGTAATCAACGTATTGTTTAGTTTTAGATATGTATGAATTATTTATTGCTTTAATAATTTATTTATTTAGATCACTAAACTGTGGTCTCAGCGTCACTGCTGTCCTGACATATTTAACTTTTTAATAGGTGAATCAGAGAAATGGTTAAAGGATAGAGGGGATAACAGATAAATTTTTAGATATTAATTTATTTTATTACTGTCTTATTTATCTAAAACTATGTTACTATAAAAAGTAACTTGAATCAAGGTAAGAATGATATATCAATGCTTGACGTTCTTTCACCTAGAAATGTTACTGAGGAAAATCCGAATAAAATACCTGTTTTCTAGAAATTATTTTAATATTTTTCAGATTGTTGAGTAATTAAAAATATTTGTTTGAATCTGGTAAAAAATGTAATAGTCTGCATAATATTGCATTATGCACATTAATTAAAAAAATAGTGGAAATGATACATACATTTTGAATTGCACTTACCATTAGCAGAATCGTATTTGAAAGGGGTTCTGTATAAAATTTACAGGAACTGAAATATGTATTATTATTAATGCTTAATGGGCATTGGAAGCGATTTATTTTTTATAAAAATATGAGAAATCGTTGGCCTTTTGCGACCAGTTTTAAAAGCCATTGCCCTTTTGCCGAGACGTTCATATCCCAGCGTTAATGTCGTCAATTTGGCTTATCCGATAAATCGTTTTTTCAAGTTTAACTAATTATTATCACTACTTTATGTAATGTAAATTTAAATTATGCCTAGTAGAATGTTACTTCTCTATGCCAAACGTCGTAATCTAAAGTAAAATATTTCCATCTTCATTATAAATTCAATATAATTTGTCTGAAATAGTTGCGGTGCGCGCTACTTAAATTTACAACTTTATTAATAATCCACTTCATAAATAAAGTTGAAAGATGTCAAATAAATAGACATTACTTAAAATATTCTCACCAGCATGTAATTCTTTACGACTTCTTTCAAAGAAGTGAAATAAATTAATTTTTTTAACGATCCCAGTACGAGAATTTGTTGCACATTATATTTTAGAATTTGCTTCATACTTTATAGTTCGTCTATGAACGCGTGTTCTTTTTATTTTATTTTTAAACTCATTATTATTTTCTAGTTTTTTATTCGGATAGGTAATAAAGCGTGTGTTTTTCTGTGTGTTTTTTCTCATTATACTATACCCACCAGTTGATCTTGTCAGAGATCATACGCTTGTCTCAACGATCATGCCATGTATAACTTAGTACTTGGCATAAGACACTATCGTGTCTACGGATATGATACATCACTAATCCCGAAGATATTGGTCAGGATAATGAGAAAAACGTTTTAAATTATTATATAGTCGTCGGTCCTTGAATGCAAACTTGGGGAGCAAAGTTTTAATTTAATTCGATTTTTTCTAGTATCCGATAATCGAGTTGAAAGGTTCCGTTAAATACATACGTATTTAGATATAGGTAAAGCTAATAAAAGTAGATTCACAATAATAAGGAACCGCTCATAAACTTATGTTTTAGAATAAGCTAGTGTCAATTGTGATTGATGAGTTGACCATTTGGCCCTGTTCGCCTTGTTGACTTTTCCTAACTCCATGTGTACCCTTCTAAACCTTCTGTGAAGGTCAACTGGAATCAGTCTTACTACGTTCTCTTTCTCTACTCGCTAGACAATGATGGAAAATGCATACGGGCAAGAAGTTTTCTCTCCATCGTAATTGTAGCCTCGTCGCCATGTGTGTCAATCGGTCGGGTTGGTATCCACCGAGCCCGTTAGAGTGCCCCATTTCAGCAGACACGGTCTTTATTGTTTTACAGTCCATGAGTGAAATGATGGCCTGTCGAAGAAGATAATGACCGATGTGTGGTTGAAGAGAAAGACTCCGGAGGGGAGTTGTTCTTAGGAGGCGTCGTATAGCGGGCCTTTCGACAATGCTCGATTGTGTACGCTTGCGCAAAGCAATGCACCGCACCGCTGTCTACCTGTCTAATTAGGAACCATGGCCGTGTAATTTGGCTCCCATGTCTTAACTTTCTTCTATGTTGTCTCCGGGTGGGGGCGTTAGGACGGTGTTCGGTGACCTATTATCTATGTCTCTCTCGGATTAGTTCTTGTGGGCTTGGGTTACTTTGTTAATGGAGTGGGAGTGCTAGATGTTAATCCCCCCCTCCATCTTCAGCAATGAAAATTTATTTTCTTGTTTCGTTATTAGAATCCGATATAATATCGTTGTAGATGTTTAGCTTTTTATGGACCATCCCTTGGACATTGATCACCCTTGATTTGTAGGATTGAAAAAAAAAATTTGCACAACTACAAGCCACAAGCCTTTAAGTGCTTCAACAACAAGGCACTACTATACTGTTTCTACGACAGCGATCGTGCAAGGAAGTGGTTCGTCAGAGATTGTTCTCTGCCACCAGTTTTTCTCAGTACATACTTATATTCCAGTATTTATGGAGGCTGGGTTAGCCACAGGAGCGAGATAGTCAAGTGTGCTTGAGTGGTATGCTGAAGGTTCAGGATTCTCATTCGGCTGTAGTAGATTAATTATGTTTGTTTGTTTTCTTGGGTTTAGGGGCGTAAAACATCTAGGTCATCAACGCCCGTTGGTTATTAAGTTATGGTAACCCACCTATCTGGGCCCGAGAAAGAACGAAGCGAGAGGCGCGCCCAGACCCGAGGGGGCAGGCCGAAGTCCAGAAGGCGCCCAAGTCCCACAAGTCAAGTGGTGGTTATATTGTTATTTATGACAAGAAGATTGGTCAGAGGATGTGGATAAAAACCATGTTAACCACCCAGCCACACTAAGGACATTAGTACAATCCACTAATGTTTACAATGGACCATTCATGGAAAAGTCCAAATCCTCTCAGATCTTTGGAGCTAACATGCTCTGCGGGACAAGTGGCGCCCCCATAGCTCCCCAGCACCAGCCCCCCGGAGCCCAGGCCACTCCTCCCCCCAGCCCACGCGGGCCCGCACCAGTGAGCTTCGTTTTAGTTTATGTATAGGTTATATATCTACTTTGCTGTAATAGATAATGGATGATAATAACAACACTTGGTTATTTATCGAAAAATTAGCTTGGAACAAGGTGTGTAATACATGTACACACCCACACATTCAGTGTTCAAATAACAATGTATGGTTATACTAAAACCATTCCTATACTTTTTTATTCCTATTCCTATTCCATTCCAGTTGTTACCAGTCTATGGTTACCATTAAGTAAATTTCTTCCACAGTTCCGTTTCCCATATTCACTTCACAGATCCCTCGCTCCGAGTCATTTCTTCCTCCAATTCTTCACACTATCCTTGCTGGAGGGCCTCTTTTTCTTCGTTATAATTTTTGGTTGTAACATTTTATAGTTTTAATTATATTTATTGTAAATTATCATCACCTAACCTGTTATCTACATTGGTATAACAAAGATTTATGCTTAAAAGATATGTGATTGCTCTTTTCCTCATTTGGATCACGAATTCTCAGCATGTATTGATGATGACTCTCCGGGTTTTTGCCTGCACCTGTAACTAACTAATGATCATGCTCTCTGAACCTATCTTTATTACAGCTTGTATTTTCCAAACCGTTTTCCTGTTACTGCACAATATACAATAACGTGTTCTTAATCGAATTTCACGCTGTTGGAAGGTATATTTTCTAGATTGTGGTGATAACATAATAAGTGGAATTCTCCTCTGAATCCACACACAGATTAATTATGTATTCTGTTAAGAGTAACGGATGCATAAGTTGGGGCTCATCCAGCGTCTTTAAAATGAGTATATTGGGGTAAAATCTGGCAGTCTAGTGTGATCTCTGATTACACAACCGTTGTCTTACTTGTTTGTAGAAACAGTACAGTCTCTGAACACTAGACCATGAATGGATCATTGTGGTACAGATTAAAAAAGAGTCAAAATTAATTAGCTTATGACTACAGTGGACGTTTCAATCTAAACCCAAGTAGGCTTAATCATGTATCCTACACCCACGGCTTGAAATCTCACTCCATCTCATTAAGATCTCAATCCATCTTGTCTCCTCGGGGAAAGATAATACAAAATTAAATAATTAAGTAACAGTATATTAAATCTGTTTACCTTATTTAATTTATACTCTTTTAATCTATTAACATTATAAGCACCGTTTTCTAAAAAAAAAATCTTAGCACCGTGTTTAGAAGTATCTTACTTCAAATTTTTAGTTTAATATTTTATTTATTAAATATCGATTAGAGTAATCCTACTAATATTATAAATGCGAAAGTTTGCATGTTTGTCTCTCTTTCACGCAAAAACTACTGAACGGATTGGGATGAAACTTTTACAGTAATATAGGTTATACATAAGACTAACACATAGGCTACAGCAAGGGCAGATTTAGGGGGGCACTGGGGCACGTACCCCGTTACAGTTTTTTGTGTTCTGTGGAGAATCTATTATAGTACATAATTAAAGGCAAATCTCATGATAATAGTTGTCAAAATGTCAGAAAGAACATGAGTGAAACTATGGTTTTGATATCCTACTAATCCTACTAATATTATAAATGCGAAAGTTTGTATGTTTGTCTCTCTTTCACGCAAAAACTACTGAACGGATTGGGATGAAACTTTTACAGTAATTTAGGTTATACATAAGACTAACACATGGGCTACAGCAAGGGCAGATTTAGGGGGGCACTGGGGCACGTACCCCGTTACAGTTTTTTGTGTTCTTTGGAGAATCTATTATAGTACATAATTAAAGGCAAATCTCATGATAATAGTTGTCAAAATGTCAGAAAGAACATGAGTGAAACTATGGTTTTGATATCCTACTAATCCTACTAATATTATAAATGCGAAAGTTTGTATGTTTGTCTCTCTTTCACGCAAAAACTACTGAACGGATTGGGATGAAACTTTACAGTAATATAGGTTATATATCAGAATAACACATAGACCCTATGTAGGAGATGTCAAAAAAAGACGGCATCGTGCCCGGTATAGGGTATATAGCAAGGGCGTATTTAGGGAGTAAATTTTGGATGTACGAGTAACTTATGGTTAAAAAAAAATTAAATTGTTTATTTAAAATGATCTGTCACGAAACTTTATGTGGCAGACCACATTCCATGCGAGGGAAGCCGCGGGCAAAGGCTAGTCTGATCATATATTTATCTAATCGTGGCGGAATCTTAAAAGTTTAAAGAATTATGTTTTCGTATTGATGATATCAACGAAAAATGGTTTTCCTTCACTAAATCAAATGAAAAAAATAGAAGTGGCACATCCACCCAAAGATAAATATTCTGTGAAAAATAAAACAGCTTTTTCAATCTTTGAATCGATAACTTCCAAAACTGGAGCTAACCCTATTTTTCGGTTATCGATTCAATTTGAAAATTTTTATAACCAATACTTTTATCAATTTTCTTTAAATGATAGACCTACGTTTCTAAATATCAGTAATCTGAAAAGCTATTTCTGAGGGCCCTTTACTTTATATAGTGAATTTTAATTCACTCGCCCCCGTTACAATTTCAAAATTGTTTGATTATAGGTTCCACAGAATTACAATCCTCGTGTCTATTGAAAGCTCCTGAAATTGTGATTGATTGGAAATTTGATTTAATTTCTGTTTTGATCGATTTCGGGTGTCGGTAAGGAAATGGCCCCCCATGACAGTCGAGGATCGTGATCTCGAGGAATTCTTGAACCAGTTTATTTTCCCCGCTATAAATCTTTATAGAGGATATAAAAACAGTTGGCACAGTTATAATAAATTAATGCAGTAGGTTGAGTTTCCTAGTGCATTTATTTATTTGTTTTAAAAATTTATTCATTTTTCATATTCGAAAATATATTCAATTTTATATTTCTTGGTCAGAGGAGGGCTTAAAATTGCAGTGCAATTTTGCATATTTTTTATTATAGTTATTAATTACAACTGGACATATAATTGGACTAATCTGGACATGTTTTCTATTTATAAATCAGTACAAGTATCTTCAATAAACTTACATAATAATATCAATAAATACTAAGCATATCAAATATAATGAAGTGTGGCCTGAAGTATGTCTTCTTCCTCTATATTAATAAAATATTGAAGATGTTATAACAATTTACCTCTGACATAGAAGAAGCTAACGCTATGCTGCCCATATATTATTTTTATCTACATCTATTCACACGATATGAAATAGTACTGTTTTTGTCACATCATAATATTTATTTTGACAATTTGCAGCTATACTGATTTAAAAAATATGTTATTTTCTTGTTGTAATCATGTAGGACGAATTTTATAATTTCATCATTATATCATTTTATTGAAATGTGAAAATTCTAACAAGTTATGTAACGACACCCCATTACCAGTTTGGAAATTACATTAATCATATATTTATTTATTTTTTAAAAATTCGGTTTCACTTTTATTTGCAATTCTCTCTTACATTTCCGAAGTTGCATCACGATATTTCAAAACAATTAACAGTTCGATTCTTTAGGCATTCTATTTCAATGGAACCGAATTCATTGCTTCTAATAACCTAAGAAAACAAGAGGTCTCAGACCTCGCAGAGGAAAGGGAACCACCTGCACAGCAGCTGGCAACCACCTCTGAGATCAATATAAACAAACTTCCAGACGAAGTCTGGAAGAACATGACGCATAGCCAGAGGAAGAACTTTCTACGGCAAAAGAAAAAGGCGACTCCCACCGAAACTCAACCCTCAACATCCAAGGATGAGAGGAAGAGAGGTAGGGAGAAGCAGGAGACTCCTTCACCTTGCAAAACGGTGAAGAAACCAAAAATGGACTATAGTGGAGCAGCTGCAAGCATCAAGGTTGCAGTTGCCCATACAGATTATCCTCATCAGAAACTGAAGGATGAAGATTTTCAGGGCCTTATGCTCAAGCTCCTGAAAAGAATGAGGGAGAGGAAGGTTGAACAAACCCCCGTCGGCTTCAACGGCTACTCCCTGAGAGACGGAGCACTCGTGGTGAACTGCAAGGACGAGTCCACCAGGGAGTGGTTCGTTAGTAATATTGCGGAGCTCTCCCCATGGGAGGGAGCACCGCTGAAAACCTGCGACCCCAAAGAACTTGAGGGTTTCAGGAAGATAGGCACCTTCATACCAAACCCAGTGGAAGGTATTAAGGAATGCCTACAGAATCTGCAGGTACAGAATACGGGTCTGCAGACTGAAAGATGGAAGATTCTTGGTAACAAGACCCATAAACATGGGATGTACTTTGTGGCATCCATTCCCGAATCTGTGGCCAAAGCCATTGAGGAGAAGAATGGAAGAATCTACCACGGGTTCCACAACCTTCAGGTAAAATTCTTTCCAGGAAAAGACGCACCCACACCGGAAACAGCTGTGGACGATATGAAGACTGGTGAAGAGGTGGGAAAAACAACGGGTGGTGAGGGTGCGGCTGTCTCGGCGGCTGGCGTCACCGTGCCCGGATCCACTTCGGGCCAAAGTGTATCTGTCACTGCCAAGCTTGGTACCAGGCGGCAACGAACGGAGCACGGAGGCAGGAGGGATTACGGGGTGGGGCGTCAGGCCGTCGGCGCGGCCGGGCCCGTATGCCGCAAACCGTCCCCGGGCAGTGGAAAGGAGGAAACTCCACCACATCCCGGGGGTGATCCCCCCTCATCACTATGATCAAGCTGCTGCAGATAAATCTCCATCACTGCAGGGCAGCCAGTGGAACTCTGCAGCAATATGTGGTAAGTCATGGCATTGATATTATATTTATACAAGAGCCGTGGATTAACAAAAATAGCAGGATTGCAGGACTGGGCCTGAAGGGATATAGACTTATCCAAGCAAACTGCCCAAGGCCCAGAGCCTGCATCCTTGCAAAAATAGAATTAAATTGTTTTCCAATGTGGTCATTATGTTCCAGAGATTCTGTGGCAGTAATGATCAATTTAGGGGGCCAGGAAGTCATCCTGGCCTCATTGTATCTCCCATTTGAGGAACAAGTCCCAACGACCTGCCTTGAGAGTATAGTTGACTATCTCAAAAGACAGGAAACGATGGGAATTATTGGGGCGGACGCCAATGCCCATCATAACATCTGGGGCAGCAGTAACACCAACCGTAGAGGTGAGTCCCTTTTGGAATATTTGCTAGTTAATAATCTAGATATAGTTAACAAAGGTAACACACCAACCTTTGAAATTTCTAACAGACAGGAGGTCATAGACCTCACTCTGAGCTTTAAATCAACTAGAATGATAAATATTACAAACTGGCATGTCTCTAAAGACTTTTCCAGTTCTGATCATAAATATATCAGGTGGGAGCTTGAGGCTACAATCTCAAAGCCTGAAACCTATAGAAATCCCAGAAATACAAATTGGGAAGGCTTTAGGACAAATCTTAAAGACTTAATTAAAGAATGTCCCCGTTTGGCTTCTAATACCTACCAGCTGGAGTTCTTAAATGGACTACTGACTAAGGCACTTATCACTGCATTCAAGGATAACTGTAGAACAACCACTAAAGGGTCAAACTGCAATGTACCCTGGTGGAATATGCAGTTAGAGAAGTCAAGATCTAGAACCAGAATACTTTTCAATAAAGCAAAAAGGACTGGTGAATGGATCGAATACAGACACGCTCTAACTGAATATCATAACCTCATTAGGAAAGCCAAACGGAACTCATGGAGACAGTTCTGTGAAGAAATTAATAATACGAATACATGCGCTCGCATGAATAAAATACTTTCTAAGAGCAACTACTGTAATACAGTGGGCTCCTTAAAGAAACCAAATGGAGATCCCATGAACATTACAGAATCTATAACTGCTATGCTGGAATCGCACTTCCCGGGGAGCAAGCTCACAACCTCGGATACGAAGGTTTACCTCCCTGAGGATAGGTGCAAACCGGACTGGACATCAGTCCGTGAAATCTTCAATACCAGCGCCATAAAATGGGCAGTTAGAAACCTCAAGCCGTACAAAACACCAGGCTTTGACGGAATTTATCCTGCCATGCTAAAAGAGGGTCTTGAAATCATCTTAGGCAGGCTCTCCACTCTATTCCAGGGCTGTTTGGCCTTTAATTATATCCCAACAGCTTGGAGAGAAGTTAGGGTCACATTTATTCCCAAACCAGGGAAAGAAACATATGATGAACCCAAATCATATCGCCCCATTTGTCTTTCCTCATTCTTGCTGAAGACAATGGAGAAAATTCTTGATAGATATATCAGGGACAAACATCTCAGTGATGGATTAGTAATGTTGCATCAACATGCATACAGAGAGGGAAAATCTTGCGACACTGCGCTGCATGCAGTGGTGGACCAGATAGAAGATGCTCTGCAGTGGAAACAAATCGCGCTCGGAGCATTTCTAGATATAGAGGGAGCATTTGACAATACCCCTACTCATATATTAACTAATGCCCTACTAAGGCACGGCACTAGACCAAACATTGCTAATTGGGTCATTGCCATGCTAAAGAATAGGGTCATTCAAGCCAATATGGGCAATTATCACCTAAAGGTTAAAGCAGCCGCAGGCTGCCCCCAAGGAGGTGTCCTTTCCCCACTCCTATGGAACCTGGTAGTGGACGAACTACTACACCTCCTAAATGAGGCGGGTTTCCAAGCGATAGGCTATGCAGATGACATAGCAATTATAATCAAGGGCTTTGACCAACAAACTATTTCAGAGTTGATGACAATGGCACTAAGAATGGTGGTGAGATGGTGCATGAGAGTAGGATTGAACATCAATCCTAATAAAACGGTAATTGTACCTTTTACAAACAAAAGGATATTGAGGGAACTCAACCCCCCTAGGATGAAAGGGATGAGTATTCCATTCAGCAAGAAGGTTAAATACCTCGGTGTTATTATGGACAGTAAATTAAACTGGAATGAACATATCGACTATGTTACCAAGAAAGCCACAAGAATTCTGTGGACTTGTAAGAGCCTATGTGGCAACAAGTGGGGAATTAGCCCCAAGATGGCCCGTTGGATGTACACAGCAATAGTTAGACCTGTGCTAACCTATGGCTCAATAGCCTGGTGGCACAAAGCTGGTATCCAACAAAATAGATCAAGGTTGGAGAAGGTGCAGCGGCTTGGGTGCATTATGATCACTGCGGCCATGAGAACCACCCCTACCGCTTCACTGGAAACTATACTTGATTTAACTCCTCTTGACATTCTAATTGAATCAGAGGCATTGAAGACAGCCTACAGGCTAGTAAAAATAGGAGGGGTCAAAAAACCCACCAACGATTTTGGACACAGAAGTGTCTTTGATATAATCGAGCAAAATGCAGATCTAAAAAAGCATTCTGATTCAATGCTGAATAAGTATAACTTTGAAAAAAGATTTCACGTCAATATACAGGCGATTTGCAAAAGCAAGAATGATTGCTTTAATCCACCCAATGGTCTAAATGTGTATACGGATGGATCCAAAGGGGAGTTTGGTGCCGGCTCGGGATTCTGGTTTAGGGGTTGTCAGGGCATGGGTCATTACTTAGCTCTGGGCACGACACCCACTGTATTCCAAGCGGAAATATGGGCAATACTTGCAGGTGCCTTCGCTATGAAGGACCACAAGAATAAGGTAATTAACTTTCTCACTGACAGTCAGGCAGCATGCAATGCATTACAAAATGCAGTAACAAACTCCAGACTAGTGGAGGAATGCTGTCTAAGACTAGATGAACTAGCTGTACATAACAGAGTTAACATATTTTGGATCCCTGGGCACAGTAATATTCCAGGAAATGAAAGGGCCGACAAATTGGCGAAGAAAGGAGCAGTTACTGCTCCTATTGGACCTGAACCATGGTGCGGGGTCCCCCTTCCCCTGGCTAAGGATACAATTAATAAACTAGCCAAGAGGAAGATAAAAACACGTTGGGATAGAGCCAAGATAAGGCATACAAAACTTTTCATAAAGGATCCCAACGATAATCTTTCTGATAAAATCAAGAAAGAAGCTGCTCACTCGTCGAGAACCGACCTCAAAAGTATGGTTGAAACCATCACTGGGCACTGTAAACTCAGGAAACACATGCATCTCCTAGGCATTGAACAAGAACCTAGGTGCAGATGGTGCAAAGAGGAGGACGAAACCCCTTGGCACATCCTCTTTGAATGTATAGCACTAAGTCGAAAGAGGACATTTGACCTTGGCCCTGGTGGATACAAGGAACTTCAAGAACTGAGGTTTAAAGACTATTTAAAATTTCTCAGAAGTCTAGACCTATGTTAGGGATTTTTAGGACTCAAGCACAATGGGCCTCTTTAGGCCGAAGTGCATAGTAATAAGGGTCATACTTAAATAATAATAATAACCTAAGAAAATTGAAGTAAGCTATCTTTGGAAGATCCAAAGAGTTGAGTATGAATTATGTATTATTTATAATTCAATAATTAGTTTTACTTTTACTTATTTTTGTTTTACTTTTAATGTACAGTAAAACATAGTGAAGCCAATGCAAAACACTTTGATTTGAAAGTAATAACTGCAACTTCTATTATTTTTAAATATTTTCATTTTGATGAGAAAAGGATTACGGCCAGTGTCATTCAGTTTGTTTTATTCAGTGCTATGCTGTATTATAAGAACCAAAGAGTTGAGTATGAATTATTTATTATTTATAATTCAATAGTTAATCTTTGGCATATAAATGGCCTTTGACATAGTTTTTGTAGTTCTTAAAATGTTCACGAAAACATGATGAAGCCAACAAATCCTCTAACGGAAATGTTGATTTGAGCGTAATAGCTGAAAAATATGATTTGTTTTTATTTTTAGTCTATTTATTTGCGTTTTTTTTATCTTTTTCATTATAAAGATTACAACCAGGGTGTGATTATATTTCCGTCCTTGAATAAACTGTTATTTTGTTTTATTTTTGGGTAAGTTATCTCAGAATGAACCAATGAGTTGAGTATGAATTATTTATCATTTATAATTCAATAATTAATCTTTGATATATAATTTGGTTTTCTCAAAGTAGTTTATTGTACTTTGAAGGTACAATAAATATTAGGAAACCAACAGATCCTTTTTTTTTTTTAAAGTACTGTACTTTCAGGATTTAAAGGGCTTTAAAAGGATTTAAAGTTTACTATAGTTTTGTAAGAAATGTACAAAATTGTCCACATTTTGAGTTAGCGTAACTCAAACCTTGTTCTAATTTGAAATCATTGACGTAGATCCTATCAGTTTAAGTTTTTACTGATCGGTTTTCACTATAGAATTTTGATAGTAAATTCTTTTGGATATTCGGTTGCCATTTTGGCCTCTTTTCTAGGAGTAGGATGAACTAGCCTCAAACTTTTAAGTGCCACGGCTAGAAAATTAATTTTATAATGTGTCCATCAAGAGCCAGACAGCATCGGGGTATCTAAGTGGTAGAACGCTGAGATTCCTTGCCCCGGGCAGGGTAATATAATCAGTTACAGCCAGAAATGGACCATGTGGGATCTGGAGACCCTCCTGGGGCTCACATCTCCTCTATAAAGTGACTACCCTTAATTGACGGTAAAACTGGCGGCAGAGCCTAATCTAGGACAATACATCTCCTGCATAACCATCTTCTTTGTACAGTACAGTCTATCATGTACTGAACACCCCAAGATCCTTCATGGATTGTAGTGGTACAGATTTCTTTTTTAATCAATCAAGTGCCATGTTAGGGACTTAAGATCAACAATACTCATATTGATTCATGTTTTAAATATTTTAATTTCCTGTTTACATAAAATTTCTTTCTTCATCAACCCAGCTGGTGTACTCGACAACCGAAACTTGATATGGAATCTTGACCACCCAGACTCAGGTTGTGATCAATAGGTTGTCCATCCCACAGGAGTCCTCCGGCTAGGCGAGGATTAACATCGTGACAAAGACTTAATGAGAATAAATTACTCGACGCGGTTAATTAAGAGAGACATGGAGGCGGTTGACATCTCTCCCCCCCCCTGCTCTGTGAAGGGCCCAGTCATTAGAAAGTACTAAGGGCGCTGGTACCGTTACGTACCTAGTACTTTCCCACAAGGCCGGCATTCATCATGTCTACTGTTGTACCTTTGTTTTTTATCCAGTCCTTTTGGTTGTGTAGGTGGTTGTGGGCTCGGTAGGGATTTGTTACTGTCTCATCCCTCCTTTAATGAATGCAACGGGGATGGATGGCTTTGTTTTGTGGTCGTTCCTTTACCTTATTTAAATTGTTTTTTCAAATAGGAAGGTTGTCATGTGGAGATGATCCTATACTGACTTAGTTGAATACGAAGTTAACAAACATAGGCTTTAAGTGTAAGATGAGAAATGGATTGATTGTTAAGTGATATGCAATAAACATGGCTTACCCAGAATCTGCTTACTAAATAGTCTGCAGACTAAGTACTATGTAATAACTTTCTTGGCTGGATGCATTGGACAGCATGGGATGATGAGGAAGATTACAATGCGGACTACAAGAATAAAATGTCTGCCGAATATCTTACCCAACTATTTTCCTATTCTTAACAAAAGCCTATTCTAGAAATATAATTTTTTTGATTATGAAGCCATTAATTTGCTCTCTAATCAATATCCATTTTGTTCTGATCGCTAATATGTAAATAATTAAATACCCAATTTGTATAATACAATTTTTTTTTTACAATTAGACAGTAGTAATTAATTATGGAGGACTTCTTTATCTTACATTTTGTAAGTTGCAATCAAATCCATCCATTTTTTCCCCAAACAGTGTTTAATTTATAATATAGAATTGCTCTCCTCCATCTGGGGTGTTACAAAGAAAAAGTTCAAGATGTTTATGGCATATTTTTCAAGCTCAACATTTTGTTTCTATGTTTGCTAGAAATCAATAATTGGTTATATTTAACGGAAGAAACGTGCCATTAGTGAATTTTTGGTTTTCGACTATAAGGATGTCGTTATTCTTATTAATTGCACTTAAAGTAACCAGTTAGCTCTACAATCCCAGTGGTTATGTGATTTTCACACAAATTAATGAGTATGTAACTATCTACAAGAACCTTGAATTCCGTAAAACGAAGTTAACATAGTTACATTACGATTATGTTAATGGCAATAACACAGTTGTGCTGATCAAAATTGTTTTATCGCGGGTTCGTAGCCCGGCAGGTGACCCTAGGATTTTTTAAAAGGGAGTAAAAAATCCTTAGTTACGCCGTCCTTCGGAAGGGACGTTAAACGGGGGTCCCGAGCCTGTACGATGTCAGGTACTCGTAATTAAACAGGTAATTAAACCTGGATAGGCAGAATTTAGAGCTCCCAATGTAGTATCGTCCGATTAGCCATAGCAGCAAAAAGTGACATTAAATGAACAAACAAACAAATTGTTTTATTGATTCTGTTTAATAAGCGTATCCATGGTTTCTCAATAATTTACTTTACCGCATTCTTTAGTAAACATAATCATTATTTGTAGACAATTGAATGATTAGGAATGTGGGACATTATTTTGATAATCATTGACCTAACAAGAGTTATTTTTTTGTTTCAGGTAAGTTCCTAGTTTTAAAGCAGAAGTTATTTCAGTAAGTTCCTAGTTTAATTTAATTTTTAAATTCAGTCACATGTGTGTATTTGCTCGATCAATAAACTAGTCATGTCTTGAAGGTTGTTTTTGTTGCACCTGTTATGTTTTTTGTTTAGAAATTTGGTTATGAAAGAATTATTTTTGTTAGTTTAACAAATCTAGTCTAATAGTTTTATACCGTTTTAACAAGAGTGTTATAGTTGATACGAGGGTCCGTAAGTCGCGAGTTTTTATATTTGACTTTATTCTTAGACCTAAAAGTAAATTTGAAGATGGTATTGCAATCAGAGGTAATCCAAGATCGCGCTAATATCAGGTATAATAGAAACTAAATAATATTTATCCTTTTTTACATACATATTCATATTCATATATGTACTTAAATAATATAAAGCATAGGAGTATTATGACACACCTTGTGTTGTATATATGTTAATTTGTTTAACGTCACTTTATGCTTCAATGGCTATGTAATCGTACCATGCTTCACTGGGGGTCATAATTTTTGCCTATCCAAGTATTAAAATGATTAAAATTGTGATCTTTTACTCCCTATTAAAAAATCCCAGGGTCACCTGCTGGGCTGCGAACTCGCGAACTTGGGCTTAGAGGTTATATATATTTATTGATAAAAAATCTTAAAATAAAAAATATGTATAATACTTATCATTGCTAGTAATCACTGGCAAGAAAATATTTGCCTTCGTATCCTTCCAATATTTCAAATTTAAGATGTATTGTTGAACTAATTACTTTGTGTGTCACCTTCTCAGATTGGTAACCTTTTGTTAATATCAATTATGCTCTTTCTCAGTGTAAAAAGCTGTGTAGGTGCCGTCTATAATAGTTGATTTCCATCGATGAATTTGATGTTTCTTCTGTCGAAAAAGACAATTCTATAATCTCTTTATGTTGTGTTTTACTACAATTATACCTCCAATTATTTCTACTTTATTTTTTCTTGTTATTAGATTATGTGATCTGCGAAAAACCTTATTTTGGTCTTAGTTGATACTTGGATCTAGCGTGTGCTGATTCACTGATTACAAAAGACTAACAGGTTATAAGATCATTATAATTACCAATATCCATTTTTAGACTATTCAAATTAACGGTCTGTTCTTAATCACTCTCATCGAACCTATGAGAGCCTACATAGTTGGAGGAACGCCTGTAGGAAGCTGATTGTTCTATGTTAGTCCAACGATTGAAGAAAAATCGGACAAGGTTAGATGTTTTGTGGGCGGAATCTAATTTATCTGACAATATTGTTTTGGCCAACCTCGTGTTGATAATTAGTTTTTGATCGTACTTACATATAATCTCAAGGGAACGTATTTTTGATAATTTTATATTAAGGAGCGGCATGGTTATGACTTATGTGCAGAGTATTAACTTGCTTCGCGCTAAGCGTGGATAGGTCCTGGGTCTGGGTTAAAATAAATTAGATTAATTATATAATCCATGTTACGTTTATAGAGACAGACGATCAGTTTTGTTGGCTTTCTTATGAGTCTTAATTGTTGATATCTTGAACCGAAAAATTATCTTTAAATTAATTGAAATAATAGTACGCATTAATAATTTAATTGTTAGTTCCGACCAATAAAATAGTATAGCTGTTTGATAATCCGTAGTGTATTTTTGTAATGCCTTCAACTGATTCTCAATAACCAATTCTTGTTCAACTCGCCGTATCGGATACCGTTATCTTGATGGCTAGTTCACTCCATTCAGAATTATTGACGCACGTTATCTAAAGACAAGCCAATACTACAATAGTATTGTCATGCTAATGTTTTATTCACCGCTTTAGACTTGTAGAGGCTAGCAGAAAAATCATATTTCTGAATTTATATTATCTTAATTTTGTAATATTGGTGTGGATTTATACGTGCATGATAAATATAATTCCCTAGGACAAAACCTCCTCTATCCGCATTATTCCCTTAGAGTACATTATTGGCTAAATTTAATCAATTTATTTATTTATAAATAAGATTAATCTCGGATCGTCTTCTTTGTTATTCTAAAGTTCTAAATTCTTTTGACTTAATTGCACAAGTGGAGTGGAGTGACTCCAATGGTAGAGCTTTGCGTTGCCGTGCCTAAGGTCCCGAGTATAATGTAATTAATAAAAAAGTGGCAGATTTAATTTTATCTATTTACGGCCGAGGGGGGGGGGGTCCTTTGGGCTCACCGAGCCTCTGATCATCGGAATATTAGAGAGGAGTTTACTTTCTCTCCCCACTAAAGACCAAATATATATAAAACATATTATTGTTTTTTCTGGGAGCGGTGCAGCTCGGTGTATAGAGAGCTGAGTTGCTATGCTGAAGATTCTAGGCTCTGGATCCCTTAGGATTCACTTACACCTTCTGGTGCTCACCCAAACTCTATAAAGTGGGTATTACTATTAGGAGGAAAAGCCTGGCGTTTGAGAGTGAGCTGAAGAATAAACTTCAGGTGTTTTGTAGCCTTACAGTTTTTTTTTTTTTGTAATTACCTTAGTCTTTTTGACATTCCATTTTTTTCGAAAGAACTATATTGAATCACGATGTGTTGTTGAAAGCTTCATAATCTCTTTGTACCTTAAAAAGAGTAACATGCTGCTAAATTAGTCGATAATTCCAATAGACATATTTTTTTTATTTTATAGTTTTAGTTCTCATTAGAAGTTTTTCTATAATTTTATTTTCATCTTATAGCAATTTATTATTTCATTTAATTATAAGCCATTATTTTTTTATTAAGATTAATTTTTTATATGAGTTTCTTTAATCCGACCCCTTTAAAGTTGAGAAATCGAGATTTATAAACTAAACGATTGGATCACCCTTAATGCTGTGATTTAGACGAGGGCTATAAAGTCGTACCTTTCTAGTCCTGTT
Source organism: Arma custos (assembly GCA_037127475.1). Lineage (NCBI taxonomy): Eukaryota > Metazoa > Arthropoda > Insecta > Hemiptera > Pentatomidae > Arma > Arma custos. The sequence continues at coordinate 59,064,685 of CM073762.1, read as the reverse complement.
AGCTCTACGCTCCTTTCATACCTCCGAACCGGAGCGAACCTGGAGCTGATCAGGGAAAGTAGCCAATTTGGAGTTTTAGCACTCTTCGTGACCTCCGAATGGAGTGATCTGTATCCCCGGGCAAACATCGCATACTCGAGAACCTAAGCGTTCCGAGCTATCTCTTGATTGCACGTCAGGATGCCATTGTCGGCCGCATGATTCGCGCCTTAAGCTCATCCATCCTTCTCCTTTATGCTAACTTAGACAAATCCCTATCGTTGGGATGGAGAAAGTTTAATAATCCATTATTATGTCTCGTTCCATCCAGTTATCCTTCGCCGATCCCTTCATTTTGCCTTTTACTTTTTCCGTTTGCCGCATAATGGCTTTCGTTCCATTCGTTACGAACTAGCTTTCCACTTAGCTATTGTTTCAGGATATGTCCAATACAATTGTTATTCTGTTAAATCATTATGTCGTATGAGGAATTTGGGATCAAAAGCAATTGGTATTGTAGTATATAGTCAAACAATATTATAACTTGAAACTTCGGAAGATAAATAAGAAACTGTCGTGTTAGGCAGTATTGATGGACTAAATTAATAGAAGATTTAAAAAAGTCAAGTTTGAATCTTCTGAATTGTTTGAATCTTTGCGCTATTAATCTGAACCACAAAAAAAATTCTGATTTGTCGGTTTTGGTTTGCAGAATCTATCGTTCAGATTTATAAACATTTAATCAGTCGAATCTATTTTACTTTATTAATTTAAATAGGGAGCGGAGTGGCTCAGTCAGTGGTAGAACGCTGATTTACTATCATTTAACAGCCGGGGTAAGATCTTTTGGGATCTGGAGACCATTCAGGGCCTCACCCAACTTTTCCACAATGTGGATACAAATAATAGGGGGGAAACCTGGCTGTTGTGCCTGATCTCGGACAAATCACCTGCATGCACAACCGTTGCTCAGGAACCAGTACACTCCCTACCACGTACTGAATCTAAGACCTTTACAGATTATAATGGTACAGATGTTTTTTTTTTTCATGTAAGTTTAATAGCAACTTGAATGATGGAATTTTACTAAAATTGGGAAATTTATTAACATTTAATGAGTTGAATTTTATTTTTTGTTTTCAATAACAAAAGAGTTGAGTATGAATTATGTCTTGATCTTTGGTATAATATTAGGTTTTGGCACATTATTTTTTTATACTTCAAATACACGTATAATAAAACGTAACAGAACCTACAATTCCTTTATTTATTCTAAATTTTGTAATCGATGAGGACTTCAACAAACGATCAAGTCCATTTTTTACAAAAAATATTCTTTCATTTGAATTTATTTACGTTGTATTGCTTCATTTGAATTGAGTAACTTAAGGTTAATAATAAAGAAACCTATTTACCTAATACTTTTAATTTAAAAAAAAAAAATGCATTTATTATATTGTTATAGAATATTCCTCATTTATTAACACAGTAGATCTTAATAACAATTAATACTTGTTTTTATTTTCAATGTGAGTCCAAATTCTAAAATTTTATTTAATCTGGTAAAATTTGTAGTTACCGTTCCTACTACTAGGATTTCTAATCAGGAAAAACATAATTCACTGTTAATTCTCCATTTCATTAGGGTTTTTTGTTTTGTTTTTTACTGGTTAGGGAATTACCACCTTCTTTTTCTCCATTCCTTAGAGTAAATATGATTATGTACTAAATGCCAGGCTTATGTTTACTATAATTTATCCTAGTCAATCAAATTTCAACACAAATATGTAACTTTCAATCCATAAAATATCTACAATTTGAGTTATAACTACGTCCATTTTTATTTTTTTTTAAATAATCATTTATTCTTTTGAAATATTATTGTTTAATAATAAAATTTAAAAGATGTATTATGATGTATTAATTATGATGATTATGATTATTAATTATTATGATTTATGGATTTAAAACGCCGCCCTTTGCTTTTAGAGGATAAAAACATTGGCCCATATTTTTAAAGTAATGGAATCCTTATCTTATAATAGTAATGGATGATATCGCAAATATGAAAAAATGGACTTTCAAAAATAACATCTCATTTGATACTTTTGATTTACTTTTGTGTTATTGTATATAATTAACTCACTACCGTTAGTGTTTTTTTTTTTTTTTAATTCTTACCTTTAAATCACTGGTTCCAAAGCTTTTAAGTCCAAAGGGACTTATTAAACTTTTTGTTTTCACCCTTTCGTGGAATTTTAATTTACTATGTTCCGTTAGGACTCGAAAAGGTCGCCACTAACGGAGCGACAAGTAGCGAACAAGAGTTTGCCATAGATCTCTATTTATAGCGTTTCCAGTACAAGTTTACTGCTCGGCGGAAAAGTTGTCTAGGTAGTGCAAAAATTATTTGTGCATTTAGGTACCGTTCTAACGACGTTTCCCCCTTGAGGAGGTTTATATTGCCTTTAAGGACCGTTTACGACTGCAATATTCCTGAATAGAAAGGATTTAACATTGATACATATATAATAGTGCTGGCGTGGAGTCGTGTATTACGGTCATGGTCCACGGTCGGGTGGTGTTGCACAGCTCCACAGCGCTATCTGCCTTCTAGATCTGACTATTAACAATTATATCCTTGCTTAGATCTCCTAGAATCTCTGCTTCCTTGCGTTTGTAGTACGGCCCGGGTAATTGTCGTAGCAGTCTGGCTCTATAGGCTTTTCTACTTGTGCAGGTGTAGGTTACATCCATTGTACAGTCACGTGCGGGAAGTACATACGCCATTGGCATAATTTGCATCGCAGCCACTTTTTACAATAGAAAAGATGTTATCGATGTTCTGGAATCACTTGCGGAAATTGTGTTCTACCAATATAACAGTAATCGTTTGTGTTTTCTATTCAAATGTTTCGTTTTACCTGGGTTAATAGTCATGTCGATGAACAGACATTCTTGTGTGATATTGACATTGTCAATTAAAGTCCTAGTAATTGGTCGTTAATTTGAACAGTCATTGGCAAAAGGAAGCACTGTAAAGATACTCAGATCATTCGCACTATGAAGAGTTTGGGTTCAGTACATGGTAGGGACCGATACTGTTCACGGTCGTGTAATGAGGCGATTTTTCTGATATCACATTCAATTGGGATTGAGTCCAACCACAGCTGTTAATAGATTAAATAATTTATCTTCCTCAAGGTAGTATTTTTTTTTTTAAATATTTTGTTTTATTTTATTTTAAAATATGTACAAATTTTAAAACATTGGTGGGATAATCCCTTACAATGAAAATGAGTTGACATTACAACGGTTACTGATTAATATGTTTTTGTTGTTGGTAAAATTTAAAAAACCAACAGAAAAGAGAGTACATAGGATTTACTTAAGACAAAATTTATGTATAACATAATACAACATGCATATTATTTATAATAGTATGTGATTTGTTCGTTTGTGTCTGTATTTTGGTGTTGTTGTTTTTGCATAATTCCCTATTTCTTGTATGAGTGTGTTGTCTGAAAGTTGGCATGAGGTGAAGAATCTGAGGGTTTGTTGGTGTATGAATCAAGGTAGTATCCTTGGTCCAATCCTATATACAGTTTATACAGCTGACATCCCGACTCATCCTGATACTATTCTTACCACCTATGCTGATGATACATGTGTATTATCAGTCAACACCAATCCAGTTATTGCATCCCAAAGCCTCCAATTCCATATCACTTATCTTGAAGAATGGTGTCAAAACTGGATGATTAAAATAAATTTTCAAAAATCGCATCAAATCACTTTTACCTTACGTCGTATACCAATGACTTCCTGCCCTTCAGTATCCTTTAATAATATCCCACTGGTGCCTGTAGAACAGATCCGATACTTAGGGTTGCACCTTGACAAACGATTAACCTGGAATCCTCATACAAGTCTGAAAAGACAAAAACCGCTCGACGTTTCAGGTTATTTCAACACTTACTAGACAAATGCTCTTAGCTCCCAATTAACTACAAAAGACTCATCCACATGACCATCATACGACGTATTTGGACTTACAGAGTAGAGCTTTGGGGCTCCACTAAGCCATCGAATTCCTCTCGTATCCAATCCTTACAATCCAAAATCCTTCGTAAAATCCTCAATGCTCCTTATTTTGTTAAGAATAAAGTCATCCATAACGACCTTAATGTCCCTTTTGTTGCTGATTTGGCCCGAACACGGTATCTATCCTTTCATAACAAACTTCATTACCACTCAAATCCTCTACTTTCAAACCTAGCTTCCTCTTCCATTTCCAATAATCCTCCAAGGCGTCTGAAAAGAAGATGGCCACGTGACCTTCTTATTTGATCTTTGATTTGAGTACTACCAGTGGTTAGTTTCTCTACTTGAAATTATCATGTATCACTTATCCTATTTACTTGTTGTATTATTGTAATACAGTTGTAAATATCAATAAATAAATTTATAAAAAAATAAAAAAAAATTATCTGCGGCGAATTTGAACCAGGAACCTTCGGTGTAGCAACTCAGCGCTTTACCCTTGAGCTACCTCGCTTCCTATGTAACCATAAATATTGATATTTATACAGAAATAACTTCCATTAGGACAGGGTCAAACGTTAGGTGTAGGTTAAGTATTTATTTGTTATTTAATTCTTATTTGTAAATAGTAGAGGTATTTAAATTTTCAGCAGATAAGAAATGAAATCATTTCCTGGCTAATTAAGACAATGGAGTACATACAAAAACAGTCGCTAGATGCTATTATTTACTCTAGTGGGCAATGAACCCAGTTTTGAACTATAAATTTCCATAGCGAGTCAGAATAAAAAGCTTTTTCCAAAACTTCATAGTGGACCACACACAGTTCGTTTACCTCCATGAATCGACAATATAAACACTTTCATCAAAGTGGAAGAACAAAGAATCTTTAGTTCAACAAACGATCAGAAGCGTTGTTATGAACAACCTTAATCACTTCAGAGCAATGTAGAGATTTTAATTTTATCTGTTCTAGATCTATCGTAGCATTAACCGATGATGGCATAACCAACATTGGTGGCGACAATATCAGTAGCTGCTTATGTAATACATTTGTTGATAAGTAATTATGCTCAGTTTCATTTTTTAATTTCTTTTGCAAGTTAAATATAAAAAGGATTGTTGAATCTTGCCGGTTAGTTACTAGCTATTTCATGTAAAGCCATTAGTTCGCTATTTCGCAAGCATTTTGTTGCTCATTTAGTAAGTAGAATTGTTGCAGATTGATTGAGGGAGAAAATATGACACTTTACAGGCCTTTTTTTACTATTTCTATACCCCAGGATTCGAAGCCCAGAAGTATCGTTGAATCAATAGAAAGTCAAACTAATCAACAAATGAAGTATGTATATGAATAGCTACTGATTTGGTCGTACTGTCATCGAGTAAAATACTTAGATAGATCTAGTATAGATAGAATTAAAATCTCAGCATTGTTCCAATTTTTTTTTTAATTTTGTTATTTTTATTTTTTAGGTTATAATAAAAACGTAATCATTCTATTTATATTTTTGAGATTTTTTTTGTATGCGTTTACTGATATCACATAGCTATCTTAGGTTCCATCTAACTAGCAGATATGTTCGTACTTCAACATTGTATCATGATTATCTTAGTGATAAATTCAGTCTCAAGTTTTTTCTAGGTTCCCTTGCGAAATGCATCTTATTCTACTACCCTCATGTTGTTAGTTCACTTCCATTAAGCTCGTGTTGCTCTCTCGCTTTCATGTGGCTACCGATCGGGCCGGCGTCCGCTCCGCATTCTTCAAGAAATTAAAAGTGAAAAGACGGCTAATAGGGTGACATGGAGGGGCTACCCGTGATGAACTGTCCCAGGAGGTTCCTGACCCAACGTGTGGATGAAGGTTGGGTGTAGTGTACGAGTACAAAGGGCCTGTTATTCGATGTAACCGCAAGAACTATCGGAAGCATTCTGTGGAAAAGTTATTTCTGCTCCAGAATACCGTCTATAGTAAAATCTATTTTACAATGCAATCGTTTTAGCCGCAAATTCACATTGAGTTTACTGCTTCGATAAAAAAACACTAAACCTTTAGGCAAACTATACTCGTTATTTTTTTTTTTATAGGTTACTCATAGTGGTTTATTTCAATACGTTCTCAAGTGTCTTCTCTCTCGTTTCAAAGAGAGAAATAGTTTCGGAGAACCTTCTTGCTTTTATTTGTTTTTAAAGTCAAATTTTGCTTTGTAAAATACTTATGGATGTAAGTATGTTTTTATTTATTGGTATTCTTCAGAATGCTCTATGGGGTTAACAGTCTGAAACAAAGTAGGCTCTGCAATTTTATTACTATTGGTTTATTAATATCTTTTTTATTTCCAAAATTTTAGACTATCCATACTTATACTACAAAGGAACTTGAGGAATAAGATCCCTTGTTACTCCGTCATTCGGAAGGGACGTATAATGGGTTTTGAGATGTACGATGCCAGGTACTCATTGAGTATCCCTAATTATATCTGGATAGCCAAGATTATACCTTCCACTGTGGAATTGTCAGATTAGCCATATTTTGAAATTAATAGAAAAATTCCATTTTTTAAATTATCTTTGGCTCCCATATGTCAGATTGAAACGAATGTTTAGACTTTTCTCGCACCAAAACCTATTAATGTTGAATTACTGCGTTTAATTTTTTTTTGTTCTTAAGATCTAGGTTACCTAAGAATTGCTTATGCCGGCAAAGTATTGATCGAAGGGCGCTTTTCCACTTTTCGATTCGTCTATTTAATTTTATAGATCTTTTTTTTTTTTTTTGATTATTTTATTGAGTTGTACAACTGTAATACATACATCTAGTACAATTGCTATGAGAGTAAACAATACATGATAGGACATGTAGAGATACTACCCACTGGTAGCACTCTAATAAAGTTCTATAATAGAAGGTCCCGAGGCCATCTTCTCTTCAGACGCCTAGGAGGATTGTCCGGGATGGAATTGGATGCAAGGATGGAAACTAGTGGGTTTGGATGGGTTTGAAGTTTATTGTGGAATGATAGGTATCTGGAATGGGCTAAATCGGTAACATATGGAACGTTAAGGTCATTATGGATGGTTTTATTTGTGACAAAATAAGGAGCGTTTAGGATTTTGCGAAGGATTTTGGATTGCAAGGATTGGATACGAGAGGAATTCGATGGTTTGGTGGAGCCCCATAGTTCAATTCCATAAGTCCATATAGGCCTTATAACAGTCACATAAATAAGTCTTTTGTAATTGATCTGAAGCTTTGAACGCTTCTCCAGTATGTGTTGAAGTAGTCGGAAACGTCTAGCTGTTTCTTGTCTTTTCAATCTTGTGTGAGGGATCCAAGTAAGACGCTTGTCTAAGTAGAGTCCCAGGTAGCGAATCTGTTCAACAGGGATAAGTGGAGTACTATTAAAGAATACAGTAGGACAGGAAGTCATGGGTTTTCGACGAAGGGTAAAGGTAATTTGATGGGACTTGGGCTGGGATTGATTTTAATTCTCCAATTCCGACACCATTCTTCGAGGCTTGATAGGTGTAATTGAAGGGATTGGGATGCAATATATGGGTCGTTGTTAACTGATAACACACATGTGTCATCAGCATACGTGGAGATGAAGGTGTTAGGATGGGTTGGAATGTCAGCTGTATATACTGTGTAAAGGATAGGACCGAGGATGCTACCTTGAGGAACGCCAGCAGTCTGGGAATAGAGGGATGAGTAGGAACCTTTATGACTTACTTTAAATGTTCTGCCAGTTAGAAAGGAGCGAATGATTAAAAAGTATGTAGGAGGAAGGAATTGTCGGATTTTGTAAAGGAGACCTGGGTGCCAGACTCGATCAAAAGCCTGTTCTACATCGAGAAAGGCTCCTGTGCAGTACAATCTACGCTCCAATGCAGAGGAGACAACATCCACCACACGATGACATTGCTGGATAGTGGAATGGGATGTTCGGAAACCAAACTGGTGGTCTGGGATTATGCGGTTACTATCTAGGATGGGATAAATACGTTTTAGAATGAGTTTTTCGAGGATCTTGCCCATTATGAGTAAGAGGGAGATAGGACGATAAGAGGATGGGAGTTCTGGAGGCTTTTTGGATTTTGGGATCATTTTTACTATAGATAGTTTCCATGTATCAGGAAAATAGGTAGTACGGATTACAGAATTATATATGTAGCTTTTCGAGGAAGGGATTTTAGGATGTGAGCTGTAATAAGGTCATGTCCAGGAGCTTTACGGGAAGGTAAACTATGAATAATATTGGATATTTCTGACGGATGAAAAGCCTTAGGTGGGAGAGACATTTGGAGTGGGATATCCAGTTCTGCTTCAATACACTCAATGTGAATAGGGTTGAAGATATCAGGGTGTGGATTAAATGTTTTGAAGAGGTGTTGAGCGTATATGAGATTTTTCTTCATCAGATCTAGACCAAGTTTGATTTTCAGTAAGGAGAGGATGATTAAAATCTTTGAATTTAAGGATCTTTTTGGCGGTCGTCCATAGTGATTTGTTAGTAGTCGTAAGATTTTCAGTCACACTAAGTAAATTTTGGATTTTGAAGTTTCTAATCTCCGTTTTCAGTTTGTTAGTCAGTTGGGTATAATACGTTTTATGGGTAACGAGTCCTATGCCACTTAGATCTTGCTCTGCGTTTTTCGCTTAGCAAGATGCGAAGGTGCTGTGGCAGGTTAGTCTGTTGTGTGATATTATTTCTGTTTATGGTAGTGTTATCTCTTATACTTTGTGTTATTGTTGCTGTAAGTATTTCTATTGCGCTGTCAATGTCTTGTTTAGTTTTTAGTGGAATCCGTAAGTCTAGTTTGCTTTCCAAATCGTTATTAAATTGCTCCCAGTTAATTCGTCCTGTAATCAATGAAGGAGAGGAGGGCTTAGGAATGAAGGTTGAGTGTAATGAGAGCAGAACTGGACTGTGGTCTGAGGAGAGGTCATCCAGGGATTTGATTAATACATGGGAAGGAGAAATCTGGGATGTGACAAATATATCCAGGATATCAGGGCGTTTTTTCAGGGAAGTTGGTCAATAGATAGGATTCGAGGGAGAGAGAATTGAATAACTACGAGAAGTGGAGACATGAGACAGGATGTTGCCACGAGGGTTGGATGTTCGGCAACCCCATCGTTGGTGTTTAGCGTTGTAGTCTCCTCCAGCAATAAAGCGTGATCCGAGGGATTGGAACAAGGATTCTAGTTGGTTATAGGATAGAGAATTGCCAGGAGGACAGTATACAGCTGATAATGTAAGATGGAGGGGACGAGTTGATATTATGATAGAGGTTGCTTGGATAACCGCATTGGGAGTAGAGGGAATAATAAGGGAATGTGGAATGGATTTATGGATAAGGATGCAAGAACCGGCGTGGGAAGTGTTGTCTGGGTGGTCAGATCTATAAGTGTTGTAGTCGCGTATGTAAAAATATGAACGTTTAGTGAAGTGAGTTTCAGTAAGTAGGGCAATGTCAATCTGATTGTCATGAAGAAATATGTCAAGTTCGTCTCGGCGGTTGTTTAGTCCGTTCGCATTCCATAAGAGGACAGCTAGGGGCTTCACATTCATCGCGGGAAGTTGAATGGAATTTCTGTGAGGAATCTAGTGAGGAGGGTTATCAGCGGTTTGATAGTTTGTTGTAGGTCAATCAGGAAGGAAGATAGGATGGAATATATGTCGGAGGAATTATGTTCTTGGAGCGGATATGGATAAGGAGGTTGAGATGGAAAGTCAGTAGGGGTGTTGGCTGGATGCTGAGCCCGACACTGGGGACGAGGAGGTAGATCAACTTTCGTTGGTCGATGTAATGAGGGGTTTACCATGAGAGAAGGCTGTGATGGAACTGGAAGTGGGTGTTCTGGCGGAAGTTTAACACGGAGAAGTAAGTGGTGAGGAGGAATAGGATGTCGTGGAGGTTGGGACTGTGCCTTGGGGATCTGTGGCTTGGATTGAGAGGTTTGGGGTTTAGATTGAATTTTCTGAGGCGTCTGACGTCGCGGCTGCTGTAGAGTCTTGGTGTAGGCTTGAGAAGGCGGCTTTATGTCTTCCTGTAAATCGGCGATCGTTGATGTAGTGGGGTGCTGATGGCTGGTAGATGTATGAGGCAGTTCTGAGAAATGTGATAAATTTCCAGGCTCAGGAACAACATTTGTCTTCTGTTCTGTTTTTTTTTTGTGCAGTATTATGCGATCTCTGCCGATAGAGGTTTTTATAAACGATGCAACACCTGTAGCTAGCAGGGTGGTCTTCACCACAGAGTGCACATTTTGCAGGCTCCTCTTTAGGTTTCGGACATACCTCAGATGAGTGTGGGCCGGCACATTTGATGCATCTGCTCTGGTGATGGCAGTAAGCCTTTGTGTGCCCTAGGTTTTGACATTTTGTGCATTGCACTATTAATGGTTTTTGTCGGGGCTGTTCAAATCTTACTATTGAATACACTAACCTTGAGATCTGAAATACCTCAGCATTATTTCGAGCTGGTTCCAAGTCAACAAAAAATAATGGTAGTGGGTATTTTTCTGTTGGGTGCAGAACAGAAGATATGTTTCTAACGCTATGGCCTATTTCTTCGAGACCTTTTTTGATGGCAGCTGTGGGGGTGCTTGAGTGAAGACCTCTTAAGACCACACGGTACGCTTTATCTTCTCTTAGTTGATAGCAATGGAAATCGTAATTATTAGCAGTTAGATGATTAATCAGTTTTTTATAGTTGTATTTGCTATTTGTATTTATTTTTATATCGTTAATACGTGAGTAGTACCTGAAGTTGGGTTGCCCAATTAGATTGGCGATTTCATCACCGAAAGACAGAAAATTCTCTATTTTGGTGACATATACAGGGGGTGGCTCAGGGTCAGAAAAACCTTGAGAATCCGAGTTCTTATTGGCTAAGCTATTGTTGCCTGGTGAATTGTGGGAGGTTTCAACAGTGGTTGTTGTATTTATAGTTTTATTGCTGGCTGCAGAAGATATACTGCGAGTTTTTGGTGGTGATTGTTTTTTATCGACTATTTGTTTTGATTTATTCTTTTTTTTATTAGGTGAGTTGCCCGCGGAGCCGGGGGAAGGATTTCGGTGGCGCTTTTGTAGTGTACGTCCCTTTAAATATATGGAATCAGATTCGCTTATTTCAGAAAACGGGATCTCTTCCTCCGAGTCTTCGGGGAGTGAATTCTCATCCAGATCCATTTTATCCGTTCCAAAGAAAATAAAATAAAGAAATATTAAAATAAAAGTTCTTTATATAAAGCCTAAGAAACTAGAGTATTTACAATATTATATACAATTACATACAAAATAAAACATTCTGAATACACATACATAAAAAAAAAGAAAAAAAAATGGATAAAAGAAGAAAGCGAAAAAAAAAAAAAGTTAATGTCACTGGGTTCGAACTTAAGATCGGCCGGAGACGAGAACAGTATACGGCCGTGACCGTGAAGTCAATAGTAAATAGCTGATAAGACCTCCTAGAGGAATTACCAGCCGGCTGAGTAGCCTCTATCAACCGATCACTATGTTGTTCATTTATTAATTGTCAATAATTAACCACTCACCTCACTTTTAGGTTAATGTAAAAAATGTTCCATGAGTTATAAACTCAATGTTTATAGAGTTTCACTAAGAGACGTTCAGTAATAACGGGCTGAGAACGTAACAAGCACGGAGCGAAACTACAAGGGAACTTCAGTTGCGGCCATGACACTTGCTACTTTTTTATAGATCTAGTTCATAATTGATGAGGAGTTAAGCAGTAGCCCTACTAACGTTTGGAATTTGGGTCATCATTGTCTAAAAGTGGCCATAAAACCGGAATATTATGGTATCAATGTCATTAAAGTCATAAAACGTCAGGCACGCTTATCGGTAGCAGTTTTATAGTTGCCGACAAACTGCTTTATATGCTGATATCTAATCTTCCGTGAAAGTATTTCCGAATTTCATGAATTTAAATTACCTTGTAAAAGTAGACTTAAGGTTCTCAGTTCATCTTCCAATCTCTAACAACTGTCCTTAATCTTTCCTGAAGAAAATGGATGTCTTCGGGGGCAGAACTGTAGGCACCCATCCATTACCTAGCCGCAAACCTTTCTCGAATTTACTTATGCATTCGTATTTGAGTATGGTGATTGGAGTACAACCTAAATGTTTTGAATAGAACTGATAGACTGTACGTTAGCAGACATTAAAATATGCATTAAGGGATATTTTTATTTAATTTATTTAATCTTCTCCTCTTCTACCGCCAATGGTGTGAGGATCCTTTCTATAGAGCCTGATACATATCATACATAGCCTGATAGAGTATGATATCCTCTCCTGTACCAATCGTCTTCTCCATTCCAGATCCCTTCTGTCAAAAGCCTCCTGGATTTTGCGCCCTCCCAAGTCTTCCTTGGTCTTCTTTTCGGTCTCATCCTGTACCATGATGTCTGATCGGCTCTAATTCTAACTATTCTTTAGAGATGTTTTTATTGCATTTATTTTCTTCCCCTTACTGAATATATATTTCGTTTTTTTAAATAACAATTCGTTAGAATTATGTCATTTTTACCGATTCAATTAATTTCTTCACGCGCTGGGATATTGTCCATAATTGTTTGAAAGCGATGTACTATTTATACTGGATCAGTTGATAAAAGATTTATATATCTCTGGTCTGTTTTGTCGTCATTATTTTTTTCAGTCATAACGGTGCTTTATGACGCGATACTTTGACCGGCTAGAATTGGTTTTTGAGCATACAAATAAGAAACTCTACTAATAACCATAATAATCATTGATAATAACTAACAAATAAGAATTATATTGTATGATTACAACGGAAATGCACTAATTCAAAAATATGATTTTGGGGAAAAAGGCTAGAGTACTTTGTGTGAGATAATTCTACTGATTAAACCCACTAAGTCATATCTATATTTATTTAATTTTTATATTATTTCCTAATCACATTAAATATTCTAGCGTAACAAACTACTAAGCCCAGGATCGCGGGTTCGTTGCCTGGTAGGTGGCTCTAGATTTTTAAAGGGAGTAAAGAATCCTTAATTACGCCCTCCTTCGGAAGGGACGTTAAACGGGGGTCCCGAGCCTGTTTAGCCCGAGGTACTCGTTAAAAATCCCTATCCTAATTAATCCTGGATAGGCAAATTTATAGCACCCAATTTAGCCTCGTCCGATTAGCCATAGCAGCAAAAAGTGACGTTAAATGAACGAACAAACAAATATTCTAGCCTTTTCCATCCTCCATTTTTCATTCTTCCATCAGCGTTTTATCAAAATCATGTTTTTGTTTAATCATAATTTTTGGCTTTTGAGTTTCCTCTCTATAATTAATGATATTCCGAAATAATTTCCTACGTTCACTGTCTACTTAATTTATTATTGTATTTATTTTGTGTACTTCCCATACTTCAATGTCGGTCAAAAGTCTAAGTGGCGTTATTTTGAAGTTGTTTTACATTTTAACGTTATGTTTTCTGCCTGTTTCACCAAACTCAAATTATCATTACAATTGCTAAGAGTTGTTTTGAAATGAGTAACGGTTGGGATTAAGACGTTAGAAAAATTAATTAATTTGTTATGTGACGAGCATGTAGAGCTCATAAATTTTCTATTAATTAAAATATGATTTTTTAAAAATATTTTTCTCATTTATAAATTCTCAAACCAAAATTGTGTAGTGCGACGGATTTGTCGTCATGTATCTTTTGTTGTATTTTTGAATTTTTATTTTAGAAGTGTCAGACTGCACCATTTGCCTAAGGGTATATTAATTGCTTATTGCCATCCTAGTTTTAGTGTTACGTAAATGATTTTTGTGTTTAAATTAAACGTACTTATCACTAATGCACCATGGTACGTCAATAACAAAACTCTTCATACCAACTTAAAAATACAAATGGTTGACGAACACATACGAACGTACTACAAACGCTTTCAAGAAAAACTACACGGACATCCAAACCCGTTAATAGAACAAATGGCCACGAATCTCATGCCTGAGAACACTAGGAGGAGACTGAAAAAGACGTGGATGAGGGATCTATTACAGTAGGAAATTAAAGCAAGGCAATGGAGAGGTACCGCTGGGTACTGTTCTTCGTCATGCCTTTAATGTCATTCTGTATTATTATCCAGTCAGCCAATCTGCTGATTGTCAATTACTTGTATTAGACAGGTTATATTTTCATCCACACCTGAGAGAAAAAAAATTAAACAAAATAAAACAATACCCACTTGACCTTACCAGTTCTCCCAGCAGTAGGGGACTTGTTGCACTGGTAATCTGAAGGGAATGAGATGTTCTCGAATTATTTTCAAACGGTAGGTTCGAATGGACCTTTATCTGGACGGTAAGATCAGGCAATATATCTTGGTGTGTTACCGGTCTTGGTGTACCGCTAACCTCTTGGGCCTCAAATTACTAAAAAAGGACTCGCATGAGTCTGTCCCGAGGCAATAACTCAGGGGAAAGTCAATGGAGGGAGAAAAAACACAAGTCGGGGGCCAATTAGAGGTTTATCAGTCGAGGCTTGATGAAGTACAGGGGCCGGAGCACTATGTCACATGAAGCTCTTCTGATCTTAAGTTATCTCAGTCTTGTTCCTTTACCTATCACGTGGGTCGTTTAATGCCGTTGTTTTAACGGTTACAGCTAACAGCAACACGCTAGTGTTGTTTTTTCTTAATGACTTACTTTAAAAAAATTTTAAACGCTGAGGGAAGGTGAAGATAATTATTTTCGTAAAGAATGGATATTCCTTCTTATTTTTATTTTATTTTTTCAATTTTCTAATACTGTATGACTAACGATAAATACAGTTCGTAGAAGGCTTTATTTATATCGTGTAAGTATGAACCTTAATTATTTATAATTTAAGACGTTTATTCCTAAAAAAAATCGAAATTATTTGTGGTTCGATTAATAGCACACAAAATTCAGAAGATTCAAACTTGACTTTTTTAAATCTTCTATTAATTTAGTCCATCAATACTGCCTAACACGATAGTTTCTTATTTATCTTCCGAAGTTTCAAGTTATAATATTGTTTGACTATACTATAATACCAATTGCTTTTGATCCCAAATTCCTCATATGACATAATGATTTAACAGAATAACAATTGTATTGGACATATCCTGATTAATTATTTCAGTTCAGCTTTTAAATAATATTCTCATTATCTTGAAGTCATTCTTAGATGAAAGAAAAAAAATACTTAAACTTTTTTTCTCAGGAATGTTCCTTTTTTTATATTTCAAAGTAGTTTTCAAGTGAGATTATATTATATATGTGTTTGTGAACCCCGAAAGTACGGATCCAATAACACTTATTTATATCTTCACCAGCTTGTCTCTTTCTATTCAGCTCCTTAAATTTGTACCCTGTTAATCCGTTTTTTAATATATAATAGATAAACTGTAATGTATTTGGGAAAATTATAAGGAACTCAATTTTTTCACGTAAGAAATATTATTTTATCATATCATTATTTTCATTTATTATTGAAATATTAATAATAGGTTGGTGGCCTTCTTACCGGTGGAAAATCAATGGAAAATTATTAATTAAATTTTTTAAAAACATTTTTAAGTGGGTGGTGTGTAATGTTATGTAGCTATAGCTGACCATTGATTCAGCAATTTTTTGTTTATATTTACCGTTATGTCGTTCTGATAGTACCTGTCTTCTTCATGATACCTTCGAGGTATTAACAATGCCAAAGAAAAAGTACGAACTGTATTGTTACGTAAAATGAACTGAATACTTAATAAGTTATTAGCTCGTTCTATTTATAATTTTCATAAGTTTTATTTGAAAATCAACGCAAATTTTAAATAGTTAATTATCGCCGGAATATAGTTATTCTTAATGAACTGTTCCTCGAACTCTATTACTCTGGATGATATTGCTTCCTTTTGTTGTTTGGAGAAATTTGGTTACTTTCATTCGAGTACCTGAGGCTATGTTTAGAATAATAGGAAAGTCCTAAACACGCCTCAAACCTCTTTTTAAAAGGAAGAAATCTGGTGGCTGTTAAAGCAAACTGCCGAAGTAGGCAGATGCTTGGAGAACGGTTTCTCTACTTTAGCAACGTCAGTCTCCTCAAGATAACACGATGTTTACCCAAAGCATCGCTTTAACTGTCCCACGGTTCTACCTCCTCCGTCATACAGAAAAATCGGCTTTACTTTCTGATCCAATCTTATAGAAAGTTTCTCCCATCTAGGAAATTGTCCCTTGCAAAGATAATTGTAAGGTCTTGAATCCATTTCAGAAGGTTAATAGAAAGGTATTTATTGAAGCTAGGACGAATTAACTAAAATTATTCTATTCAAAATAATATGGTTGTTTATGTATAGATGTTAGTTGGTATATGATATGGTTAGATCGATTTTTTTTCCTGAGACTGTTAACTTTATTGGGGGATGCGGAATCGTGTCATTCTTGTACTTATTGGCTTGAGACGGAGCTGTAATATAAGCAATAACTCCTCCTCAAACCATTGATTGACTTAATCTCTTATGTACTACGATAATAACACGATTCCGCTTCCTTGAGTACAAGAAACTCATTTCGGACAAAATTCGACTTATAAACTTATTCACTGAGGCTATAGAAGTATTTTGGGCTAAGTTATTTTGAGAGAGGCTCATGTCTGTTGAGCGTTCAAATAAATAGTTCAATCCTAAATATGAAATTATTTCTTGTTAGAGAAGAGTTGGTCGACTGTATCTTCTAATTTAAGGAAGAAATAGTTGGGGGTGCAGTCAATGAAAACATCAAAATAAGCATAACTTATTATTATACCATATATATTTTTTTTCTCTTAGCCCTGAAAATGGCCTATATTGTAGGCCGAAACGTCGGCACATAATAAATAAGTTATGCTTATTTTGATGTTTTCATTGACTGCACCCCCAACTATTTCTTCCTTAAATGAAATTATTTCTGTGACCTCCAACCGGACTATTTTCTTCACTATTATAAATAACAGTTTAAAAAATCAGCTTTAATAGACAACTAAATTTAAAGTAGATAATAAGTTTTAAAATAAAAATAAAGTGATAAAAAAAAACAAATTATCAAAAAAAGCGAGTGGCGCTTGCTGTTAATTATTGTGTATATTTTATTGACAGATATTGCTAAAAGTAGATTTTTTTTCGATAAAATCAATTTTTTAGTTTATCACTCCATTTTTATTTTAAAATTATTGAAAACTATTTTCTACATTTTAATTTCGTTTTCTATTTAAGCTTTTTTTTTAGTTGTTTAGTTTAGTTGAAACTATTTTTTTTTTTACACAAAACTTCAGTGGTTTCTGGTTTAGACCATCTACTTTCGATGGTCTAAACCAGAAACCACTGAAGTTTTGTGTATAAATAACGGCCGTGGAAACCTGAAAGAGTATTTTTTTTTTGTTCTATACTATCTGCTAGACTTAAAATTTCGTTTTTCAGTTTTTTTAATTATTATTTTTTGTAGGAAAAAGTACGAAACTCTCCAGTTGATTCTGCTAGTAGTCCTACGTTTGCCTCAATGATTAAGCTGGGCATGCCTTAGTACAAATTGGCACTAGACATGAGCTTATCTATCTCATATGCGGATATGAAAAATTGCAAATCCTTAACCTCCTGATCAGGATAATGAGACGAAACATATTAAATCATCGTAATATAGTTTAGTAATATAGTTAGTTCGATGTTTTGAAGTGGCCGAAGATCGGGTTCATGGATTCCGTTTCATAGATACGTACCTACAGGCAAAGCTAATAAAAGCGTTTTAGAAACTCATATCTTTCCAATGCCTTGTTAATTTATTTTTCCCCATATGGTCCATGGTTCACCATAGACGCCGCGGACCACCAATACTCCGACAGCAGAGCTCTATCCTGGTGAAAGGCTTTCTGCAGGGAACAGAAGCAATTAGCCTAACACGTGCTGGCTAGGAGGTCGTGATCCACCTTCCAGTCCTGATAGCCCCAGATAGTACCCCACGGTACCTTTCTATAGTGCCGCTGGCCCCTCGTCCGTGCTACAGTTATCCCATCTTCTCGAAATTAGGGACAACTCTTATCTCCTGTAAGTGAGTAGCAATGTCCGGAAAAATCAGATTTGGGTAACCTTCAATTGGGAAGGATGTATAGACCGCTTCTGCACTGTTGTTGGCGTTATCTAGATTATATTTCCTATACCAGAATATAGGTATACTACATATCTGCAGCCCAAGGTAATAATTGATTGAGTCGAATTTTGTTCAAAAGGGAGGGTTTATTGCACACGGTAAAGCTGAAAGATGTGAGGCTAAGCCAGGCATCCACTTGAGGAGTTATTTCTTATATTAGGACAACGCTTCCCTTAATACAATTAATTTTCTCTGAACAAAATTCTTTTGCACTAAAATGTATCTTATACAATGTATTATTTGAATATTGTTAAAAACAAAGTTTTATATGCTCGGCTACAATGTACCACAAATATACGAGACACGAACAATACAGCTCATATGGGAAATTTTTCCTTCATATCGCTCTGTATGGAACATCGCTAATTAGCCTTTAGAAAAGGACACATACAGCGGATAGGTTGAGACGGGACGACTGTAGGCTTAAAGTGTACTACAAATGTCCGTACACCTACGAATTTCCGATACTTAAATTTTAATAATTTTAAGTTAAATTAAGTGCACTATTTATTGAAATAAATTTACGATTAATCAGTAGGTGCAATTTCCACAATAATAAAATACGAAATCTAGTCATTTGGGACTTTTTTTTAATGTGTTTTCTCACTTTTATCTATAAGCTCTCGTGAATTTTTCTTAATATTTATTATCAATTGATATTAAGATTTCTTAATAATTATTATCAATATATCAATAAAGCGTAGCTAACCCGAAGGTTCGATGCCGATACCACCTATTTCTGTTTATTAATCACTCTTAACGCAATCTACCTTACGCTTCGGTCTACCTCCCAGCGCTTATCGATTTTTTTCGGAATTCATTCGTTACTCAGCCGAACAGTTTAACAAACCCATCTTAAGAAAGTTCGTGGTCTGCAATTAATATATAATATAACGGAATATATTCTCTGTAACTAAAATTTAACATTTCGCATAGAAACATTGAAGTTCCTATTAAACAAAACGATTGTAGGCCGGATAGGACTACGATAATGATATGCAAATAACGCTGCACCTTCACTAGGTCAAGGTCCCAAGGCTTGCTATCGCAGTACTTTCGGGAAATCGATGGCCTGCTGCTATGCGCTTTAATGCCGTTCTGGTAATTAGTACACGCCAACTTAGCATCTCAATGACATGCTCTGAGGAATAGACAATTCCATTTGCAGAGCTATCTATTCCTGGGAAATTTGTGATTCGCAGGGAGTTATCTATATTTATTTCATAAAGTGTATTTATTAGAAATTAGTTTGTTTATTAGTTTTTGTTAACCAAGTTTAGTTTTTGATTCCCTCATTAAAAAAAAACAAAAAAACGCAAGGAAGAGCACCCCTACGATCAAACTTTTACATTTCTACCATCAACCGTACTTGCATTAATTTTAATTTTATCAACGAATTACATCCTCTGGGTTATATTTTAGATTAGAGTTTACGTTATTTTTTTATTATTAAGAAAAAAAGATCAGCTAAAGGAAATAATGGCAAACATCAAAGGGGACAACGTAATATCCTGTAACGTATTACTGTACTTCATAAATAGTTGCCTGTGACGAATTCATTGGAGTGCCACTATCTAAAATAAATTATAACAACAGTGAAAATTATAAAACCATTCATTCACATTTAAAACCATTACCTTATTATCAATTGTCAATATTTATTTTATTTTTGTATTTTTAACATTCACGAGATTATGTCTTTGTTTCCAATAAATTGGTCCAACGTTATTGGTAATGTTTGAGTGGAAAATAGTGGGCTGGATAATTCTAATAAAGAATTGGTCAGGGAATGTCAAAGATAACACAAAATAAGCAGAACTTTTATTTTAATTGTCCCAACGTTTCGGCCTAGGATGTAGGCCATCTTCAGGAGATACGATTATAAAGGGATTATGTATGAACAACCGCATTTATGTACAGAATTGATAATGATGTAAAGAAATTTTCAATCAAAAAGTATTTTCTTCCCCTGTTTTTAGTTTAGGGATTTAATAATTATAGAATTGTTTCGCTAATGTCTTATTAAGTGAATACATTTATGTTTTTATTCTTTTTGAAAGTGTATTTCAATCCTATTCTTATTGAATGAATACAAGTCCTTATACTAGAAGTACTGCAACTTGCACCTACACGAAAATTATTTGGGCGTCACCCTGGCCCATATTTATCTAGGTAGCTTCAAACGAGGACAACGCGAATTGTCTCAATAGGGCGTCATTTCGTCCTGAAGGTCTCTTTGAAACCATCGGCGTCCTTTTCAGGAAGATTACTCCCACGCTACTGCGCAGGCGTCGCTATATTGTTATCCTCATGTTTTCACGTTATTATGGTATTTGCTGGTTATTACTTATAAATGGTAGTCATCTAGATGAGAGCACTTATTTTGTGTGTTTCGATCTGATGATCATTTTTCGAGGAGGAAAAGTAGATTGCACTTTTGCAAGGGGTGATTGCTCATATTTGTATTAAATGATTGCAATATCCGTTTTTTTATGTTGAGTCATTGTTTGTTATAAGTTAAATAGAAGTGTTCGGATGATGAGGTTGTTTTTGAAACAGATAATAAATCTAACGGACGAAAAATCATTATTTTCTCTTTGAACATAATTTTAACAACTTAATATATAATACCACTAATTATCATAACGGTAGTTTTTATTTCTGGCGGGAAACTACTTATGTTTGTCTTTAAGGATAACTATTTGCCAGTTTTCTCTGTACAGCAGATATCTTTTTTACATTCTTAATCAAGTCAATTCTACTGCCGTAATATGGGGTGCCGACTTTTAAAGTTAATTGCGTTCATTTTTATGATTACTAAGTTAATTGATATTGATTACCAGATAATTATCAGCCTTACGAAATATTTAAAAAACTCAGTCCTAACTGCACGTAATTTTACCAATACAGTTTAGTAGTAGGCAACTGGTTATAGTTGATATGACTTCATGTTTCGTTGAATGCTGTATCGTTAATGTTGCTTTTGCTGTATTCTCTTGCTACTTTCTACATTTTTAAGTATATAATTTAGAATAGGTTATTACTTACCTATTTCTGTTAAGAAAATCTTTTGGTGTTTTAATTAAGAGAAAATTCGACTAATTGAAGTTTTTGTATTAATAAAAGATAATAGTACCGCATTGTAAATGTTCATTGCACAAACACATACACAAGTGTGTTTATTTTCTTTTTTGTAATTTATTGTTATTCATTAAATGACTCAAATGGTTGCCAGTGACGTGGTTGTACCGTTGCGTCGGTCTTTTTGTCTAAGAGGAGACACCTTTTCTGTTATGTTGGTAAGAAAAAAAAAAGAAAAGAAAAAAGAGAGAAAAAAATAAACTACTCCTTCCCTCTCCTTCATAATCCATTTAGAGAAAAGCTACAGGCTCTGTAAATCTGGACTGATTAGTTTTCTGTGGCAGATGGCCTCAATTTTCGGTAATGGTAGTTTCTTTGGTAATGACAGTTTCTTCGGTAAGTTCTAATCGTTTTACTTTCTAGTACTTTCTTTCGGCATCTTTTCCCCTGTTCATTATGTTTGTAAACAATATTTTGGTAAAAGGTTTATTCACCTCATATTTCTCCTTTGTATTGTACCTATAAACTGCTCAGGGAAGAACCTTATGGAATGTTTACAGACTTGAAGGTTACACATGTATCGACAACCTTCTCTGTCTCTTTAAAAAATTCGAATTTTTATTCAACCCTACAGCTTGTCATTGAAAATGTCATTAAGTGTGGTGAAACCATACTTAATATATATTTAAACAAATTTTTAAACAATTAATACTGAATATGAACAAATTAAATAGGCAGCCATGATGTCTGCTTACAGAAGTGACTGAATCTTTTAGAATAACTGTGTTATTTTTTAAATTTAATTTAAAATTTGTAAATTTCAATTATTAATATTCGTCTGGTTTGCACTTATATTGAGACTCTGAACTATACTATATAGATATTCAGATAGTTTATTTATTACTATTTGATGACCCCCCTCCCCCCCCCCTAGCAAAAGTCACTAAACGCGGCTGAAGAAGTTTTCACTTCAATAGTCATTCGTTCAATATGTAGGTACTACATATTGTTGTTGAAAGAGAATGTCATTGTTACTAGCATATTGTAGTTGATAATGAAAGGTATCGATTAATTATTTACCAATTAGAATTATTACTAACTAATATTAATATTTAATTATTGCTTAGTTAATAATAATTAAAATTCAACTGCCATAGGCCAGATTCGAACCGTTGCTACTTATGACCTGACTGTTGTAATAAATATGATCACTTTCTACCTTCTCAGTCTATGCAGTATATTCCATTAATCTATATAATTTTTTCTCATCCTTTTATTTTTTATTTTTTTATTAAAGTTCTTGTAGTATGAGTACGTTGTTAATACATCACATCTAATGTCGTGACTACATCTATTATTTGTACTCATGTTTTAGTTTACTCTGATCGCTTTTTAATTGTTCTGTTTGTATGTTTTGAATTGAGGTAGGTACACAAACGATAGTATAACAAAGATTGAGAAGGCTTGTGAAGTTGTTAGACTTATTAACAAACGAATTCATTAAACGTTTATATTTTTAACAACTTATTAGTTATAGTGAGGCGTATGTGGGAGCTTTAACCCATTCGTGACGATTTTTTTCAAACACGGTACCCTGGAGAGAAATTTTTTTTTTTCTATTATGTTGTTTATTTTTATTATTTAAAAAATATGAATATATGGCCGTCTTATAGCCTCGGAAATATATTGCACACACGGTGTGCAATCTGTCTCGAATGGGTTAAGGAGCTTTGGGTTTAGGCAGTAAGCAGTGGTCGGAGGTTTATAAAAGGGATTTTATTTCTGTTAATACCTTTTTTATTTCCACCTTTATCACCCAAAATACACTAATTTTAGGAATCTGGAGTTCTAGTTAACGCTGCCATCAAATGTAGCTAATGGTAATAGGAGTGTTGCATTTTTTGTAGCTTTTCTATAAGTAATAGGGGATGAAAACGTCCCCATAGATTCCACGAAAGTTTATTTCAATATATATGCTAAGTCCTCTTTTTATGATTATTTTATAGTTTTGTAACGATTAAAATCTGGAACTAGAACCTGGGATGTTTATCGAGTTTTCCTCCATTAAGGCGAAATACAGGTGTGGGAGGGGGGGACGAAGGTCGACCGGTTTCTGAATTACTATTCCGGTTTTTTAGCAAATAAATAATGATTTGTTTAAGAAACTTTTGTTCATATCAAGTTACGTTTATTAAATTAATCTTGTCAAATCCTTGTTGCCCTAAGGCAAGGAACGGTAAATAAATAAAAATAACCAGTTACTTTTTTATTTTATTTTTTTTTAACACCATGGTCTTTTCTTGCGCTAATGCATGTGTTTCTATACAGTTGTCTAATGTAGTGTCTTAAAATTATTAGCGAATATCATTCGGTAATTATTCTAATTAACAAAACTACAAGTATCAGGATATTTAGTTTGGAAAAAAAGAATGTAATTATGGGAAATGCGTATACTTCGGAAATCATTTCTAGATGAAACGTTTCAACATACTTATATTATATCCAGGGGGGGCACGGATGCACGTGCCTCCCCAGGCGGTTTTTGTGTACTGTGGAGAATCCATTACAGTACATACTTATAGGCAAATCATGTGATGTTATAACAGGAAATAACATGAGTGAAACTATTGTTTAGATATTTTAATAAACCTTTGAAACCTTTCTATATATATATTTATATATATATATATATATATATATATATATATATATATATATATATATTTATATATATATATATATATATATATATATATATATATATAAATATAAGTTTATTTCTTAGTTATTGTTGATTTTTTTGCACGTCGGCCCGTTGTGCCCCCCCCCCCAGAAAAAAATCCTGGATCCGCCCTTGATCATATCTACTTCGAAATGTTAGTTGGAACTTCTAATTCTTATTCCGCAGGTTGTCGCTTCGAGTTGAGTCCAAATAAGTTTAAACTTTTCATTTGTTTCCCTTTTAATATTTTCCAAAAGTACAAGTCATCACGAAATTCGGAAATCATTTCATCTGGAAATTAACGTTTCAACAAACAAATATCATCTATACTTCTAAATTTTAAATTTAAATTTCATTTCTTAATGAAATTATAACCGAAATCTACACATATGTAATTACGTTCTCTTTTCCTTACGGAAGCTCACGATAACTTGTATTTTTGGCAAACTTATTAATAAAATTAAACATTAATAAATAGTTAAAACGTGTAACTCAACTCGAAACGACAACCTGTAGAACAGATACATAAATACCTAATGAGGATACTACTTGTAACCATTCCAGGATTGTAGGATAGAGCTTGTAGTACAGTTATCATTATTAACGGCTTGGAACGTGTTGAGGTTAGTTAATAGATGTTTTTATTTCGTATATTTGTATTGAAAAAGTTATCAGATCATAAAAAAAATCAGGACGACTGTTAGTTTAGAGTTTTTAGGATCATAAACAGAGCTTGAAAAGGCAACCGCATAAAGAGACGCTTGTCGTTAAAGAAGAGTTGTGGCTTGTCCCGCTTGTCCCTGGGTTTTATGCTTCGTTGAATAGAAAGCCAACTGATTACTCTACGAGGAGAGTCTTGCTAATTTGGCAGTGTTCCTCCTTCCGGATAGAGTTGTTAGTCGCTTCAGGTCATTCCTATAATTTTGTGCACGGAACTTCAAGAAACCACTAGTCGGATTCAAAGGGTTAAGAATTAAAAACCAGTTGCCGTTATGCAGTTGCATAGTATCAGCAACCCATTGTTGGTATGATCTGAAGTAAATCCATAAAAACAGGGGATATCTGATCCGTAGGTTGTTGGTTCGAGTTGAGTCATAAGTTTTAACTGTCCATTCGCTTCATTTTTAATATTTCCCAAGAATACAAGTCATCATTAGGTGTGGAAATGTGAATATAACTGTGGGTAATGTCATCTATACTTCTACTAACAAATACTAACATTTCGAAGTATAAATGATATATGTCTGTTGAAACGTTCACTTCTAGATAAAATGATTACGGAATTATACACATGTCCTATAATTATATTATCTTTCACATACTTAAGCTCATGTTAACTTGTATTTCTGAAAAATATTAAATCGGATCGAATGAAAAGTTCAAACTATTTGTGACTCAATCCAAAATGACAACCTGCGGAATAATTACCAAAAGGATTGTTGAATCAGGTTATCTTGTTGAAAAAAAAATCAATAGATAATAATATAAAGGCGTGCCTTTGCGAATGTCGTATAAGTTGTTTTTTCCTTTACGCTGTCATATCTTGAGATACCAACTCATTGAGAGCCTATCCCAAATTACTGAGGTGCACTCTATTCTGCACAGAAAAACTTGAGTTTTTATTTTTGAGTTTTTAGTCGTCTTCTTTTTATCAACTTATATTTTCCTTGAAAGGATTCACTATTCTCAAGTGACCTTGAAACTTCCATAAAAAAAAAAAAATTGGATTTTTTTTAGCACTGTCAGAAATAAAATATGTCCGATCATTATGAGTTAACGGGTTGGGACCAAGGAATTCACAACACGAAATTAATATAACAAATATGTTTTTGAAATTGCGTGGGAGATATATATATATATATATATATATATATATGTATTTTATTTTTCCCTTCACACATTACCCCTACGCGAAGGACGTTTATTGTTCTGTATGTTCCGTACAGATATATATATTGATAAAACAGACATATTAAAAAAATAAAAGTTGAACATTTCAATTATAATACACGTAATGTTAACTCTAAATCCGAGTAGTATAATGCTTAAAGCTCAGTTAAATTTCAAAAGTGAGTATTAATTAAACTTTACTATAATTTTTTTTTATTGGTGTCACTAAGCTTTAGTGTATCATATATATCTACAGCCCCGGTGAATAAGTGGTTAAATCGGATTTGTCCAGAGAGAGTTAACTGCTTTCAAATAACCGGAATCGTATAATTCTCGTAGTTTTTGGCTTGAAATGGCTCCTTTTCAAGCCAATGCCTTCTTAGCTCCTTATTCACTACGAAAATAACTCGATCCTTAAGTACAAGAAACTACTTTTGGAGAAAATTAGACTTAACCACGTATTCACCGCGGCTGTAGATATATCCTATAGAATATATACATAATTTTTCAGATGTATATGATCTTGTACTTCGTTTTGAATCCCTTTAATATAACGCATCCGCACAATATACCTATTTCTGTGTTGCGAGGGTGTTGGAAAATGGTCCTTTTTATGCAAACATTTGCTTATACATACTGTAAACAGCTTTGTTGTAGGTTGGGGAATATATACATGTTGGTTGGGACAAGATTTATTAGGTTTTTTTGTTCTTATTTTTCAAAGCAATTTTGCTTATCTTATCGATATTTTATTACACTTTTTCGTTTAATCCCGTCACTCTAGAAAATAGAAATATCTTTTTCTCCAACCATTATTATGATTTTTATTTTTGTTAGTAATTTTATCCTCCCCTCCATTTATATAAATATCTGATAACTTAAATGCCTATTAATTATTTATAACTACTGCGATTTAGTCTTCTCCATTGTCACTCGTATTTCTCCTACTGATACGGACTAAGGCATGGAAAGATCTCCGCTCAAGCTGGTACTAATTGATTCGAGAACAGTTTAGATATCCTACTTGCACCGTTGGTCCTGGCACCTGAATTGATTTAGGAATAGACTTAACGGGCACTTCTGATTTGCATATCCCTTGATTAATATTCAATTCAATAAATCTAGAATAATTAATTACCAAGACTAAAGGTGAATCATAACCTGCGTTCTGCCTTCATTGTGACATGAGGTTTATTCAATCGTAAAGAAGAATATTAAGACTGTATTTTTTATACCTTCAAATTTTGGGTGACTCAGTGTTTAGAGCGCCGAGTCTCTGTGCTGAAGTTCCCACATTCAGATCTGGCTGTGTCAGATAAATGACTAAATCTGTGAGCATCCACTGATAAGTCCTGGGGATCTGCAGACCCTACTAGGGCTCACCAATATAAAGCGCTTATTCTTATTGGGGGATATACTCGGCGGCTGAGCGTTATCTTGGACTAATCACTTCCCTGCCTAACTGTTGTCTTGTTGGAACAGTTTTCTCTACATGTATTGAACCCAAGACCCTTCATGGACTGCAACGGTTGTGATATCCTAGCATCACTATACATATTTTTAGATTTCACATGTGACCAAAATTTCAGGTATTTTTAGAAGTAATATCCTGACTATATAATCTTCTTTCTTCTTCTATGTAATAATAATTATAACCTTTATTTGTTCATAAAATATAATAAACATATACAAAAACTTCCTTTTTTTTCCATACCTATTCACGTATGAACAAAATCAACCTTTAGTTGACGTTTTAAGTTCGATTGTTTCATACATCACTCTAACATATTTTATATATACTAACATATTTCATATATAATATATCACTCTAACATATTTCATATATAATATATCACTCTAACATATTTCATATATCACTCTTGCAACTACAATAAATAATATACCTGCCCCATCCGTTTCCACTCTTTCCTATCCAATGCTACTCTCTTCCAGGCTGCCCTTCGGTGGACGTCCTCTCTTCCTCGCGTGTTCTCTTAGATACCAATCCATAAGCTGCCTGGTCCATGTTATAGCATTCCTTCTGATGACATGTCCGATCTAGATCCACTTCCTTAAATGGATATTTTTTCCATAATATCTGGGAGGTCAGTCCTTGATTTAATCCACTTATTTGGTTTTCGATCTTTTCTAGATATTCCGAGGAGGTATCGCTCCATACCTCTGACTGTTACTCTCAACTTTTGGCTAGTCTTCTTGCCTATTATCCATGTTTCGCATCTGTAGGTCATGACAGGAAGTACAGTGCTCATCCAGAGTTTCTTCTTGACTTCCAAGCTCACAGAAGAACTGTATATATCTTTAAACTTCTTCTATACATGATCTTTATTTTATTCCTTAAACATCTCTACCTCTTGTAGTCGACTCCCGCTAGTACATCCTGATATTTTTGACGAGTTATTTATCATAAACGGGATCCTCGATGCTTTCTGTATCAAACAAGCTTTTAAAAGGGCCTTTCTAATGTTATGTGTTAATGTCTCTAGTTTTTCTTACTTAATACAGAAAAAATAATTAGAACTACGAAACATGTGTTAACGTTGACAACAATTAATTTTTCCGCCTTTTACTAGCAACAATTATAGGATGGATGTACCATATAAATTCTAATAAGAATGGGGAGGATCAAATCTACCTTCTGAATCGAAATTTTAATAAATAACGAGAGATAAAAAAACTGCCACAATCATATTAATATTATAGATTCTCTTCTAGATCTTTTTCCGTTTTTAAAATGTTTTCATTAGTTAAAAAAATCTTAATTGTCTTTTTTGCTATTATTAATAGTTTAAATTCCGTTAAATTATTTTTATGTTGTCTTATCACGTTTGTTGATTCTATTCAAACTTGATGGATATACGAATTTGAAAATAAACACAATACAAAAGTTTACAATATTGTTAATTACAGATAAAGTAGAGTCATTGATTTCTCCCTATAATATTTATGCAATGATAATGTTCTTCAATGTTGCTGCAAGTTTACCATAACGTTTTTCCATTAAGGAGGCTATTTTATGGAGTTGCCATTATTATGATCCCCTTTATATCTTGATATTATATCATAATGAGATGATGGCATTAACGTTAATGTATTGCTAATGTGGAGGGAAGATTGTTGGTTTACTTGTCACGATGTGTTTACTATGAAAACTGTGTTGTATTTCATTATCGTTGTTGTGATATGTTGTAGGTAACAGAACTGCTGAGGCGTTGACTGCTTAATTATTGAGACGTATTTTAGATACTTAGGACTTGTGTTTGGATTATTCTTGTTTGTTGAATAATTCACCGCCACATGGCTTGTCGGACGATGCTACAGTGGGGCCTTTAAATTTTACCAATCCTGGTATAATTAGGATAGGGATTACTAAGGAGTAACCGACATCGTACAGGCTCGGGATTCCATTGTATCCCTTCCAAAGGGTAGCATAACCGTGGATTTTTCATTCCCTTTGCTGGGCGGCGAATCTTCGACTTTGGGCATAGGAAGTTGTTATGCTAACCACTACACCCCAGGTCTTCCTTTTGCTGATTTCTTATGGTACTCTCAACAAATAGTTCATGCATTTAAATGTGCAAAAGTTATGTTAAGTTAATGTTGGGTTTATAAGTGATAAAGTTGCCGAAACTACTTCAGAAGATATAGAAGAAATTAATGTTTCGATACGGAAAGTTTTTTTTTTTGTTATTATTTATTAAAATAAAGAAAGTTACAGTTTAAACAATTAGTTTATATTAAATTAGTAGATTTTTTATTTTAGTGGTTGTCCTATAACATTGATATCAAGGATGGTGTGATAGTTAGTTTTTTTTTTTTTTTGCATTATCGATGTTTTCTTAAGGTTGATATTCACCCATTGTTATGCCGGGTTCTTGAAATTCTTTCAGGATTTCTCCTTAGCCTGATTGAATGAACTGTCACCGGACTGGAGTCCCACGAGAGATGATTTACCTTCCTACCTTTCTCCTTGAGAGACAGTCTAATTATTGGCTCAGATCTCTCACAGAGACATCTCCCTCCGTGGGACCTCTCGAGAAACCTCCGTTCCTCCGAATACAAAGGATTGGATTGATTGATACGTTGCTTGATATCTATCATTGCACGGCTTGAAGTAGATCGTGCCTTCTTCCTCTATCTTGTAGAACAGCTAGCGGTGGAATTTTTAAATATCGCAATCCCGAACAGAAAGAACTCAGCCGGTGCAACAGGTTGCCAACGACCCTGCCCATGACATTCCATTGCTCGTTTTGATTAAGCGCCTCGATCCAAGACTCATGTTGCATTGATTAAGTAGCTGGGTCAGTTGGTGGCAGGGCGGCTAGTTGTACGTTACCTTATTTGTCGACAGTTAATAGGGATCATAGATCATTACTTATATTATTGATATAATCCGAACATAGTCTGGATTCCAACTATGTTAGTAGTTCTTAGCTACAGCTATTTTTAATTAATATTTTAAACCCTAAAATAATTGTAATCATCATTTAATAACGTGAGCTAAGGTATTGATTATAGTTATTAACCTTTATTAAATAATATGTAGTCTATTCTTTAGTTGTCTTTATTATTTACTTTTTATGAAAAAATATTACTATACCATGTTAAATCAGATGTTTTATTTTGAATAATTTTTTTATATTTACTCTTTTCTCGAATTTCATTAAAAATAGAAATAATGAAGCCAAATGTTTATTATTTTGCTTTAAATCGATAGTTGACATTTTTCCTTTAGCTCAAAAAAATTGGCTAATTAAAAGAACAGAAGAATAAACACTATTTATTTTTACTCCCTTGAAAGTAAGAAAGAATTGTGGATAATTAACGAAAATGTTTACATCTATTTGAGTCATGCCTTAAATAATTTGACTAGTTTATTATATTAATCTAAACTATTATCTTAAATGTTTTAGATGTCTATAATAAGTAATAAATAATAGTTCATATGATATTTTGTAGATTATTACTTATAGATTTTAATTTTAATTTGTATATCTTTTTGAGTTGATTAGGAGTACAAGAAAGTCGTTTCTAGTCTATTCATTAAACGTCACTTAATGCTTCTATGGCTGATCGGACGAAGCTACAGCGGAGTCCTAAATTTTACCTGCCCAGGTATAATTTGGATTGGTATCTTTGATGAGTACCTGTCTCTGTAAAGGCTCGGGGTCCCCATTTTACTTCCCTTCTGAAGGACAGCATTGTAAATTAGCTTTTACTCCATTTAAAAATTCCTTGGCCAATCTGTATTGCAGCAATCTTGGCTAACCTCTAAAACATACATAGAAAGAAGTCTCATGTTGTCCACGTACTTACTTAAATGATATCGTTTTTATTTACGTTTATTCCTATTTACTTCGATTCACATACGCGTCTTGTCAAAGCTAAGCCAAACTTTTGATAATCAGGTGTAAGGTTATGTGTCGATGACAGTTTATATTTTCATTACCTGGGAGACAGGGTTTATTGTACCTGATTCACAAAGAGAAGGGCATATGATTTTAACTGTAAATGTTTGTGCTCAAATTATATATATATTTTTTAAAATGAGGCGTTGAGATGTGAAAGGGGATAAATCCAAATTTAAAAATATTTCAGAAATCACAAACATGTATAATTCAGGTTATTATGAAATGATTTTTTATTTGAGACAATTATTTTTAGAAAAATTACATTGGCTTTGACATGTTTTGAATGGTGAACTATGCACCACCGCATAGAGGACGCTAAATTTGTGAAAAACATTAAACAAATTAAAAATTATAAAATATGGATTATTTATCTCTTTTTGCATCTCCAGAATAACAAAAATTGAACATAGTTTATAATAAAATACGTATAATAAATGCTTAGCGGACTCTAGCTTAGATACCTATGCCTATCGTGACATTCAACTATTCCCTAAGGGAACTACTTTAGCTCGAAAGTTAAAAGTGGACTGATGTCCTTCTTGCATGAACCAAGTCGATTCTACATTCATGTAAATCCTGTGTTTATTCTATTTCTGATTTAAATGTTTAATGTTTAATTATTGCTATAGTTATACTAACAGCCTGTCTGTTATTCCTTTAGTGATGACGAAGGAACGACATTTCTGGTTGGTTTCTCAGGCTCTCAATGGATCTCTTTATAACATTGAAGTTAGAGAAACTATGTCAATTCCAGTGGAAACTATAGCTTGGAATTTTCAGATCCTTGGAATTCGCTTTAACCCGGTTATTTTAAAAAGTAATTGTTTGATCAGTTAGTGCCATTTATTTCAGGAATGTCGGTCGGTTAGGTTTTACTATTTACACGATCTTATTAAATTTGTGAAAGTGCTCTTTAACCTTCGAGTATCAAGAAACTTTCTACTTTGTTGCCCGTAATTTCGGATTTTGGTTTATTCCGCATTCTTCTTGGCTTTGGTGTTTTTGTACAAGAGCACCTGTCATGATGCCCGCCACACCTTACACTCTTTGGTGGGTGGTTACAATAACTCCTAGCGTGACCATATTGTTGGCATCGTAGATACTGAGGGATCTCTTTTTTTCCGTGGTTCTTAGATTACCATTTTAGTATAATATATTGAATTATATTGTAAATATCTTCATTAAATGTTTCTTTTGTGATGTCCACAAATTACATTGGAAGGGGCTTTTTAAATCTTGAAATTACGTTGACAATGCTGGTTGTTTCATGACCTTCCAGTCCCTTAGAGCTGGTCTTTTGGTGTTTTCTAGGTGTTCGTTAGGGTGTGAGGTTAGGGCCTGGAAACTATTGTGTTTGGATGGGTGCTTGTCTTTTCTTGCGTGTGATGTCATGTTCAATTGCTAGTGGTTTTTTATTATCAGTAACTAGCTCCCAGGAACCAGAATCATCTATTACTAACAGAATTAACATTTAAATTGTCCGATTCCATGTCACTTACCGTCTGCGTAGACGATTCGTCCATGGTGACAGTAAAACCCGCACTTCTTGGTTTTAGTATTGAGTCTCATCTTCAGAGTTAAATTTCGAGACTTTTTGAAGATAATAACACAAAAATTAACTTTTATATAAAATAACTTTTTTAACACAAATAAACTAATGTTTTTTCACTTAATAAATATAATTTTGTTTCCGGTCTTCAAGTTGAAAACGAATAAAAATATGTGTATTTTCTATGAATGAAGTTTTTACCAATAGCACATCTACGGCTCAGAGGTTATGCTGAGATGATCCTGTTAAAATTCAGGGCAAATAGTATTTTGTTTTTTATTGCCTTCAGGGTGTATATTTTAAATAACCGAGGTTTAGTGAAGGGTTGTCTACTCCGTCCTTATCTTGATACTGTTAATTCTCGACGTGGGGAATTCCGAAAGGAAATCGTGAAATAAAAAAGAAGCTGACCTATCTTGTGAAATAGGCCCCTTCTCTCTGCCACTACCCGAGGAAATATTAATTCGGAGCGTGGTACAATTCGACTCCTAAGTACCGTTGTCCCTAAGTAATGTTTCCAATTGGCTTATTTCTGTCTCGATCTGATAGCTTTCGGCACGACTTTATGGGTTTACAGTTTTCGTTTATACACCCTAATTCCAAGTTGATGAAATTCAAAATCTGTTTTGGGAGTTCTTTAAACTTTTTCCGCTATTGTTTCAGTAGTTTCGACCTTTTTTAGTCTCTCTCTTCTTAAAAAAAAACAAACCGTGCCACTACAGCCCATAAAGGGTCTTGGGTTCTGTATGTGATAGAAACTGTATTGTTTATATGCCAGCAGTTGTGCAGGAAAGTGTTTTGCCCTATATCACGCTCAACCACTTTATAGAGGCTGAGTGAGCTTTTCCAAAGTCCTCCAGATCCCACAGGGCGTAGTGGCATCGCATAACAACATTTCTGGATCATGTATTTATTTGTATCAGTGGTTTCTCCCGCAATTTCTATGCAATCCAAAAAAAAAAAACCCTAAGATATTTAACCTATGCAATATGTAGTTATTTCGGTATTAGAATCTGGCATAATGCCCAGGTCATTTACATGTAATGAAGTCTTCTCTTATAACAGGATATTATGCCAGTTGATATTACTCATCAAGAATTGACCATAACTGACATTGTTAGTCATTCTCAAATAACGTGTCACTTTGTTTAATTGAGGTATATTTTTAATTTTTATTAGTTCGTGACGTAATATGACGTCACTTCATAGGACTTTTAACTCTCTACCTCAACAAATAAATAGCAACCTGCTGATTAAATTCCTATGTTTTTATAATTTATGTATACATAATTATTTTAACTCCGGTTGCATATATACAGACCAGATTACACCATGCTATATCATACGAATCCTCTTTTACCACCTTATAAATTATTGTAATTAACATACCTTATGGTTTCGAATCAAGGCTGATAATCATTTTCAGTTTTTATTTTTTAAAACCTAACCAATTCCACACCATACATAAGTTCCGCCTTTTGAGGTCACCTAATGCCTCGATTAATGGGAACGCTATTAAAGGTACAATTTGTCTTCATTTACTTCTTGTCGGTTTCGTTGAGGGATTAATTCAACATTATCATTAGAAGATCGCAATAATGGTTTCTGGGTTTTTGTTTATGTTCTTGCTGACAGAAAGACTGTAACGAAAAAAAAAAAAACATGCGATTATCCAATGGATTTTTATAAATTAATCTTTAGGAAGAAAAGTTTTCTTGTAATGTTTATTCATTTAACATTACTATGCTGTTATGGCTTATCGAGCGTTGCTCCTGTGGGAGTTATAAAGTTCGCCAATCAGGTATAATTAGGATAGGGATCTTTGACTAGTACCTGACACCGCGCTGACTCGTAGCCGCAATTTTACGTTCCCTATGAGGGACGGCATAACTGAGTATTTTTTTTTTATATTTTTTTTTTAAGGAAAGGTTCACGCCAAATCAGCAACATATGGGATATTAAGATCATGATGGATGAGTTTGTTTGTGACATAATAAGGAGCATTGAGGATTTTACGAACGATTTTGGATTGTAAGGATTGGATACGAGATGGATTGGATGGTTTAGTAGAGCCCCAAAGCTCAACTCCATATGTCCAAATAGATGTGATAACTGTCATGTAAATGAGTCTTTTGTAATTAATTGGGAGCTTAGAACGTTTGTCCAGTAAATGTTGAAGTAGGCGAAAACGTCGAGCAGTTACTTGTTTTTTTCAGTCTTGAATGAGGATTGAATGAAATATAAAATTACATTTTTTTTTGTTTTTATTATATTAATTTTACTAATTCATGATTTTTCTTTTAGGTAAGTTTTTAAATTTGTGGACTTAATCAGTTGCAGTTCGGGTAATTATAATAGTTTATTTATAATTTTAATTTTATTAATTTTTCCGGTTTTAATTTATATTGAGCCCATAAGAAAGAATTTTTTTTTATATCAATACACGTTGTTTGTTTAGAAGTTAATTTAAATTTTCCTCTTTTTTAAATTTCTTTTGTTTACATATTTTTAAAAACTTGGTAGTTTTTGTTTATATGTTCACTGTGATGAATTTTTATTACTAACTAATAACAACCTAATTTCATTGGGACTTATTGGTAGTGATCCCCTCCCTAACGACTAACCTCTACGGACGGAAGATCACTGAACACAAAGAGGGGTTCCTATTAAACAAGGAGGATATGGGATGCTACAGCTGTTAGCTCATAGTCAGTCTGCGATAGCTTCATAATTGGAGTAAACATCTCATATAGTGTGTGAGTGTGTGTCACACATGAATCACATTTTCATTACTTAGCTTATTGGTTGGAGTAATGTCCCCGACATTAATTAAAAATTATTATTTAAAAACAAAATGAATGAGATGTTATGTACATTGTCAAAAAATCTCCTAAAAACTATCACAATATATTGTTCTACATTTCAGAATGATCAAATTGAAAACATAATAAAACAAAAAAAGGAACGAATAGAACAAATAAATAGTCAGCATACTCTTTTTTAAAGTAGTATACTCTATTCATTTAACCTCACTTCAGACGATGCAGCAGTGGGATCTCTGCATTCTGCCTTTCCAATGCTCAGGTCGCCCCTGATTACTTAATTAATTTATATTATTAATTTACTGTACTAGTACAATGATGTTATTTAGTGAAAGAAAATCTAAAAAAAGACTTATTTAGGTTGTTATTTGGCCAGTTACATATGTCCTTAGTTTTTTTTTCGTCAACTTTTTTAAGATATAAGAATTTTTTTTATTAATAATCAAAATCCCATGAAAAAAATAATAAAATTATATTATTCATCCTGATGAATAAGAATTCATGGATTTTTTTAATCGTTATTATCACTTATTTTTCGGCCTTCCACACAGTTTTCCTACTTCAATTATCTCCTTAATAAAGAGAAGATAAAATCATCATTATCTATTACCAGAATACAATTGCATCGTTACACCCTTACTCAATTTTTAGGACATCCCCTAATGTTCAGTTATTTGTAAAATGTGATTGGAAGACAAAATCTGTGGGAAGAAGATGTAATTTATAACTTTTTTTGTTCTTGGTATTTTTTGCCTTTATTGATAAAAGATGTTCCCACAGTCAGTGAACTGTGTGGAAATTGTTATGAGTAAATTGAAATGTTGAAAAAAAAATAATTAAGCAAGAATTTATTTTTATATTTAGTTTGACATTTTCAAAATACAGAAAAAAAAAGGTGGATGTCAAATTCCCGCTGAGGTTTAGTTCATTCTATTTAAGGAATTCAAACCAGTCAATGAACTCCAAATTGTATTTCGCAAGATGGCGTTGTATTGAAATGTTTAAACAATTTTATTGTGCTCCTAAACCTCCCATCCACCAAAAAAAAGTGATTAATCAAAAAATGAATGTGGATTGATTGATTGACAAAAAAAAATATTCAAAAAAACATCCATTTTTTGATTAGTTTTAAAACTGTGATTTCTTTTGTTCATGTCTTTATGGTAATTTCAATTTTCTAACTTTAATAATTATTTATTTATTTGGTTTCCATTCCACTTGTTCGGATTATCATTTAAAATTACAACTAATGAAAAACAATTATTATTCGGACATTGAAGATATACATACAATCTCTAAATTTTTTTGCTAACCTCTAAATCACTAGTGAACCCACAGTTCAATAATATCGTCAGTGTAATAATGTTATGGTGATACGATGTTGTGCTACTCGTAAATAAGGTTGTGAAAATTACTTGTTGCTTAGTTTGTTAAATTTCTCCCTTTATTATTTCTAAATATATCTCGTTAAACAAGTTATGATCTAAAAATAAACTTCACGGTTTATAATTATTGAAATCATTTGCCTCCGTCATGCATTAATAATAAACCTGTTTTCACGGTTCCCGGCTGAGCTAAATTTTTAATTTGTATGTCGTGCTTTCTCTCTCTCGCCTGCCGCAAACAGTAGCTCGTTCCACTTTTCGGATATTAATCATTTACGATTCTTTTTATTCAGAATAGGCTATTAACAGTCGCAGGTTATGATTGAACGCTATAACATGTCATTTAACCGATTCAAAAAATAATTACCCCATTTTAGTTGTTAGATGATAATTTGGAAGGCTTCGCTGCTTCCCATACTTTAAATAATTGGCCTAATCTTTATTACTCTAAATGCCCCTTTGTGTCATTTAACGTATTAGGCATTTACTTTGGAACGTGACACCTTGAATGATATGCTGTGTAACTACTTTTATGCATTATTATCTTTCTTAATTATCCTCAGTATGTACGCCCTTAATGGCTAAAAGCTTTGTTTGGTTCTCGAACGCTAAATACTTAAATCGAGACCCTTAACGCAGGTCTAGAGTTACCATTCCATTGTTCGGGTTACTACACCTCTCCCTATTACAGCTCGCTATCCTGGGCAATGCTTCTATTATGTCTGGAGTCTGTAGGGAATCTGCTTGCTTCTCTAATCTGCTTTATGGTTTTAATGCTGTAAAGAATGACACAGAAATCATGAGAATTGCAACTTAAGAGGCGTTCAGTATCAATAACGGATAAATACAAAATTTCAACAATTGACTTTCCACATTTTTCACTGCCGACTCTTTTACCGACCGTCTCATTTCTCATGGTTTTAGTCCGGTTGTGAATCTGAAGTTTCGGGAACATAAAGCATTGCTTGGCTAAACTAGCAGAAAAATGAGAAAAATTCGATTGTTGGAATTTTAAAGTTATCCGT
Source organism: Arma custos (assembly GCA_037127475.1). Taxonomy (NCBI): domain Eukaryota; kingdom Metazoa; phylum Arthropoda; class Insecta; order Hemiptera; family Pentatomidae; genus Arma; species Arma custos. Next base: position 59,026,554 of record CM073762.1, on the reverse strand, counting down.
ATTTGATCCTGAACGCCTCTTATTACTAATGTCACCAAAATGAATCGTGAACTTCGAGCTTATTTGAGCTTTATTCAAAATAGACGTTTTCCTTCTTTTTTCATTAACTCACATAGAGGTATCATTTATTATAGAAAGAACACCTGTCCATAAGATAAGATATTCTTGACAACGCCTTTAAAAGTTTGTTTACAGTAGATAACGAACAAGATCCTTTTTTTCAATGTAAATAATTGGACTGTTTGCCTTTCTGCAGTTTGCAATTCATTTAAGATATATTCCTGAATTTCGGAACTAAAATTTTGATGCAATGTTTATTTTTTTTCGCAATTCCTTCATTTCGTTCCACTTTTGACTCTGTTTCTATTGAAATATAGGAGTTATACTTCTATGGAGTTGTAGTTCTTTCCGAAGGTCGACAATCATCAAGGCTATTCGAGTTTCGGATTTATTAGATCTGAAGATCTGTTCTGTAGAGTATTTGAACCATTCTTTTAGGTTTCGCAGCTAGGAGTCTCTTCTTCTTTCTTGAATTTCCCCCCTGCATTATCAGCTGCAATAAGTTATATCTATATCCTATTTATTATTACTATCTGTGCCCCAGGTATTGCAGCATACGTTTCATTATATTAATCAGCACTTTTTTTTCTTTTTCATCCTCTGCCTAACAGTCTTGTTTGCAACTTATCTAACTTATTTCGTGAATTCTTCGGTACAACCACAAGTATTTCTTAGATGTCTTATTAGTTTACTCTAAAAAACCCATAATAATTTTTTTGGAATAATGAGGAATATATATAGAAAAATGTTTATACAAGCGTCGTAAAATAAAATTTAATAATTAATTGATTAGTTGCTTTAAAAAATATTAAATTGTTAGAACAGAAAGCCATGTTTGCTATATTTTCTTGGAACTAAAGGTCTCATACAGGAAGAGTTGTTTTCCCAGGCCCTTCTCGTATCAGGGTCTCCGTTGTTTATTAGCAATTTGTAGTGAATTAACCTTGGCAGCAAATTGTCAGACCATAAGAATCAGATTAGGGGATAATGGAAGTTTCAGTATTGCTGGAACTGTCTTTTTCTGTAATTATTTCATCGAGTTAATAATGAACGGTCAGTTACAACGCTATGTTACAGTTGCCTGCTTTTATTTTTTTGTATTTGTACTACGTTTCCTTGGTATTACCATCATATACTTTCTCATTCGATACATGAAATTTATAGTGTAGGATATTGTGACCATGAAAATGTTGACTTTTTAAAGAGGATGCACCGTTAAATATTATATATTTGCGTGTTTTTATGTTCTCAGTCTTAAAGATAAAGTCAGTTAGAGTCGGAGTGAAAAATGTTAATTAACTGTTTTATTATAAGCTATTAGAAACTGAAATTACATATTTAATAGTGGCAGAAAGGCTGTGACATTAAAGCTCTTTTTCGCACACAAAAAAATAGTTTACTGGAAGTATCACTTTGGTTTATTGTTGTTAATTTGTTTTCATTTTTCAGAGTAAATCTCTCCTTCATTATGTTAGAACGTTTGGTCCTGCGTCGTTGGCTATTCTATATTAACCTTAAGCAAAAACGACGAATTTCTCTTGCTTTTAACGTTTTATTTTAAATGGTTTTCCTTTCTAAAATTAAAATGTAAATTTAATTTCAAATAATTATTAGTTCAAAGTGATCAGAGGTTCTCAAATTTATAGTACCACACCCCTCCTGTTAAAAGTCTCCCATGTCGATTGCATTATGAATGTTAGGACATATAAAAAAACACCAAGCATTGCATTCAAAATTGTATTTATATTTTTATTGTCACAAGATACAACATAATAAATTTCAATTAACGATAGATAAGTACTGTCAAGAGAAAATAAATAAAACTAAGTTAGAATTTTCTTTATTTTTACTGGCCTCGCGCTTCATTGACTTTTTTCAATGACACGTTTTCACGCCCCCAGTTTGGTAACTGCTGTGTTGATGTTTTGTCCATCAGAATGTATGTACATGAACCATCCAATATTGTTTTTGAAATGTTACGAGCTTTTGCTATTTTAAAGTGTTATTAAACTTTTTTTCATTGTGAGAGTTCTTTCTATATTTCCTGCAGACGGTTCTCTTCCAAAAGTCCTATATCTGTTAGACATTCTATTCATTGATATACTTGTGAACTAAAATACCTGACAACAAATGGCTTGACTTCCTTGTAAACCAAAAAAGGCATTCAGCATCCACAGAATATGCATCAATGGCCTCACCAGCTGGAGGCGGAGGACGCTGCGGATGGGCTAGGCTACCACCGTTCCAGGCCGGTGCCATCGAGGACAATGCAGGCCTTCCGCTGGAGCCGACATCCTGCCTCCAGTATGTCACCCCGGCCACGTGGCCATTATCCACTAATGTCCTACTCAATTACATTTTCCACGGCCCCTTGTATCATCAGCGTTAGAAAACAACAATTCAAGGGCATTTCGGTTGTTCGACTTTCACCTCCTTAATTTTCTGTTCTTTGTGTTACAAAATCATAGTGTCCTTTTAAATTTCTATTTTTCTTTTTTTTAGACGTATATCTCTTGGAGGAAGGCGATAAAGGACCTTCATAAGTTACAATTTAGTCGAACATAAGATTTTAAATTTATCCATCTCAGGTTCTTTGTATCCATCTGAAGGTTAGTTGAAAGAGGATTAAACTACTCCGTTGGAAATGTTTGTAACGACATATAACGTTTCAATTTGTTCAATGAGACCCATCGTGGTATATCTGATGGGAGTCGTTAAATATGTAAATCATTGGTCCGTTTATTTAACATCGCGTGTCCCCTTCCTTTTCTCATGTTGTACTTATTATTAGTACATTGAAATATTTTGAATGCTTTGAAGTACATGCAATCGCCATTACTTGCTCATTGATTTTCTAAATATAAACCAGCGTTAATTAATTACTATTCCTATGTGCATGCCATGTTTACTATTTCCAGATTGCTTGGACTGAAAGGATAAATTGATTCGTGACCACACGTTACGTTATCCTATCCCTTTATAGTATAGAAAATGTGGAAGAATTTCCTAGAAAAAAAACATGCGTAGAGCACTTTAGCTAATTATTATTAGTTATAGTGTTCCTATCCATCTGCTCTTTTTACTACACGCTACCTAACTACAAAACCGGCCAATCACTACTACTAAGTGCCAACCCTAATAAAATTGAAGTTTCCTAATAGTCCGGGAGTGTGTTTAAATAATTGTGCACAAAAAAGTCAAACTTATTTATTGTTTAATATTGTTTCGGCCTATCTTTTAGGCCATAAGGAAGAATGTCAATAATCCATCAAAATCAATAAACCAGGATTCTTTTCCTTAACGTGGACTTGTAATTAACTTCGGGGAAGAATATTAGAATTTTCGAAGAATTATTTTCTCTTATAACTCAACATTGTAGAATTCTCCTTTATTGTGTATATCTGCAGACCTGTTGAAAATGTGGTTAAGTTCATTATGTTTTAAATGAGTTAATTGTACTGAGGGGAACAGAATCGTAAATTCTAAATAAATTATGAGTTGACGTTAAGGGACTCCTCCATTAAGACAGTTATTGTTCTCTTTATTCTTTTATCTGAGGTAATCAATAAATTATTGATTCCACTTCCCTCTGTAATTAACTCATTAATATGGATAAAATTCTACTTCACTACTCATTCACCGTGGTTATAAATATTGCTAATCATATTTTTATTCGGATGTACTTATTATCTTCACAATCGGTGAAATAGTATCGTAAATGATTAAGATACCCCGTGAATTTAGTCAAAAGGTTATTAGCACCTCGTACCTGGGGCAGACTGAGAAGTGTTAGATAGTTGCATTTGCAGTGCTTCCTCGCACAATCCAATATTCTGAAGGGCTTCGGGCTGTTACTGCAGTCTGCATTCTGGTAGAGGCTCTGTCTGTTTCGTTTAGTAATCGTCTTGGAGTATCGAATTCCTTTTTGTTTTTTTCTTTTTACCTCCCTCTCTACTTTTGTATGTGGTTTACTTATATTCACCTTTCGGCCACGGGATGTTGTGATAAGTATCTATTTAGAAACACGTTTGTGTATATATTATTAGTCTTCAACTTCCTCTCCTGGATTATGGCCATCTAAGCCCATTTCATGGTGGTGCTTCTGTTTCCTCTAATAATCCCTCATCCTTTCCCTCTTTTTTCTCCTTTCTCTCATCTGTGCAAATGCTGGTTCTTATTCTCTTCTCCCTCTCCCGTAAACCATCAAAGCTACGCATCCACCTTCAGAATGTTGTTTTTTCCTGTATCATATCATCGGTTATGTTAATTTCTGTCATATCTTTCTTAAATAATTCCTTGGATTCTAAAGATTTTGTATGGATGCTATTATCCACACTCATCAGGTGAAACAAGATTTTTTTCTCTTCCTGATTGTGCCCGACGTCTTTTCAATTTCTTTTCTCTTATTTCTTTGTACAAGTCTTCATTCCTCTAAACTTTACTTTAATTAATCCTTGTAACTTTCTTGCATGAATATTTAGGCCTTGTTCTCAGCTTCTAGTTCCGTTTTACGGCCCCGTGACCTTTCTTCTAAGCAATTATTGCATTCAAAGGTTATTATAGATGTAAGGCAATTCGGTCACGACATAGTAAACGCTTTTGACCTTTGGGTTTTGAACCGCGTGGGATTTTGGTGGTTCCTTCTGTAGTAAAATATTATCACCTACTTAATATATACACAAATTATATTTTTTAACACATCCAGTGTTATGTAATATTGACCAAATTTGCTATGCTTTAAAATCGATGTTTCCGAGAGTTGAAAAGTAAAGAAGACGGGATCTAACTTATATGTATACAAAGTATTCACTTATTTTTTAAGTCCTGCGATTTATCTTTTTGGTTAATGGACGAACAAATTTTGAAAATTACGAAAAAGTAATCAATCAATCAATAACTTTTTATTTACTTAACAACAGTAAGGAAGCTGAAGTAAAATTTTATGAATTTTATGCATCTCTTATGCCCTCGAGAAACCTGAATCTTAACATTTGTATGATACATTGAAACTAGGGATAAAATATATTTTACTATATAAAAAATATACAAAGCATAAAGTTGTAGATTATTACTCGTAGTCTTCTACATGCACTAGAAATAGCTTTACTTTTCAACTTTCTCCTAGAATACACAACCGTAAATCTGACAATTCCATGTGGAAAATCGTGTCGCGAGTTATCATCATTTTCTTAAGAGCTTTAGATTTCTTCTTTATCCAGTGTCATTAACTCTGATGATAGCTCTTAACTTTCTATAATTCTTCTCTTTTTTATTAGTTATGTTCGCTTATTTTGTTCCACAACCTATTTTCTGACAACTGAATAGCCATAAAACCTGTGTTGGAAAAATATATTGTTTGGTTTGGTATGTGTTTAATTGTCGTGTATCTCTCACTTCCATTCGTACTTTGCAACTGATCTTCTAAGTCCCGATCTATAGACCGGCTTTGGATAGATAAATTATGTATTTTGTTAATAGCTATGAATCCTTGGAGATCTGTAGACCTTCCTAGTGCTCATCTATCCAATGTAATAGGTGTGCCCTTAACTGGAAGACCAAGAAATGAGAAGCATAATACCTTGGCCGAATCGTCTCCATCCTTGTAATAAGGCTCATTACATGTATAAAATGTTTTATCTATATTGCCTTAACCATTACTATAACCAAGAACTAGAATACTTGAATACTCAATAATTAATAGTTTATAAATAATTAAAGAATTATGCAGATGTAAATGATGAGTTTGTTCATTGCATTTGTACCGATTAATGAATAATTATTATACTGCATGTAAACTGTGTCGTAGAATATAAATATATTAATATATTTTACTTATCATTGAACGAGATGTCAGGTCATATTTGTATGTTTTACATTTTCTGTTTCTCATATCTGTCTTCCATCCTCATTCCAGTTCTCACATTAAGTCTAAAAAAGAAAACTATTTAATATTAAAATTTAAAACTGAAGTCCATTTATTAAAAGATTTGAATGAATTAAATTGATAATGATTCATATGTAAGGTTGGGTATATCCTTTTGTTTGTTGAGGATTACTGTCTATTGTTTAACAAGATTTCTCATGGGATACATACAAATATACCTGATTTCTCTCTTTGATGAAAACATTTGAATAAGCGGAAGAAAGCTTGAAATTAGTCCTCTTTGGATTTGGGCTTTAGGTAAATACCCTGAACTGAAGTAATATTTTGAAGCAAATAATTTAATCTCCAAGACCTTTGTGCTTTTTCAAACACTTTTTGCATTTGCATTCTTGTATTTTCTTTTACTCAATATACCTTCCTGTAGAACCCATCCACCGAGATGACCAGTGGTTTTCTAATTTTTTTACTAGCATCTTATTAGAGCCAGATTTCTTGTTTTAGGAAATCAGGTGTCGAAAGATGCAATATTAATTAATATTTTGAGGATGAAAGAACAATGACTATTCATTTTTCTATCCCTTAAAATATTTTACATATAATCATTCAATCATTCATTATATATTATTTATATTAATCTATGAATGGAGAAACACATTTGGTGTAAACATTTAATAAGCAGAAGAAAGCTTGAAATTCGTCCAGTGTGGATTTGGACTTAAGGTAAATATTCTGACTTGAAATAATATTTTGACGTAAATACTTTAATTTCCAAGTCCATCTGTGCTTTTTCAAGTATTGGGTTGTAACATATGAAATGTCAGTGGAGATGTAAATTTAAATTATAACAAAAATAAATATTTAACAATACTTTTGTTAATCAAAGTAGGATCCTTCACGTTCAATACACTTCTCCCAATGTGAAACAAGCATTTCTATCCCCGCTCTGTAGAAATTAGTTGTCAAGGAAGAAGGGAAGTCTTGGGAAGCCGATTTCATGGCATTTTCGTTGTAAAATTTGTTATTTCTTAAAAAATTGTCCAAACAACGGAAAAAGTAAAAAGTCTGGAGAATACGGCGGGTGAGGAAGGGCCTCTATATTCAGCTACTAAAAAAAAAAATCGGTTGAGCTGCTGGGCCTCGTTTAATTCATGTGGTACCCATATTTTTGTCTTACCAAGCTCCTTACGATGCCTGGAAACAATCCTAGCACTTGCTCCATTTGTGAACCTAATTAACGAGTGGTTTCGGAAGGGTTACTTCGACCAGCTCTTCCAACTTTTCGTTGTCTAAGTCATCGGCTTACCACGTTCTTTGTTGGTAAGGCCATAATCCCAAAACCGAAATTTTTCAAACCAACGGAAGATTGTTCTTTTGCTCACTTTATCTTCACCGTAAACAATATTAATGTTTCGGAACGCCTCCGTGAATAGATTTCTCTCCGTAGTAGAGAAAAATTATACGAATTTCTGTGGATGACATAATTTTATTCTTATTTATTTTTAAAACTTTGCAAAAGATTAAAGATTATTATGAAATAGCAATAAATGATCTTTCAAACGGTGCATAATTGTTTGTGTACAAATAATCTAATCCCTAATGAAAAGAAAAAGTAACTAAACGAAACTGACATTTCATCAGTTATGACCATACTTATTCGCATTCTTGTATTTTTCTTTTACTTAATGTTTCTTCCTGTATACTCCGACAGAACTCATCCACCGAGATGACCTTCTATACAGTCCTGGTTCAACGTTCGACCATTATGTGTTCGTTAACCTTGCTCGAGAAAATGGCATCAACCACAACTCGTCTTCTGATTTTGTCTTTGTCACCTGGATCATCAATGGCTAGATCGCTATCCAGACGCTTCTGTTATTATTGTTTGATACGCGCTTTTTTCAAGGGAAAAAAATCGTAACGGGCTCAGAGAATATGGAGTTAAAACTAGGATGGATTCAGAGAAGAATATAATGTTTAAAAAAATTGTTTACGTGAAAATTACCAAGCTTTAAGTAGAAACAGTCTTAGTGGCTTATGTTTGTCAAAAATCATTAGGTCTTTTACTAAATTGCTAAGGAATTTTACTAAATTCTTTAGTTTCTTTATTTTGAGGGTAATTATACAATAATAATAAAATAATAAATTTTAATTTTTGCTGAAAACATTGAGGAATTAATAAAAAATCAATATTCATTAAAAAAGTACTCGTAGCATATTTTTTTAAAGTATAGTTGCAATTATATGCGACACTATATGTTGATTCTTTTTAAGGAAACATTGCTTTCTTAAATAAAGGTAGTTAGGTAAATCATTGATTCTATATTGAATATTAGTTGACTTTATATATATATATATGCGGAAGAAAGTAATCCGGGTTGAAGTCAAGAAAAGTTTCTTATATGGGGAGAATTTTTTATTACTACGCCAACGTTTCGACCCACATTGCCGGTCTTCTTCAGGGCTAGTTGAACTAGTTGGGTAGGAGTTGAACAACGGACTGGAAAAAGAAGGAAGAAGTCCGTTGTTTACCTTCTACTCATAAACTAGCCCTGCAGAAGACCTGCAATATGGGCCGAAACGTTGGCGTAGTAATAAAAAGTTCTGCCCATATAAGAGAATTTTCTTGACCTCAACCCGGATCATTTTCTTCCTCATTTATTCTAAGCATTCCCATAACCAACAATTCACTATTGGTATGAACCTTTGTGTCTTTATTCCACAGTATTTACTCTATCTCCTTACAGCGTCTGGTAAAAATTAAATTGGTGTTAAAAAAATTAAATTCTATATTTATTTTGAAAAACTAAACGGAGATCGAGTTTTCCGTTTTATCAGTAGTAGAGCTTAACAAATTATTTAATATAATTGAGATGTTGACGTGGAAAAGTCATACAAAAAGGCAACTTTAAAGGAGAAACCAAAACTACAATAAACTAGTAACTACAACCGCTCAAAAAAAAACACTCCTAGTTTTAATTTGGCATGATAGTTTTCTATGAAATTTTTTTCTTTTACTTTTGCCTTTTTCAAGTCAACGCCTCAATTACACAGTTGTATAACTTAATGGTTTTGTTCTTTTTTTAATTGAACAATCTATATAAGACAAAATTATACTTATCACAATTTCTAGTATCCGTTATTCTCAAGTTTCACTTGAGAATAACGGATTTCATTGATTGTTTTTGGGCCGATTCGTTTTTAAAAAATGATACTGTTTTATCAATTTATACTCTTAATATTTGAAATTTTATAGTTAACAACAAATTACAAAAAAGAATGTCTGAGAGCTTCACACCCGCTGGATATCATATTTCTCATTCGACTTTTTTGCAAACCTCCTGTGAAATTATACCTGAAGACCTTGAGGAATCCCTTTAGGAATGGACTTGGCCACAAATAGGATCTCTTGCCTGGGGACGAGAGACACCCTCTTGTTACGTAACATCTTGTGGGGGGGACTCATGCACGCACAACCGGCTTCCTTTTCCATCCGTTGTTCCCCGTTATTTAGAATTGAACATTTATAAAATATTTGTGTTCGTGATAGCTCAGTGGTAGAGCGTTGAGTAGCTGTCCCCAAAGTCGTTCGAATCCGGCTGTGGCACATATTTTATTTAATTTGTTGACAGCCGGGGCGGATCCTGAATGATCTGGAGACCCTCCTGGGGCTCACCCAGCCTCTATTAAGTGGTTCCCCATAGGGGGAAAACCTGGCGGTTCAGCGTGATCATGTACGAATCACCTCCCTGCACAACAATCGTTTTAGTATATTATAGTAACTATAATAATTAGAGTTTATACCATGTACTGACCACACGGATTGTGTTGTATATGTTTTCTTTTAGATTTGTTCATTAAAGTCATTAATTTTCGAATAATGCTAAACAGCATTCTTAATGTCTATTGTATTAACTCCTTCATTCCAATGATCCCTTTTCTATATTTCAGACTATAACGTTGGAGAGCAAAAGAGCAAAATTAATTTAAACTTTTCATTTTTTATAATACGGCCTTCTGATATTTTTAAATGGTTCTACCTATCAGCTAGAGAAAGAACGAAGAAAAATCAGTGGTTTACATTAAGGTACCAGACAGTAAAAGCGTACCGCGTACCTTTTTTTTAATCTTTCCTCTCGTTGTTTTCGTTTACTTTTTGTTGGTGTCCTTTCTCGGTTCTTTGCTTTCTCTCTGGACTTTACTGGTCCAAGGCTCTGAGAAGGAATAGCCTTCTGTTGTCTACAGCCTGCGGTCTGTCCCCCATAGTTCACCTTTATAGTCTTCTATGGGGCTGTGGATAATTCTTTTCTGTCTAGTCTTGCGTAATCTTCTGTAATAGTTCTGGACAATACTGACTTGATATATTTATCAATACCATACCTAGCATTTTAGATTTTTTTATATTTACAAAGATATGATCATTACAATAATTTATGATCTATATTGCACTATATTGGCTTAAAGATAACTTTTATTCTATGACGTCTTCCTAGAATTCCTTAGAAGAAAAGCAATGTAGAAATTAGTAACGAGTTCCAAATCGAGAAACACAGAATGCCCTTTTCTTATTACTCTCAAAAGACTTAAATGAGTTTTTTTCGTAATAGTCGGTGTTGGTATATAACGGATATCAGCATTCAGTTAAGGAAACTTATAAACCGTATAACGAATGTGAAATTTACAACTACCAGGGGGATACACCTTTCAGCCTAGCCGTGGACCAACCAACCACCATAACTCTAACTTTCTTTCTTTTTTTTTTGTTTTTGTTAAATTCAGTTTTTACAACCCATTTTTATTTTATCCTACCTTATGTATTTATAAACTTATTATACGTAGGACCCTTTTTTAGTTATAAAGAGAGATTTATTACGGTTAAATTTGGAATTGTATTCAGTTCACTGTTTTTTTTTTTTCTTATACGTAATAAATATGAATGTAATAGAATTCAAGAATAAAAGAAGAAAAAAGATTTCAGAAGAAAATGATAGAACATATTTTGTTTTGTGTTGAGAAATACCTTTTTTATCTATATATTCATTTTATATGGCAATAATATTTGCATCGTATTAATATTTAGTTTAAATATTGAAATTTCATAATTGATGTTAAGGCGCATTTCATTCTTCAGGCGTTAACTTATATTACAGTAAGTAATACGGATAGAATGTTTTCCCCTGGAAGACTTAAATAAGCTATTAATATGTATAATGATTTTAAGTATGGAATGGAACAGAACTTTTTAAACTTACAATATAAAAATTTGATTTTCTATAAGTTTTGTTAGTCCTGATTCTCTAAAATTTATATTAAAGATTATTTAATGTCTAAGATTTGTTTTTGTTTGTTTCAGGTAAGTGATTCTTTTTTAAAACTAGTCTGCAATTAGTTCAAATTAATTTTGAAGATGAGACCTTATGGTATGTTCTTTTCATTCTAAGTTTCTACATATAGCATAATTTTATCTCTTCCACAATCTTATTGTCAACGCTTGGTATCGCAAGATATTTCCTCTTAGCTCTATAGATCAGAGAGAGCTCGCTCTCGTACATCGCCATTGGACGGAGATAGGATCTGGGTACCCTAGCACAGTACGTTGTGAACTCGGTTTCTCTCAATGGAATGTCGATAATTAATTTTTTCCAGGATAATAAGCTACAATGGTGTGGATTTTCTTTCCAGTCCTATTAAGTCCTTTCTAACGGCTGATGATGGGTTTCGCCCGATATACAATAGGACGTTTATATACACTCGTTTATAACTATCATATGGGCCTTGAGCCAGCCGAGAAAAACATGTCTTTATAAAGCGACTGTTCGTGAAAGTGATACTCCATTTTTTCATTTTCTTCGAAGTATTTATGCATCTACATCGGTTTTCTTGGCCTGATTAGTCTGTCGAGGTGTTTGTATGCTGGATTATATTGACTAGTCTTTTTTATGTATTGTGTAGGGTATAAACGATGCTGGTCACATAGCAGTTACGAGGGTATCGAGCTTTCGGTAGGCCAAGGTTAAGATGATTTGACCAAGATTTTTTACGTTTCGATATCAATGTATGCATGCCTTACATCAGTTCCCTATACCAGTGTGTGAGGTTATTTTGTAGATATACAACCATTCCAAGTAGGGGGGATAAATTTTAGTTAACCTTCGAATAGAGTGTTATCAAGCAGTTTACTTAAAGGTCTCTGAATTCCTCCTGCCTGCTGATATGAAAATAATAAAATAAAATATCTGGGAAAACAATATAGGATGTGTCGGCTAAATAATTTTCGGAAAACTGGCCATGGCTTTCATCTAAGGAAAACCGTATTTAAAAATTGACAGCATATTTCTGCTTTATTCGTTTTGAAATAATTAATCTGGAAGCGAGTCATTAAGTGTTTGTGTATAATTTTTTTAATTAAAAAATAAAAACTTCAGAAGTAGATTGTTTCGTTAATAATTCTCGTGTAGATTCGGCTTTTACTCCGGTAAATTTTTTTATATTTATTTTTTCATGAATATTTATATCACTTTTTGCTTTTTAAATAATAGTTTATTTTAAGAAAAAAACCGGATGATTTCGAGCTTAGTCGGGCGAGAACGGAATAGAAAATTAATGGCATTAAAAAAAATTAAAAAATCAAAACATTTCTACTGCTGATTTTTATTACCCAACTTACCTCTCTCATTTACCTATTAATCCGTTCGGACATCCTGCCGAGTTTCGATCGGATATGGATGCCGTTTTCACTTAAATCTCCAACAGATAAAAACGTGTAAAATAAACCAGGGCGCGTATAATTAATGTTTTTTTGTAAGTAATTTATTTTTTTTATGCGTCGGAAATGCGACCGATGTCGAAATACAAATTTCTCTCAATCAGCATATATTTTGGTCGTATGCTAAGTATGCTAATCTGGTCTATAAAAGGTTCTCGCTGGTGAATTAATTGATAGTTGATGTTTTAGCAGGTTGAAGAAACGTGTGCCGCTAGTTTATATTACTATATATATATAGCCTGAAGCTAAGGATAAGTTTTTATTATTATCGGTAAACGCACTATATCGTCGTATAAAAGAATATGTCGTATTTATCGTCGTAATAAAAGAAAATGATTTACATATTTTATTTGGTAGTATGTATATCAAATTATTGCGATATAATAAGCCTTTGGGATATAAAACATATATACTATTTCAATTAGTAGAAGTCGTATATTTAATTTTAATTAGGTATTATATATTAATAATTATGAATATTATAACATAATATATATTATGATATCTAATATGTATAGTTTTATTATGTATTATCACGAAATAACGCCGAACAGTATAATCTAGGTTCCAATGCAGAGGAAACAACGTCCAACACACGATGGCATTGCTGGAGAGTGGAGTGGGATGTTCGGAATCCAAGTTGGTGATCTGGTATAATGTGGTTTCACTTCAGGATGGGGTATAATCGTTTCAGAATGAGCTTTTCCAGGATTTTGGATACTTGGTAAAAGTGAGATAGGACGGTAAGAGGTAGGGTATTCCGTTTTTTTTTTAGGTTTAGGTATCATTTTACGAAGGATAATTTTCAGAGGTTAGGAAAATATGTAGTACTCGTACTTTCTTTCTCAAAATGCGTTTTTAGCGTTATTCTATTGGAAAATGCAATTTTTTATAACTCTTTTTTCATATCACAGAGTGGTATGGAAACAAACTCCAGCATATATATTTTTGCTTAAGTGTCATTATTTAAGTAACTACTTTAATTGTTTTGTCTTCTTATACTAGCATGCGATATTAATAAATGTTTTGGGGATGAATGAATGATGACTATTCATTTTTCTATCACTCAAAATGTTTTACATATAATCATTCATTATATGTATTAATCTTCTAGCTTTATTTATATTTATTATTTATTATCATTTAAATATATATATATATATTTATCTAAATGGAGGATCATTTTCCAAGGTTTATATAAATATCTATGTATTTTTTAAAGATTCGTTTTGTTCTATGTTGTACCTATGTATCTACGCCTGAAATGAAATTGGGATTCCAGTATTACCTTTAGAAATGCGAATTTCTCATGAGAAATTAAAGAAAAAATCACTTCAACAACACTATTTAAAATATCCTTTAATTGGCATAACATCATAACTGGTAAAATAAGACGCGTTGCTATGAATAACGCATTAGAGGAATTACCCATCGTTAGCAACATAATGTTTTATTTTAAATTAAATCTCATTTAGCTTCTGCCTGATAAATTGCCTTGATTCTGGGAAAAGTTTTTCTATGTTTCGCCCAGTCATTTTGTAAATTATCCTTCTAGCATTTTTTGTTTTCTGATGTTATCATATATCATATAATCACTAGCGATTATTTGTGAGGGGAAAGAGATTTCTAGTACGCAATGTATATGTTATATATTTTATTACAGAAAACTGAACGTCTACTGATTATTTTTATTTTACGGTGTTAATTACCACTGAAATGCACAAAAATGGAGATGGAGTAGGGTTTATCTTTTGAAAAAGAATTATTATTTATTATTCATATTTAATAAATGATATTTGCAGTAATTATGCATAAAAATTATAGTTCTATAATAAATGAAAGTTCATTTTGATGGAGTAAAATTTAAACTTTTTGCTAATATTTCATTTATTGCTTGGCTAAGCTCACGCACAATCGACAAGTTTTCCTCAAATTAAGGTTACCAGTTTTATCGATGGTGGGTGAGACCCAGGAGGATCTCTAGATCCTTGTCGATTCACAACTGTTATAACGCAAAAGCGATCTTCCTAAATATATTAGTTAAATTAGTAATTTAATTTAATTAAAGTAATGTTCAATGAACATTCTTCCCCTTGTATACATCGGAATTTGCGAGAACACGGGGATGCGGGATCAGTGAAGAAAATGGATTTCTCTGACCGAGGTACGAACCAGGATAGTTGAGGTGGTAGAGCACTATGACGGAAACATGGGAGACCCGGGTTCGAATCCTGGCCCTGGACATATCTTTTCTCTTCAAAATAAAAATATCTAAGGAGATTAGATTGTTAACCCTGAAATAATAGTATAATCTTATCGGTTTTTTAAAAAAACCTCCTTCATATCTAAATGTTGGAGATATAATTTTTTTTCTTTTATTATTAATCCACAATATATTTTTATATGCTTTGTTATCTTCATCAGTGCATCTTCTTCAATCCTGAATTCATGCAAACAACTGTTATTCATCTACACTGAAACGAAAAAATGAAGTGAATTACATTTTTTTTTTTAAGTACTCATTTAAGAATTACATTAAAGGAGTCAATAATCCTTTGAAGTCAAGACAGAAGTCGAGTCTAACTACAATAATTTATTAGAAATTTCTCACTCTCATGGTCATATTAAAAAAAATAATTAAACAATAAAAAAAAATATGAAACATTTCTTTAAAATAAATTTGTAAAAATTGGACCATGGTGTTCAATAGTCATTTAGGTAATGTTTAACAATTTATGTCCGTAGAAATATTTTATTTTATTTTGAAAAATATGTAAACTTAGTGCTCTGGAAATATGATTAACATTTATTACTTATTTGGTACATTTTTTAAATATCACCATTTTCAGTAGTAAAGGAGTTGTTAAAAAAATATATATTCCTGAATTAAAATGGTTACTACTTCATTATAATTACGCTTAACACACTTTATGGAGTTATCATTTATGCTACGACTTTTTACATCGGATTATATGATTAATGCATATCCTGTATCTACCAGAAGCAGAGACGGCGGTACTAATAGGTTTAGAGTATTAGTGTTGTGAAGAAGTGAGGTGTAGCGTGTGTGGTATCCGGATGAGAGGAAGAACCTGAGGAATCAGACCACGAAATGACTGCCCTAGACCTGGAGGGAGCTATGATCTGAGCTGTTCCGGATCCGTCATTTATCACGCACGACTGGCCTAGGCCCACCCGGGCTCTATTATACTTTCTGGTACTCATTATATTACAACTAGGCAACTGCTATCACTCATATCATGGGTTTTTTTTTTTTGTGGCTGCTGCATACACTGTTCCAGTGAGTTGTCTAAAATAAATAAAAACTTCTTATTAATTAAAAAAAGTAACGTAAAACATTCGGAATTAATTATCCAGCGAATAGGAATCATATTAAAATCATCTTGAATCATATTTAAAGATATTTGTGTATTTAGCCCTTAAAAAGACCCGCAATGTGGATAGAAATGTTAGCTTTCCGATAAACGGTTCTGCTTATTTAAGATTTTTTTTTTACCTCCACCCTGACCTTTTTCCTCCACAGCATAAAATTAATTTGGTAAGGAAAATATTTATTATTACGGGCTATAATTTGTTATTTTTATGTTAATTAAATCTGTTAATTGGAATTTAATTAATTATCTAGGGATTGTCAGCTATTAGTTTTTGTTTTATGTACCTCATTAATTTTCGATTACGCGATTTTTTTTTATTGACACCCATGCATTAGAAAAAGGCTGTTCGAATTTGGCCAAAAGTCAAGAACCTTCATTTTTTCAAAAATGGGAAAACTATTATTGAGCTTAGAGGCACTAAGATTGACTTAAGTTCCTTCGTGCAGATTAGCTCTGAAGCTAATCTGCAAGTTGATACAGTTTGATATCAATTTATTGAATATATATATATACACCCATCTTTTTCATGTTCATAACTCACCTTCGAAAAAACACCGATATTTGAATTGTGTCACTTGAGCAATACTATTGCGATATAAAAATGGTTCATGGTTATGTTGAAAATGTCATCCTCTACTTTATTCTACAATAGTTTGAGCTAACTAATTTATTAATGCCATCGATCTATTTAATTAATAAATCGTACTATTTATCAAGAATCTAGATTTCTTAACCATGAACTCCAGCGCTTATTAAAGCACATATACTTAATTCACCGAAAAATCGATTTTCTGAAATTCGTTACTCTGCATTCAGATAATTGTATTTTAATCTGTATCTAAATATTTTTCATAGTATTTAAACCTAATAAAAATAAATAGTTGCCTCTGCTCTATGAGCTCTCTTTAACTTAGTGGCCACCCTTATATTTTTTCATAAAAATATTCCGTGATCCTCCTCTGAATTTAACATACAAAAGTTTCATAAAACTAAAATTAATCCAAGTTAATCAGAACTTTAATGGCTTGGAATGGAATTGGCCAAGCTATTTTTCATTTCGTGTTATTAAGTAAAAAACATACCAAAACTAACGAATATTTATAAACCTAGTACCGTTACCTGTAGGTTAACCTAAGTGGTTAGCATAATTCACAAGGTCGCGGGTAC
The DNA here is from genome assembly GCA_037127475.1 of Arma custos. NCBI lineage: Eukaryota > Metazoa > Arthropoda > Insecta > Hemiptera > Pentatomidae > Arma > Arma custos. Next base: position 59,009,285 of record CM073762.1, on the reverse strand, counting down.
CCAGTCCGACAGGTTGCCTTAGGATTTTTTAGTGGGAATTAAAATCCTCTTTAACTTGAATTTTGTTACTTGAGCAATACTATTTCTCCTCTTTCCCGCTTTCGTAAGACGTGAAATTCGGATCCTGATCCAATGCAGTATCAGGTACTCGTTTAAGATCGTTATTCTAATCGCACCTCGACAGGAAACATTTAATGGCAACATCGTCCGATTTCCCATACTAGCACAAAGTGACATTAAATGAATAAACAAACATTAGCTTAAGGTCAATTTAGTACTTAAAATGATTAAGGACTGCTACACTGGTAGCCTTTAAGTTGGAACAGCGTTGTCTACATCCTCTCATTAAAAGGAAAACATATCTCTGCTTTCTAACTGGACCAGTGCCCTTTGACTCTCCATGGGAAATTATCTGCGTGATTCTGCCCCTACTTTCCTTATTTCCAAGTTCATTTAATCATGAGCTGTATTAGATTTCGTGGGCTATGATATCCTCGTGAGCTTGTTTGTCCGATTTCTTTCTCTTTTTCCGAGATTGGCGTAGGAGCAATTTCACGAACTGTCTACAATGGGCGAATTTTAATTATTCGTTAACCTTAAGCCACGCTAAGAATGATATACTGCTTTGCTATTTACGGCAGGATCTTTATCCTTACTTGTTCTATCTTTAATAAGGCTTTTCTTCATAGCTTATATAAAAAATAACTGTAATTCTTAGAAAACCCATGTTCAGGGCCATTTCCGTTTCTTCAACACATGTGGGGTTCATGGACTGAAATGTTTATGATCTTGAAAATAAGTAATTATTATTAATAATTCTACTTTTAATCACTTCGTTCTCTCTCCCTTTCTCTCGCAACTTCTAATTGGCTGTTTAATTTACACTGCTAGTTTTAATAATTCCAGACGTATTGTAAATGATTAGTTGAGTTTATAGCTTACCATAATTCATATTACTGCTCATAGCTATTATTATTACAGTATGATTAAATTAATATTAATTGATTTGTAAACAAGTTGTTTACTTGATATATTTGTCTAAATGAAATTTGTAGAGTATATTGCTTCAATAAAATTATGTAGCCTCCGAAAGGTGAAAAAGTAACCAAGATTGGATAATTAGTGAAAAGAACAATTAATCTTATTTTTATCGTTTTATAACAAATTTCCAAAAGGCTTCTCTTAACTAGGTGGAAAAAATAACCTTGGTATTTCTTATTCTGCTAGGCGAGATAATTTGTCAATAACGCAATTCTTGCAATATTAAAATAAATTTAATTAAATCTTTGCATTAGAATCCTGACAAATCTGATTGTAGTCGAATTGATGAAAATTATTATTTATCAATATTAAGGGATGATTATAGAGTCACAAAATGAAACTGGAATGTGTACTTCACTTTTAACCTTACCCCACGAAAGGATATAAAGTAATCATTTGAATGGAATGTTCTTTTGGATTTATATTACCGTGACTTGTTTTGATTTTGCCGACGTGAGTTAGTAGAGGTTGGTTTAATGTAGCCGTGTAGATTATGCTAAAACACATGTTGGGGAAATGCGGGAGATTGCTGCTTGGTGCTCTTCCCACGATCCAGTTGGGCCCTGTCATGTAAATGCCTCCGCTTTTCTTATGCATATCTTCTTCCTTTACAACCATTCATACTCAAACATCGCCATCATTATTCCACATCATGTTTAAATAAATCGTCATGGTTAGCTGCAGATGGAAAGTCCGATCATTGCATCGTCGTGATGTAGTCAATCATGTATTCTTCTTGTTGATTCTGTAAAAGAATTTACTTAGTCATTTTCTTTTTGCAAGTATACAAAAGATTAAATCGTTCGTTTTCTTCATTTTCGATCGGTTTTTATTAGACATTTTCAGTTATTATCCGTATTAATAATATCGTGGACTTTCTTTCGTTCGTTTGGTTCCGAAACTAGACGGCTATGATTTTATTTGTTTTTAAAATTCAAGAGGAAGTTAAACACTAATATTCTTTACGTCGTGACTTGTTTTCGTGCCTAATGCATTATTCATGTTCTTTGGTGTCGGAAAAGCGCACATGATAAATTCCTGAAAGTAGAATATTTTGCATTAGGTCCGCTGGCTGTCGTTTTTCATGCGTTTGCTTTTTAAAATCCTCGTAAATCATAATAATAATGATAAGTTTGACATTTTTAGTGTGAAAAAGTGAGTGTTAAAATGGGAAATGTGTATATTTCGGTATTTTATCAAGAAATAAACGTTTATTTTAACAAACATATATCATTATCTGTACTTCGAAATGTTAGTTGAAACTTTTATTTCTTGATGAAATTATTAACCAAATCTACTCATTACCCATGATTACATAATCTTTTCCATACTAAACCTGACGATAACTTGTAGTTTTGGAAAATATTAAAAGTGAAACCGGATAAACAGTTTAAAGTTGTAACTCGAAGTGACAATCTGAGGAACAGGTGCATACTAGTTAATTTCCTTTGCTTAAAAAAGATAAATAGAAAAAAATGGAAGGGAGAAAGATTAGGAAAAAATTAAAATGCATGCTTAATAAACACAATAAATTAATTATAAGGATCGAAGAACTAAGTAGTTTTACGCCATCAAATAATATTATTTTTTGAAAATTGTTGTTGCTTTACCTCTAAGAAATTCATAATGATTCGTACATAATATATTTTTTATTAATGAGTTATTATTTTTCTAAATAAAAATATTGTTTAACATATTTTTCATTTGAAGTTGCGAACAGACATAGTTAGAAGGTGTTAATTGTTTAGCTTCATTACTTTTAAATTTCAGTTTATGGATTGTAAGTTTTTTATACTTAATCTATTTTCGTATTAGTCCGTTATGCCTTGGCCGTGTAACTAATATAAATAATGATTGGAATTTATAATTTATATTCCCTTTATTGGTTTCGACTGATACTGACTCCCATTCCCGGTTCTTATGTGTTGCAGTATACAGTTTCATGGCTTGCTTTCCATCAGATATACGGTACGACATTGGCTTTATTGCTTCTGTAGAGTGCATTTAGATTTTACTGGCCTCGTATTGTATTTCCGGTGTTGTTTTATTACCAAGTCAAATCTTTCCAATTTGAAATTCAGTTAAGGGTTTATATTGATTTATATTGTCGGATTCAGTTGCATTCGAAAACAATAATAAAGTAGTTATGTTATGTTATTGTCCTATGAGATAGATTTATAGGGCTACAGCTAGGCTAGGCATTTGATGGGCAATATGTGAAATGATGTGTTTCGATCTATTTTATCTTATGATTTTATTATTATTTTTTTTTAAATTTTTAAAGTTCATTTACATCTATGTAAATACATATTACACAAATTGGGCGATCTATGGTGTATTAGTTAGCATAACAACCTACTAAGCAAAATATTGTGGGTTGTTAGCACAGTAGGCGGCCCCATATGGCTCTAGGATTTTTAAGATGGAGTCAAAAATTTCCTTGGTTATGCCGTCCTTTAAGGGGAACCGAGCATGTACGGATTGTACTTGTTCCCTTATAGGCCTTCAAGCAATAGGAATATATTGTCCCAGGTCGTATTACAGCATAAATGCAATAAGTCAGCCAGTGGGACAGAATATACTGCCTGACTAGGAAAAAAGGCCTTATGTCCAAAAAAAAAAAAGAAAATCGAGTTAAGGTCAAATTACGGTTTTGTAGGTGTTTTTTTATATTCTGTATTTAATAAGTAATATTTGTCAGTCTAATTAATGAACATTAGCCTATCAACAAAAATATATTATGAGCAAACATGGGAGTTATGTTACGGTTTGCACTCCTGTTTGGAGATAACAAGACCTTAAGTCCCATTTTATACCTAAAAAAGCCAAAATCGATTTTTTTAAAAACTAAAACTGGTTTTTTTATTTTTTATATCAAATTATTTGATCCTTTAAATGTACATTTTAGAGAAAAAAGGGTGTAAAAAAATATATATTACGTTTTATTGAATATCTCAATTTCAAGTGAAGTGGAGTTAAGGCTTTCTTCCGAAGCAGGGCAGTGTAGGAAATATTCCCTAGTTTTCTGCATACGCCTTCGACACACACATTCTCCACATTATATTTCATTTTGGAGAAGCAGGACTCATCGATTTCAACAATTCGCTTTATTCCCATATAGGCCTTCCAGCAATCAGAATAAATTGTTGTCCCAGGTCGTATTAGGATTTATAATTAGGTTACATGTTAAATTTCTCAAACATATGGAGTTATTTCACATAAGTAATCATAATTACCGAATAAGTAACAGATATTTTAAAAATAATATGCATGCGTTTTCCGAAACAGACCCAATCCCTATCCTAATTAAATCCGGAAAGCCAAAATTTAGGGCTCCCATTGTAGAATCGTGCGATTAGTCATAGCAGCATAAAGTGACGTTAAATTAACAAACCTATACAATGAATAAATAATGTAAATATATACTAATAATTATTTCAATTAAATGATAGATATTTTGTCTTGAGCTTGAGAATATAGTTATTACAGTTCTGAATTTTCACTTCTGTCGGCTGTTCTCTCTACAGCCTATTTTGTTTATTTTTGTTAACCTAAAACAAAGTTGGTATTATTATTTATTCACGGTTTCGCCTTTAATAAGGTTTCTAATTGCACTGAGAGTTGCAGGTGTCAGCAGAACCAGCGGTGCTTTTGTTGTTTTCGTCAGAGGTTACTTGAATGCTTTGGCCTTGCCCTCTCGTTTTCGCACAGTTCAAATATTTCAGACATCAACCTGATTCAATTTGAAAGCTGATGAACTGTTTTTATTATGTTATTTAAAAAATTATTTGGGCTGTTATTTTTTAAAGTAGTATAAATCCATTTTGATCTAAAAAAAGTCGTTTATTCTTTTAAACGATTATTATTTCATATTAAAATTTAAAAGCTGTATAATGTTAACAACATGACATTTGCTCATATTTTTAAATTAATTCAAATCAAAACCCTAAATTAATTTCGAAGAAACGCTTGAAAAGACGGACTTTCTTCAATTTCAATAATAACAGCTCATTTCTTGAAATTTGGAAATAGTTTATTTTTTAACTTACAATTAAAAATATTTACTAAACATAAAATTGATTTAACTAGAAAAAAAATTGAACTTAATCGCTAAAGCTGTTATTATATATTTATACTTTTATATATTTTTTAAAATGTCAAGCAGGATATACAAGTTAGTTTCATTTCTCAATTACGACAAATATGCTTGTGTTAGGCCTGTGGGAGGAAAAACGTGTGTTCAATAATGCCAAATAAAAACCTCATTCAGCTCACGACGGTTTTATTGTAAAATTGTAGGACATTAAAATTCAAATAAGCGATAATAAATATCACATTTCCTCTAATGTTTTAGAAATTTATCTCAAATATGAAATGCATCATACACTCTCCTTATAGTTTTTTCTTTTTAAAAATTATTCGTAGGAGTCTTTTTTTTAGGGGGGCTGCAAATTCATGATTGGAAGAGGCAACCTACTATTAAATATAAAAAAACAGTGATTTTTTTTTTTTAAATCCCAACTAAGAAATTAAACAGTTCATTATTAGGTTACCAAAACTGTTTTTAAAAATTACTCTACATAGATTTATGTTTTCTCAAGTTATTAATTTCGTTATTTTATTATTCTTATGAAGCCTTTGTCTTGGCTTTTAGCAATTTTTAATGTTAGAGCCAATTTAAAACAAAATTATATTAAATATTTTTGTTAATTTTTTATTTGAATTTTCTATATATTGTGTGTATTTAAAAAATAGGAGTATGAAACAATAAGGGTTACATTACTCCCTTAATTAGATAAATTTATGACTAGTCTTCTGTTTTAAATTGAACTTTTATTATTATCAAATAATTTTTAATGTTGCATTTCATTATCATTACGTGTTTTTTTCCCACTCGTACTTCTGGATCAGATTGTTCCTCTTGATCGAGAGATCGTTTTTTTAATATCCTTTGTATGATTTTGTTTTGTTTTAAATAATGAATTTTACACTTTAACAAAAAGTAAAAGTGTGAGTTTCGTCTCATGCAAGAGACCCCCCTAACTGTACATTATTTGCAAGAGAAGTTATAAATATATAATAGTTTTTTTTTCATATAAAATCATTATAATGTAATAACAAACAGAGCTATGAGAGATCGTTGAACCGAAAAATCAAAATGAACCAAAAATAAATAGCGCACGCTAGGCTTGAATACACATGAATTTAACAAAATCTATTTTCCGACCCAATCTTACTCCAAGCTCACTGATTTAAGGCTGACAATCGGTCACTAAACTTGGATCCTTTTAGATCGTTTGAAGATTGCAAAGTTATTCGTCTTGTTATGCTGTTGGAAGAGATAGGGTGGTATTTGATGCGAATTCTATTTTTAGTGTTGATATTAACTGGAATTTAAGGAAGCAGATCTGTATCTGTGTTTATTTTGAATCTTTAAGTTGTACTGTTTTGAATCACTTGTCCATAAGAACCCTCGAACCCACTTGAAGCTGCTATCCCACTTGGCTGTTAAGTGCTTGGGGTTGACGACCCTTAAGGGTGTGCTACCGGGGTTTTGATGTTCCCTTTGGCTCATTACTCTGTTTTCTGACCCTATCTCCATACGGCTAAAGATAGGAGGGATATCCTGGAACCTTCGCCGACTGGAGGTTAGCCAACAGAGGAGTCAACGATCTCCAGCATTTAGCCCTTCAGTATTCTTAGCATCAGCCTCTTTCGAACTCTGGAATAGCCTTAACATTTGCCAGGTCCTTTTATGTTTCTGGCGAAGGGCCTCTTCCACTATATCTTATAATTAGGCTGAAAGAGATCGGGCGTTTATATTTACATGGTTTATTGATTTCTCTTTCTATATATTAAACAAAGATCCTTTGAGTCCAGTTTTGTATTATGAATAACCCAATGAAATGAGAAACGTATTTCAATCATTACTCTATTTTTTCGTCTCTATTATATTATTATGTCTTGTAAGCTTTAGAAATGAATAATTATACTAACCTTGACAGATCTGACATACTGATTAATAAAATATAAAAATAAAAACCAATGGTTGTTTTCTTCCTTTCTTTTTTTTTTTTTTGTTAACAGTTATACAGACTACAATGTTTCTTTGACAACGTTTATGCAGGGAGGTGATAGGTTGTAGATCACGTTCAACTGCTAGATTTCCCCCCCCCCTAGTTTGAGTAAATACTTTATAGAGGCTGGGTGAGCCCCAGGAGGGTCATAGATCACATAGGATCCATCTCTCAGATTAAATAAAATCTGCTGGCGGAGGAATTTGAACCAAGGACCTTCAAACACGGGAACCTCCTCACTCCTCTCCCTTAGGTTATGATTGTTAATGCGGTGGATATACTGGCGGAACATTGTACCATTGAACCCTGTTACGTAATTAATAATAATCCAAAGATGCTAGATCAATAATTTTCTATTTTTTTTTATTTAATAATTCTGTGTAAAACACTTCTTAAAATTTTACTTTCTTCTCTACTGCACCACTTTCACTGTCCGATTATAATGGCCCATGTCGCTTATTAACGGTGCTGGCAGATCTAACCTCTTTCGGCTGCCAACAGGGGACATCGGAAGTAACGACTGGGCTTTGGTCCAACACTGGCTGGAATGGGAGATAGAGTAAGTTAAATAAGAACAGCTGTAGTGTTTGGCGTGTGTAGGCAGTCTTAAACAAAGAGTTCAAACTGGTTCATTAAACAACACAACAATCCTTATCCACCATCGTTAGCTATAATTAATTCCAATATCGACAATTCCTAGGAATACCATTGCCATTAATGGATATATTATTCTTTTTTGTATCCGCCATCAAAGTTACGTTGTAAATGTCAAGGACAAGGACTACGTCAGAAAACTGATAAATGTCTTAAATGTATTTTTTTTTTTTTTTGCGGGACGTTGTTCTTTTGTTGCCAATTCCACAGATGGGTTTAATTCCGTTATGCTTTATTTTATTTTTTAATGGCCATAAGAGTGAGAGGTTTTTAATTCTGAATAAGCCAAACCTTCCACGTTTATTATTGATTTCTTAGTATTATTCACTCCTTTACTGGTATTCTATAGATTATTCATGTACCGATAATTTTATTTCTTTTCAAATTTTCGTTAAGTACAAGTATTAAGATTCGACATTAGATTTAAAAACAATCGATAACACATTCTTTTTAGTACGGTTTCTAATCCCTAGATAGATAACTTGTTTTTCAATTATAATACATGTGGGTTCTGACCCAAAATTTAGGAAAGCTTGTTGAGCTTAGTATGTCCCGAATCCCATACTCATATCCAATACTATAGTACAATATTTTCTTAATTAATTATTTATTTTATTGTACACAGACAAACCTTAACATATCCTTCGTGAGTTGTAATGCTTCAAATTTCTGTTTTCCTTAATTAATAATAATATTAGATAAAATATATTCTAGGTGTTTTTTTTTTTGTTTAACTGCCTTTTCTCCATAAACATGAAATCTGTGTCCACTCGAACTATTTAGACTGAATAAAATGGGGCATATGTTCTTTTGACAGTTTATTTTAACCTCAGATTTTAAATGTAATTTATTTCTTTTCTACGTTTTCTCACTAATACGTCATTGTTGATGGCAAGGAACTAAACGAAAACACAGTAAAGGTATTTGTAGGGAAAATAATTACAGTTAAAGCTACTGAGATGTGCGTCAGGACATGCATAGAGTGCATTATATAATTTAAAAAAATAAATGCTATTCTAAAAATTCATGGATGAACAGGAGCTGATACATTCGCACAGAAACTCACTCTTTCGTGGAAGGACCATGGTTCCAACATCATCTGATATTCTACGACTAAATTATCTTTATTACTCATTAACATTTAAAAACTAAGAATTCTTAATTATCTTATTAATATTCCCCACTATTATTATGAACGATGACTATATTTTCTGACTTGATTCAAAAAGATGAGTGACTTTACCCTTCTTAGTATCCTGAGTATTTCCTGGCATCTCTCCAAATTATCTAATTCCTCCTTACAGTTTTGTTTCCAAACTCACCATAATATTTGTTGACAAGGGGTTGGGATCTTTATATTTTTTAATTCTACATACCAATTAATTTTCTACTTTTTAATTGTTGTAAACAGTATGCCTATTTTGTCCTTTGCTTTTTAATTGAGTTTAGATATTGGTTATAGATGTTGGATCCAGTGAGCCTGATCCTTCAACTATTAGATCGCTGATATGTAAGTAATAATCAGGTTGAAGGTTGAACTTTCACGTCACGTTGAAGTCTTAATTCCCCTTTCTACTTTGACCAGCATCCGCGGTAGCACAAGATTGACCGATCGAAGTGGCATTTCAATATAGCTTGTAAGATATGTATAGTTGGAGGCGTATTAAACAGTGAGGGGTGAGTGAGGAGGGTCCTATCAGATTAGTGGCAAGAAGTTAATGGATTCGGTTGTCTTGGAGATGGATGGTATCCCACTGCACCACTTCTCCGTGCCTTCAAAGGTCTCTCCTGTACTCTCCGGTTATCCGTCTTCTGTCTTAAGAGTTTTTTTTCTCTTCATCTTGTTCGTTTAATGAATAACTCTATCAGTGTTAGATCTGTTCGATAAGAGCCTTTAGTATCCGGTTTCATTATTGTGGAGCAAGGCTTTCCAAGTGATGAACTTGAGTCATTTATCACGGAGGGTACAGTTGACGACTTGTTGAGAAGAGTATGACGCTGCCTGAGACTTGTGTTTCTTTATGGGCCGCTGTAAAAAAAACCATAAAATGATTCGAACATCGTAAATGCGTTTGATCTAAATAACTGTTTTCTTCTTTTTCTGTTGGTACTTACCCGTTAGTTTCAACTGTCTTATGAATAGCATAGTACAATGATTGGCCGATTCGAGATTTTCACAAAATAAATAAGATATTCATAAATATGATCGAATACGTATTATTCCACAATTTCAAAAATTACACATATTTTTCGCTAGTAATGTCTATCACAGTACTTTGCCGCCTTATTCCTCTTGGTTTTATTCCGATTGTAAATCTGAAGTTTCAGGGGCATAAAATTGCTAGAATTTTGGAGTTGTCCGTTTTTTGATCCTTAAATGAGCACTAAGAAAGGAATTTAGATAATCCAGGGATTCAAAGATTGTATGGTATCCGTCAGTTTACAGAAGTTAGACATCTGAAATTAGGGATTTGCGAGTAACTTATAGTTAAAAGAAAATAAATTATTTATTTAAAATGTTAATTACAATTTTATTTATTACCCTTTTAACTGCCACGAAACTTTATGTCCTTTCTGGTTACATTACAATTTTATTTATCACGCTTTTAAAATTTGTATTTCCATTAATAAAAAGGATTGTAAGAGGTGTTAAATAAACACTTTGTTCCCAAATAATTCTGTTGACAGTCTTACATTTTATTCTGTCACGAGATCTAACTTAAGTTTTCATTCTAATAAATAGTTCCTACATCAATAGATCCTTTCGTTTTCTACTTAGCGGTAAGTGAGCCAAGGCGTTTGTTTTTATTATACCTGTAAGGACTTATTATTATTCGTTAAAATAGTTGTTAATTATTGTATGTAAATCCTATCTTAAGTTGGAGCTGTAATGTTTTTTAAGTTTATGCTGAAAGGAACTGTTAGGAGTTGTGCGGCATGTTGGAGAACAAATTTATAAGTTCTTTCTTTGACCCAAGCCTCATTAATTAAAAATATTCTATTTCTGTGTTTACTGTTAATCCTCTATATATAGAAACTCCTGTTAGGACCGGTTCGCTTGGTATAATTGTAATTACTATCCCTTTTCAGTTCTGCAGAGCTGGCTTTCTTTCCTGTATTCTAATAAGCCCTGACTGTCTATCAGCTTAGGAATCGATGATGTTCCGTCAATTTGAGAATTGATTCTCGTTTGATGTGCGAGAGTGCGTGGGCGTGTGTGTATTTATTATATTTATATATGTATTTATTTATAAGATAAGAAGCATTACAATAAATGATGAAAACACATTATAAATATTTTGGGTGGTAGATGGAACTTGGGAGTTTTAAAATCTATATAAAATCATGATGTTAGAATCATTAGACTATCGCACATGTTAGTTAAAATTTTATTTGTCAAGGCATTTGATGTTGATACGTCTGTTGGATGTAAAAAGTATTTTATTAATATTAAAACAATTCAATTGGTAAATCCAGTTTAATAATTAGTCCGGTTTGTCTTTGGTATTAAGTTATAGCAAGTCGATCTATTGATTTATACCAATTAAAAAATCTATATATGTTGCTTATTGAACTAAAAAAGGCAGAAATGTAAGATGCACTTTCGAATACTGTTTAGAGCTGTTGAACTTGATTAGCAAAACTAAAAATCCACCTTGTGTGGCTTGTTTTTTGTATAAACGTCACTGGAGCAGGGATCTACTACGGTGAGATGAAACACGCTAAGATTGCTTTCAATGGGAGGTTTCTCCATCCACGTTTCGGCGTGAATCCCATTGGGGAGGTTTGCAAAAGAAGATGAAAACCAATTATGTGCTAAATGGGATTTGCATTATTTCTTTCAATAAACATATTATACGGTTTACCCCTATACATAAACCTATGTCTATTCATTTTATATCACTTAATACCGCTAAGCTACAGCGAGAGTTCTAAATATTTCTTCTCCAAGTATTATTAGGACCGGGATCTTTAACGAGTATATGCATTGTACAGGATAGATACGTCCCTTGCGAAGGACAGCATAACCATGTGTTTGTAATTTTGTTCTCTATAAATAGAATAAGTAACTGTAATCATTGTTATTGTAAGAGGAAAATGGTGAGGTATTTTTTTTATTGTATATGTCAAACTAAATTATATATAATCACTAGCTTATGCCCGCGGCTTCGCTGGCGTGGAGTTTGGTCTGCCACATAATGTTTCGTGAAAGATCATTTTTAATAAATAATTTAATTATTTCTTAAAAATGTAAATTACTCGCACATCCAAAATTTCAGATGTATAACTTCAAAACTGACTGATTCTATACAACCTTTGAACCCCTATTATATTAAAGGGAAAAACCCTTAGCGTGGAATTATCCAAATTTCTTCCTTAAACTATACAAAGAACCTATCTACAAATTTCAAGATGCTAAGTTCCTGATTTGCCTTTAATTATGTACTATAATGGATTCTCCACAGTACCTAAAAAACTGTCGGGGAGACAAGTGCCCCCCAAAATCCGCTTTGCTGTAGCCTATGTGTTATTCTGATGTATAACCTATATTACTGTAGAGTTTCATCCAAATCCGTTCAGTAGTTTTTGCGTGAAAGAGAGACAAACATACAAACTTTCGCATTTATAATATTAGTAAGATTAATAACTTGAATATATAAATCAAGGAACAAATATTTTCAATCAAGTATACAACTTAAATATTAGAAAGCAATAGTAGTTTTTTGTGTATAACTAACTATTCTTTTCGCTTTAGTCTGATGGTTGTTGTGATTCTCTTATATACTTCTTCCATCGCGAGTATACTAATTCCAGCCTTCCAGTTCTTACCTAAATATTTTGGTTGTAGGACGATGAAGATAACAGGGATCGGTTATTTGTTTTTTCTTCTCGATCCTGCTTCTTCCGCTGAAGGGTGCATTTGGTTTACGTCCCGATTAGGATGCTGTCTGTTGTCCAGGTCTGCTTTTCTCACATAAATAAAGAAGATGGGATTTAACTTCGGGCCGAGGGAAATCCGTTGACAGGCGGGAACCTTTCTTGTCTGAGAGATGGGACCGTTATCATTATTTCGCCTCCGCCTTCTGTATCTTCAAGTAGATGTGAACCGGTCGTCTGCCATTGTCTTGTCTTGCACTGCTTTTATTATTTGTTCCCTTTGTAGCTTTGATTATATCTCTGTTGACTTTTGGAGTATCAGAATACGAGTGATCTAATTATTATTTTAAAATTTATGGATGATTCTTTGATATTTATTTACAGAGTTATTAGCTGTTCATTGAATATTTCTCAAACATTATGTATCGACCTTCGTTATAGAACCATATATCAAAACAAAAATTTCCTTTTGGTTATTAAAAATATAATCTATAAGAAATCCTCTACAAATTCTGAATGTTTGCGATTCCACGAAGAAAATGGTGCGGGTGGAGATCAAACAATAGTCGATCAATATTTTAGGAATTATTTGTCTTACCTCCATCCGGACCATTTAGTCTCAATATTTATTTGTTTAATGACTGATTAATGTTTCATTGTTTTACGAGTATTATCCGTTTTGTGTTTTATAATTACACATCATTTTATAAATATTTTTTATTTATTTTATCGTACTAAAAATATAGGGCATACATCCGTACCATTTTCCTGGAAAGGGATAATTGTTATTTGCAGTGTTAAAATGGTTTAAAAGCTTGTATCCAATTTCCGTTTGACTTTGTTACACTTATTCCTCTTTCAATCGTTTGCTCTCTTGTTGATCATACATCTGTTCTTTATCCTCTGTTGTTTGTTGATATTATCCATTTGAGGCTTCATTTAGCCCGTTTGTAACTTGCTCCTGAATAGTCCAACCCTCGTTTTTTTTCTTTCAAATTTGTTTATTTGGAAGGCCCTTTCTCGCTTTGGACGTTAAGAGCCTTCAATTACCTGATCGAATTTCTTAGAATGTCAGAATTTTGGTAAGGATTTCACTTTCTCTCATCACGTATGGACACAAATCTATAAAACAAATATATTGTTTTAACTAAAAAGCTTAAATGAATATTATTTAATTAGTATTCTCATTTATTTTTTTACCTTTCTGATATTTGGAGAAATGAAAAAAAAAGGGTTTAGCATTCCCCACGCGCTCCATCATTATACGTCAGCGTGATAATTCCAATCTACCGCCAAATTATTCGACATTGCTATGGCTATGTGACAACTTGTCACAACGGTGAATTGTAAATGTACCTCCGCAAGGTAACGGTGTGTTTCTGCACTACTTTGGCTCATATCTCTGTCATCTTTCTAATCCTTTGCATTTTGGATTTCTTATTGTTACATGCTACAAAAATTATGTTTAAGCTATATAAAGAAAGTTTCTTGCAATTTTTGTTTTACTAGTTAGCCCATGGTGTAGGTTTTTTTAAAGTTAACTCTTCTGTTACATTATTACCGCATAGTATATATATATATATATATATATATATCTATAAGTACAAATTTATTTTAACCTGATGGAAAAAAAATACTTTATATGAACTAAAATTGGAATATTACAGAAACATTCATTAGAGTTTATAGAAATATTTCTGATTTTTTATTGGAGTTAACTCCTTAAGAAACGAGTTTCATATTTAGCCCGCGGTATGAAAATTATATTTTATATGATCCCTGGTTTTTATTAATTTTATTATATTTTTCTCTTTAATTTCAGTTTAATAGCCTAATTAACGTTTTATTTATAGATATAAAAAACGATCAACGGATTTTTATGTCTAGTAATTCAAATTATATAGTTAATTTCCGTGAGTCTTTTGAAAAAGTCTGAGCTCAAAATATTTCATAATATTTCCTGTATTTTAGTTTTAGTTTTTTTTTCCTTGTATCATTTGTAATCTCATTTTATTATGACAATTAATTATAAATTACTAGTACTTGCAAAAACAGGAAACGTTTATAAAACTTTATATTGATGAGGCTAAATTTATTTTTTTCTCATTCACTTATATTTTGAAAATAATTTCAATAGTTTTACTTATTGTTTTATCTTTATACATATTTTAGATATTTTTCGTTAAATTATTTATACTTATTGTAAATAAAGCCCCCTTTTATTTATAAATGTAATAGACGAAATCCACAAAATATGCAAACGCATAATAATTGGGAAATGAAACATGAGAACTGTGCTCATAAAAAGCCTCTTATATGCGGACGACATAGTCCTAATAGCCGTCACCAAGACCAAACTACAAAAAGCTCTGATAGAATGGGAAGAACAGTTGCTCAGGAAAGGGATGCCAATTAACACCTCCAAGAGTAAAGTGTATCAAGAAGATGCCCAACTGATATGCAACGGTGAGATACCTGAGATAGTGAAGGAATATACCTACTTAAGGAGCGTAATTAGCAGCTCGGGTAGGATAGATGCAGAAATATGTAAGGCATATGTATTACCAGACTACCAATAGCATCATCGGCCACCGCGAAGTACGAAAGAAGACCAAAACGCATATGTATAAGTCTGTTTACTTACCTGCACTCACCGACGGCGGAGAAAGTTGGACAATGCTGGACAGGCACTCTAGTCGCATAATAGCAGCAGAAATGAGGTTCCTTCGCAGATCTGTCGGGAGAACCAGAAGAGATCGCATCAGAAACGAAAGCATTAGAGAGCGACTAGAAGTTACAGACCTTAAAACCACTCTAGAAAGACGGCAACTCCAGTGGTTTGGACATGTCTGCCACATGAACGAGGTTAGGAATCCAATAAAGGTATTAGAGACTGGACTCACAGGAAGGAGATCGCGTCGACGCCTCAAAATTACATACTAAGAGTATATCCAGAGAATTAGAAGCAAAAGAGGCAGATCCCTCAATGAAATGATCCGGCTAAGAAGAGTCCGAGAAGAATGGTCACGATGGATTGAGGCTCCTCGACGTTAGCTAATGGCACAAGTGAAAGATAAAGAAGTAAATTAGCTCTCACATTATTGTAAACTCTCCCGACTGGGATTCAATTGATTTCGATTAAGCAGGCTTGATAAAAATCTTAGTTTAGTGCAGGCCAAGCTGATAGGTTTGCAATAAAGCCTGACTTTCTATCAAGAAAAAAACTTGAAGAATTTGCTGTAATTAAACGGTTTTTTTACTATTTTAACGCGTTCGTGTTAAAATGTGCGCAGCGGATTTTCGATTATTTTAATCACCTCATTTAGTTAATTTTAACTTAAGAATGTAAGGAATTTGAGGCTAGTAAAGTAAGTTTTTCATTATTTATTTCTAGTAATATCTTCGAATAAAATTCAGGTTTTGATAGTTACTAAGTTTTAAACAAATTCGTAAACAAACCAAATATTCAATGTTGATTCCATTTAAACTTAAAAAAAAAAAGTTATAACAAAAAAGTTGGAAGGTAAAAGACTATAAGAGAATTTCAGGCAAAGATGTGGTTTTAAAAAAAAGTGACATAATTGATATGAATTATATTTAGGTCAGAATCTATATGTAGATATTTTGCACATGATATTAGTATGTAGATATTGTGAGCAGGTCACAGTTGTTTTTATTTATTACTTTACTATTTAATCAGCCCTCAGAATATTTTTAATAATTACACCTTACATTGTGATAAGTATGTGAAAAAATCTAGTAGATTTAGTCTACTGAAAAACTTTTGCTTCCAGAAAAATGTGAAATTTCATATGCCGCTTTTAGTTACATTTTTAATTGTATTTACTCCTGTCAATAGCACAGTGTTAAATAGAAGTATTGTGTGTGTTTGTTTTGACACATTAGTCAATACACTACTATTATTACAATCCCCTGTATTCATTGTTTAATAAAACCTATGTTTGAGAAACTTACATTTATCTAGAGTTTTAAAATTGCTTTATTTAAATATTGTGGTTGTTGGATATCATATTTAAATTTAGTCGTAAGACATTGTAACCTCGATTTCCCCCCCTCCATGATTAGAAAACAATGCATGTTTGAGATATGTCCTTTTAACTAAGCGTAACGGATTCTTTCATTGCTTAAAAGTAATATTATAATACACGTAACATGTATTAGTGAATTAACCTTGAGGTTGAGGTAGGAGGATGTGTTTTATATCTCATGGAAGCTAAATCTTTAAAATAAATCATCCAAGACAACTTCGACATATACATCTGTCGTCCATCTTTTCTTCTCAAGCTTGCAGTACATCCTGTACCAGCTGATATTTTAATTGAATTCAATCACTTTAACGAAGATAACAATTTTCATACCATAGTCTAGGTTAGGTTAGGTTTTATTGCTTTATAGACGCACAACATCTATGGTCATCAGCGTCTTTCTTCTTTTGGTTCAAATATTTATTTCATTATTTATTCATTCATCAGCGTCTTTCTTCTTTTGGTTCAATATTTAGTTCTTTATTATTCTTTTGAACTTTTATTTCCATTTAACCTATAATTATTGTATTTTACTGAACATATTATTTTCTTTAAGAAAGGTTATCACTTTGTCTATATTGTCCATAGCCTATATGTTTCGTTTAAATTTGATGAAATTTAGTGCATATATGTTCATCCCAAAAAAGGTTTATTTTCTAAGCTTTATAGGGTTAAAAACCCCATAAATCCTATATAAATTTGAAATATCGTATTTTATTGCTGTGAAAATAATTTCTAACATGATTTAATTCATGAGTTTGAATATTAAATACTTAAAAGTCTATATATTATTGCTTTCTTATTCTTTTACAACGCATTCAATCCCTTTATCAGTTCATGGATTCAGCTGACTTGATAACAATCATGAACTAGTCTTCTCATTTATTTAAGTATTGATTTCACTCTGCTTTCTAAACTCCATTAATTTTCAAATAATTAGAAAAAATAAATTTTAGATCACATAATTAATAATAAAAAAATGTTATATTTTTTATGTCCTCATTTTTAATCATCCTTTTCTTTTTGTTTCAGGTAAGTTCTCTTCCTCTCACGCTATTAAATCTTCATTATCGTAAGTTATAAATTTAGTTTCAGTGTTTTAACTGTATTTGTATTTTTATTTACTTATTATTCTTTAAAGAGATTCATCTGAAAAACTACCAGGTATTAGCTAACGTATTGAGCCAGGCACTCGATGTTTTGGGAACTTAACAAGGCTAATGAGGGATTATGGGAAAAAAAAGACAAGAACAGAAGAGCTCTTCATGAATACTGGCTCTATGATTGGTTTTGTTAATATTGGAAAAACAGCTCGCTCCAATTATGGGGAGTTCTGTCCTTGAAGTTAACGAAAAATATGGTTCCTCTGTCATCTCTTTAAGGGCTAGCTCATAATCCCTATTTTGGCTAATTGATAGCTGCTGGTTTACATTTTCCACTTAAAGGAGTCCTTTAAGAGTCTAATTTGGTCCCGCTTCGGTTTTTTTCTCCCTGAAGTAACCTATATTTTACATAAATTATTTAAGATAAAAAAAAGAAAACAAAAGGTACCACTATTACTCATGAAGAGTCTTAGGTTCAGTAAATGGTAAAGGCTTTGTGGGACAACGGTTGTGCAGGTAGGTTTTTCCTACAAGATGACACTCAACCGCTAGGTTTCCTCGAAATTAAAGGTATCCACTGCCTCAGAAAGGTCTGTAAATTATACGAGGTCTATCGCTGGCTGTTAACAGATTAAGTCACAGCGGATTTAAACCCGGGACCTTCATCAAATCAGCTCAGTGTGATCTTCTCTCTGAGATGCCACGTTCCTCTAATGTTTTAATAATTAAGTCATTATTGTCTTAATTTCCTTCGTGTGATATATCTGAATTTCCGATGATTAAGTCAAACTTTGTCCAGAGGGGTATTTAGAGAGAGAGTTAATTGTATTCAAGGAAGCGGAATGTTTCTCGTAGTTTTTGGCTTGGAATCGAGTCATAGTGTAGGGAAAAAAAAACCTGTACCGCTACAAACGTACGCTAAAACCCGTGAGCGGGCCTGGGGTTCAGTGCATGGTAAAGACTGTACTGTTTCATGGACAACGGTTCTGCAAGGAGGTGACTTGTCCTAAATCACGCTCAACCACCAGATTTTTGGTGGCCCCTTGGGTCCTAGATCCTATATGATCCATCTCCGGTTGCAAATAGACTAAATAAATGTCTTGCCCACAGCGGGATTTGAACCAGAATTTTCCGGCATGGCAACTCAGTGCTCTACCACTGAGCCACCCTGCTCCTCATAGTGTAAGTAATAACTCCATATTCAACTAATGGCTGACTTAGCGTCTAATGCACTATGAGAATAACCAGATTCCGCTTCTCGACGTACAAAAACTATTTTTGGACAAAGTTCGACTTGGCCATTTATTCGCCGGGGATGCAACTATAGGTTGTATTTGGCTAAATTATTACTATTTGGCAGGGATAGTTCAGAGCATAACGTTTTGTTATTCTGTACTTCCTTTGGTTCAGCTGATCTGATAGCAAAGTTAGCGTACTATCGTCGTATCGTCGGGTTGCCAGAGACGTTTTTGGGACGTTATTTTCTCTGCCAGTTTATTAAAATAACTAATTTCCTATCCTTGAATTCTAGTCATCATATTTCATTTATAAGAAATTCAATTTATATTTTTATATTCATTGATCAAGACTCTATTCATATTATGTTTTCGACGCAATATTGAAATTTTAAATACTTCAGAACAAGCTCTTTACCTTGAAAAATATATGAGAACTAAGTTCTCTATAACAAAGTCTATACCTAAACAGTGTAATTTAAGCATTATCTGCCATTTCATGTATGTTTTTATGGTCTCTTAGTATATTAACATGTATACTTTTAGCTTGCCGTATGCATGTTCACTGTATACATGGATGTAAGTATTGCTTGAAAGTCAATAATGATGGAATAAGTTTTTAATAGTCTGTATTAGGTTTAAATCTTTGTTATCTCTTTCCCCGCTTAGATTAATGGCGATTATATCTGATAAAATTGGTCTCTTAAGTAAATAGGAATGTTTACTTAGATTCTATAAATAGCTTAAAACAGTATATTCGAGAGCCTCCATCCTGGAACTAAGTGCTCAGGATTTCATTATTATATGGCATACTAATGATAATATTTAAGCTGTTTACTTATTATTTAAGGTTTACCTGCTTCAAATATTCTGTGTTTAAACATGTTTTTTTTTTTGTTTAATTTTAAATTTGGTATAACATTCCTGCTTATTTAATTTAATGATTATTTGAAAATTTAAAAAAATGCTTATTGTTCTAATTTATTTTTAGATACGATCTTACCTACACGGAAAAACTGTTAAATGTTTAAGGAAAAAATGGTTTGACGTCAGTGCCATTCTTCCTTGTCTTCATCCGTCGAAACGTTTGGGATTCGAATTTATTAATATTATTCATTTAGTCATCAGTATTTTATTACATGTTTATAAGTATAATCATCATTTCATACTGATTTATTAAAGACCTAGTAGAATGATTTATTTTTCAACTCTGACAAACTTTTAAAGTTTGTCCAACAGAACGTTATTTTTCAATGAAAGGTGGATTAGGCTAAGCGATATTCCGTTATAAAGGTTGGTCTTTATATGATATCAAAAGAAAACAAATGGATATTAATATATTGATGACTAGAATTGAAATTATTACGGTGCGAAGTTGTTATAATCACAAATCTTCGCATTAATAAAATGTTTCTTTGTTTATTACTATTCCGAAAATCTTTTAACATCAGAAACCATGCTCCTATAGATACGTTAAACATAAATGCTTATATCATTATCATTAAGGAATAAAAACAAAAAAAAAACCATGAAGCATTGCCGGTATCTATTTGGCCTTGAAACTATCTATATGTATTTTACTACTACACCTCTAAAGTGTCTTTGGTTCAGTACGTGATTGATACTACCTTATTTTTAAGACAACGGCACAGAGAGGTGATTTGTTCGGGATCATGTTCAACCGTCTACTTTGATATACACTTCATAGAGGCTGTGGGAACCCGAGGACGTTGTGCAGATCCCACTGAGTCGAGAATGATAGATGGATTTTTTTTTTAATATAAATTTATGTAATATAATTTTTCTTCAAAAAGGTGGCTGAAATATTTTCGAGAATTCATGTTGTACGATATTCGTGGTATTGTTTAGAGAAATAATATATGGATAACTTTCCGTAAAATTGTGTACTATCTTTATGCCTTAAATAAAATCTTTAAATTTTTTTTTTTTATGATGCTGGTTTCAAATGATACAGTTAATATGATTTAAGTATATTCGTGTTATCCATTTTCTTCTTTGCTTCACAACATGTTGAGATGGCTTGTAGGGTGGATACTGTATTTCCAAGGAATACATTGTTTAACTATGTAGCAGGTTGACTGTTATAAATAATTTAGAATTTCAAATAAATGGAATGATGGGAAAGTATCACGATTTCTAACTAATTAATGAAGTTCATTTCCTACATTGCGAAAATATTTGAT
Source organism: Arma custos (assembly GCA_037127475.1). NCBI lineage: Eukaryota > Metazoa > Arthropoda > Insecta > Hemiptera > Pentatomidae > Arma > Arma custos. The sequence continues at coordinate 58,988,047 of CM073762.1, read as the reverse complement.
CTTCGTACTTTGTATAATTTATTGTATTTTCACTTCCATTAAATAATAAGCTCAGACACCCTGCTCGGATTTACAACGACGTCTATTTATGACGTGAGTTTTACACCCGCATTACTTTCACGCACGTTCCTTCCGAACGATCGCCTCCCGAGCCGTTGGGTATTATACCTCGCCTCGTTAAAAGGAAACGAGGATGAAGACAAAAAAAAGTACTTTGGGAATAAAAAATGTAGAAATATGAGAGAAGGAATGAGCCGGAATAATAACTGGCCTTTATGGCTCCCAGCTTTCCATCTAACCTCTCCCTGGCCCAGAAATTTTTAACGGCAGGCAAATCGGGTTTCAAATCTATTTTTTTTCTTTTCATCCAGTGCGTGAGCATTGAGCGGTGATTGCTATTAATGGACTTATAACTCTTAACGGTTCTGGATTATTATTGTAACAGTATTATGTCTCGTTAGGAGCTTATAGAGTATATTTTACATGGTCAATTTTGCTTTTTAAATCAATTCCCCGATAAGCGGTTAGAATGTGTTTCAATTAATAAAAAAAAAATAATCCATTTACCACTATAGCCCATGAAGGGTCTGGGGTTCAGTACATGTTAGAGACTATACTGTTTCTTGGACAGCGGTTGTGCAGGGAGACGATTTGTCCTAGATCATGCTCAACCGCCATGGGTTTTCACCTTCTTTGGGTGCCTAGTTTATAGAGGCTGGATGAGCCCCAAGAGGGTCCTAGATCCCTTGGATCCATCTCTGGCCCCTAACAACTGTGTTTCAATTAATAGTCTAACTAAATTTATTAGTTTAATCTATCTCTCAATTTAGCAAAATCCATCATACGTACTTTCCTTGCTTTAAATTAATTCTTAATGTTCTTAGGTTTAATCACAATTGTTTGTTATTAAGTATGGTGACATGGGTGAAAAGCGTATAACTCCAAATTTCGAAACTTTTACTGGGCTATCAGTTACCTATCAGCTGTAAACAAAATAGCGAAGACTTGAAGAACTTCCGACAACAGTGTCCTTTTTTTTTATTAAACAATGCGTTCTATCTCTGCTAAAAGTTAAAAGTTTAAAACATATCAAAAGTTGGACTAATGAAAGGAAGAAAAAGTTGGTGGTGCAGTGAATAAAAACACCTTAATAAGTTTATACTTATTTATTCATTTCGAGTTGATCGTCCTCGCCCCCGGTTGGTATATTTGTCCTGAAGATTTAGGCACAATTATGAAATTATGGCGAAATTATTATGAAATTGTAGGGCGAAATGTAGGCACACAATAAATTAGTATACACTTATTAAGATGTTTTTATTGACTGCACCCCCAACTATTTCTTCCTTACATGAGAAGTTACAGTCAACCATTTCTTCTCTAAAAGTTGGATTAGTTGCCTTTCTGCAGTTAGCAGATTCAAATATTGAAAAGAATTAACCACGGCGAAATAGGCCTTTACACCATTCAATTAAGAATTTCAAGTTTATCCACTTTTTGACTTTCGGATTACAGCAGTTCCTGGTCTTATACAGTCTCTGTTAGTAAATGAAAAAAGATCGACAACTTCTTATAACTGAGGATCAAAAGCGGATAAATTCCAGAAATTGACTTTTTCACATTTTCCGCTAGTTCAAGAAATGATTTATGCTCCCAAAACTCCAGGTTCGTAATAGGGCTAAAATCATAAAATTTGAAAAAGTTGATTTTTGAAATTTTGGAGTTATCCGGTTTTGATCCTAAACTGCTCATCTAGTGTTTTCCTGAGAAGAAATTCTCAACATTTTCTTGGGTTTTTTTCCAATTGTAACGTTACTTGGGTTCTTTATTTCTTATGTTTAGAAATGTATAAAATTTAAATTGATATAGTTCAAAAACCTGCGATTAATTTGAAGCAAATTTTATACATAGCCCTTGAAACAGGACGTTGTCTTGATATTATTTAACCAAAACCTTGAGGATTAGTTACTTTTTTTGGTTCAGAAGATTATAATTTGATATTTGTGAAGTCGTCTCATAAATATATATTTGATATTTGTGAAGTGGTCTCATAAATATATATAAACATTAACCTAAAGAAATGAATTAATATTTATGTAACTCTTTATAATATTAATAATAATAACTGGTTCTTTCAGAATGAATCTTTTCTCTCTAAAGTTATTTTCTCCTTTAAATAATTTATGAATCCTGCATAATGTTCATTTATCGACTCATTTGTTAATGCTGATATGTATATTCAAGGATTAGTATGCCAAGCAGTTCCTTGTATATTACTTTCCCTCCTAAAATAGAATATGGAGTCATTGCGGTTTTTCTTTTATAATAAAAGTTGTAGAAATATTCTTTCCTTTATTGTTCTTGTGGTCTTTCCCACAGGAAGCCTCAAAGACACATAGTGTCTGTGCTTCTTAGCGCTTATCCATAAGTCTGTAAATTGTCGCCATTTATGTTTATCAGGTTTATTAATAAACAATTATTTTAATCTGAATTATCTTTGACTATCTTGTTTAATTAAAGTTTTTTGGAAGAAAAATAAGTAAAAAAAAATATTCAAATACATAGATGCTGCCCATAGTTGAGAAGCGAAAACATGATTGAATTGATAGTTTAACTAAAATCCCATTTCTCTTAATTTTATCAATTATTTTAATCTATGATATATATATAAAAAAATCTACGGAATGAATGGCAGACTTTTTAATTATGTATATATTGATGGTTTTAGGCATGAGCTGGGCAGTATTAAATTACAAGAATATTAAATTAAGCATCCAATTATGTGAAAATAATTAAAACACGGTGAAATGTTCGATAATATTAAAATTAGTAATTAATCTGCAATTTTCCTGATAAGTGTTACATAATTATATTTTCTCCTTCAATTGCTGTAATAGTTATTGAAGATCTAAATTGCAATACCTCTGTGATGTTAAATAATCAAAGGCAACATCAATTAAAATTCTATGAAATTTAAGTCTTGGCAGGAAAAGAAAATTTTCTCTCCAATTTTTAACTCTATCGTAATAGCGATTGTAGAAAGAATAGTATTGGAAAATAATGAACGGTGTTTGATTAAATTGTTATTAAACTGCTTTCGCTCTTATCCTCAATATATATTTATATTTCTATAAAGAAATTTTATTGATTTCCTATATTCTTCTCCAAATATAAGCCAAATCGTATTCATTCATTGATACAAGATATTTTTGGAATTTATCAAAATTGATATAGGATCATTTTGAAAATATTAATCTGATTAACGTTAGTAGGTCCGTGTAATTAGTAAGTCCGTGGATTTGAATGAAGAGAAACCAAATTTGTACATAATATACAAATGGAAATTTTATATGTACATATTTATTTATCCACCACTTTGGTGCTCAGAATAAAAATAGGTTTCAAGTGTTTTATTTTACATCGTTGCCTAGAAAATAAAGAAAATGCTCAATGCACTCTGTGTGAAGATAAAGTCCTTTGTCTTCTACAGAAAACAGATCCTAAAACAGGTGGTATTTAAACATGAAGATGTAACCTTAAAGAAATCGTTTGGAATCTGCCTCGACCTAAACTTACGATTCCTGTGGGGCTTTGAAATTAATAGACTCGTTTTCAGTATCTTCACGTGTTTTTTTTTTATCATTTAATAATAATGTAGCAATTGAGTATTTATTTAAAAAAAATTATATTATTATTTACATCCTCAGTCATATCTGAAAAAAAAATAAAAAATTTATAAGAGGCATAATAGTCAAAATAATTCAATGCTTTTGTGCATATTTTGCAAAAATACACTCCACTTTATGGATTTAGTCCAGTTCTGAACTTGAAGTCTTGGGAGCATAAAATTTGCTTGAAATAACCAGTAAAAAATGTGAAAAAAGTAATTTTGGGGGTTTTGAGTTATGCGCTTTTAATCCTGAAAGATGCAAATTTTTGAACTTTAATTTTAAAGATTACCCACATTTTTTAAAAAGGACATTTGAACGATATTTCGTTTCCCAAGAGCTATATATGCATTTTCGGTATTGTATATTTTTTTGTAATTTAGATGTTTTAAAAATCACATATCTCCTAAATAATTTTTTTTTATTTGAATTCATATTTTTTATATCATACAAAAAGATAATGGGTATTTCAATTTCTGATCTAGTTACATTTTTATGCTAATAATATTCGTGTTTTCAAATGCAAGAAGATTTAAAAACATATTTGTTTTTGGTTATTCAAACGATTTTTTTTTTAGAGCAATATTTTCAACTCCACGATTTAGAAGTTTTCTATAGTTTAATTTAAAAAAAAAAAATCATTTCATCTTAAAAAAGCGTGTGTAGGATGTTATATGTTGTACATATTTTATTGACTAATGTTGGTAAAAGTTGAATCATTATGAAAACATCTTATAAAGCATCCCAACCCAAGTTGTTTTTAAGATGAAATGATTTTTTCTTTGTTCATCACCCTATTCTTATTTCAAACTTTCTGAAATTTATTTTCTAATTTTTAGTTGTTTTCTATTGATGTCTTTTTTTCAGGTTTAACTATTATTTATTTTCTACGTTTTTTCGGTGTTTGTTAGACAATTTTTAAGCTTATTTTTTGTGTAAAATAGTCCGAAACTCTTTATTTGATCCTGCCGGTAGTCATATCAACTAAAGATTCTTGCATCAAATATTAAGCCGTCTATGCCTTAGTACATAGCACAAAGAATCTGCCGCTAACCCTGAAGGTCCAGGTCAGGATAGTGAGACAAACTTATTAAATTATTTTATTGTCGGCGATAAGTGTGCAAAGTTTCAATTTAATTCGATGTTTTTAAGTATCCGAAAATAGAGCTCGGAATTTCCGTTACATACCTAAGTACTGATTAAAAATGTTGGAAAATCAAAAATTATCACTGAAATGAAAATCCCAACTCCATTATTTTGTCGTGTATTCTTGTAATTCCAAACATTTAACACTGGGAATAAAATCCCTGTTTATAACGTCCCCCTGTCTTCTCCACATTCCTTTAGATAGTATCCTTACTATCATGGGGATACTAACATATGTTTTTCTACTAATTGGTATGTGAACATGGCCATTCGGAGTGGAGTGCATTTCCTATTCCAGCGACTTTATTGCACTCTCTTTATAGAGGACTGGTTTAGCTTTGACCCTAACATTGGTTACGTAGGAGATGGCGACTAGAGAGCCAGTACAGCGTGGAAAGGAGAGTCCAGGGTCGCTGTGTGCTCGAGCATTACAGTTTGTTGCCCTCGGGCCTAATCACTGCTACTCAACTGCTAGCTTGTAACAGTTATATCTGAGCACCTGTTATTTTTATCTGAGTGAACGAATTTGTTTTATTAATCAAGCTGTCCCTTACCATATAGCTATGATAAGCGCCGATTCGTTCTGTACAGCGCAGTTATCGGCAGTGAGAGTTGAAAATAATTCTTTTATTTTTTTAAACACGCTTTTATTAGCTTCACTTATTTGTATGTTTAAAAACCTGTTTAAACCTGTAACACTACAAACTATGAAGGGTCTGTGGTTCAGATCATGGCAGAGTCCTGTACTCTTGTGCAGGGAGGAAATTTGTTCTAGATCACGCTCAACCACCAGATTTTTCCCTCTATCAAAGGCTGTGTGAGCCCTAGGAGGATCTTCCGACCGTTAACTATAACTGTAAAGCTAAGTATGTAACGGAATCTTAGGAAATTTTCGGTAACATCAAAACATCTGATTAAATTGAAACTTTGCAAACTTTTTAAGCACCGATGATAATCAACAATTTAATAAATTTGTCTCATTATCTTGAACATGATCTTCAGGTTAATTTTTCATATACCTACAATACATACGTATACATACAAATTACTATTGAAATAATTACAAATGAAATAGTACACACTAAAAAGTAGAAAATGAATATTTATTAAAAGATACCACATGGCAAAGAAGAGTTTACAAGTTATTTTAATATTTTCATAATGACTATTTTTACCCATATCAGTCGATTAAATTTTTATAACTATTAACATAAAGCACCCTACTTTTCTTTTTACGATAAAATGATTTTTTGTTCATCACTCTATTCTTATGTAAAACTTACTGATAATTATTGTACTTTTTAATTGTGTGTTTCTTCTTAAAGTGCGTTTTTAAATCTATTTTTTATTTATATGCGTAAATTTTATTTAGCAAGGATTTAAAGTTGAAAATAATTGTTATTATGAGTGATAAAAAGGTTCATACTAACTATAATCGCGCCATTAAAAGCCCACTGAGATTAAAATGCATGCCCCTATTCCTTATCTCAATTGCACTTGTTATCACTGTTACGACGTTTCGTTTCCTCGGAACACATACGATTTCCGTTTTATCTTTTAAGGTATCTTTTTTTTAAAAATAATTTAAAACATATTTACTCCAAATGATAATGACAACAAAGGGAAGGGGTGAGTAGTATCCATGTTTCTCTTTATGTGCATAATGATTATTGTAGTCGTGTAAAAATTAGTTGTCAACAGAAAGAGAATAAGTTTTGGCTTTATTTGTTATAAGACAGAAGTTTCGTATAGACTTACAGTAATCCTAAATTAAGAAAGAATATACCAAATCTTTGCAGACTAAATTGTCTAAGTATGTGTAAAAACAGGTAGAAAAAAAATGTAAAAAATATGTAGGTATTTGTATCTTTTTTGTATAGTGAAATTAAGGACATTTTAGAAATTTTAAAATGAGGGGTGGTGGTGTGTTGAAAATAAAATTTATTGATTGTATCTCCTGATCATTTTCGCCACTTCTAAAATTATATCCTATCAACTGTTTCCACACCAATAAGAACACGACTTTTGAGAAGTTCTATCCAGTTTCGTTATTGCAGAATTGTTCACTTTTTGACAGTTCAGTGGATTAATTAGTAATTATTACCAGAAGAACCAATAGATACGATATAGACTGGGGATCGTGATCGAGAAGACAGAAAGGTATATTAATCAAAAAATTTTACAAATTATTGTTTTATTTATTTTATTGTAATTATTATATATGAGGCGTTGAGATGCAGAATATGCATAATTTAGGTTATTATGAAATGATTATTTATTTGAGACAATTATTTTTAGAAAAATTAGATTGGCTTTGGCATGTTTTGAATGGTGAACTATATACCACCGGATAGAGGACGCTAAATTTGTGAAAAACATTAAAAAGATTAAAAATGATAAAATATGAATTTATCCCTTTTTGCATCTCCACGCCCTCGTATAAACCTTACTTTTTAGTAAGTACAGCTCTTATGTTGGTTTACAATTATAAAAGTGAGGGGTTAAGTCGGAGTGCTTTTTTTCATATCTTTTTCACTACCTTAGGTTCGGACTACAGCTTAACTTAGAAACAAAGTTATTGGTGGATTGAAATGTAGCATTACCATTTTGTAATCTAAGGCACTCTTTACGGATCCTTTGATTTCATTACAAAGCTATTCTAATATAAACACGTTGAGTTATTTAACTGATGTTCTATTACACACAAAAGTCATTTTATATTGTAATGAAGCATAGGAAGCGAGCATTGTAATAGCTGGTTCCGGAAATAGCAGGCCTGCCAACTGCGGCGGTGGACATCCTCTATCCTTTCGAACCTAAATCTCTTCGTCCGGAAGTCCTCCCGTCGCCCATATCAGTTATGATTATGGAATCATCTGTTTCGCCGGGCATCGGCCTCCGGTTAGCACCTGTGGATGTTCACGAAATTTCGGGATAATGCTCGCGTCGGAATTGGCCGATTCCGGGTTGCTATCGCTCAACATCAAACGAATTTCCGTAGACGCGGGTGTTGATGAAGGCGTTGATACCCTCCTATCTAGAAACCACACGTACTTATTGTCACGGTCCGCCTGCCCTGATTGCTGTTGTGCTCCGAATAACCCGTTGTACTTGGATGTAAGATCATCCAATGGAATTAATGAGAATTCATTAAACCTTCATGAAAATCAATGGCTTCCAAGAGTTCAATTTATGCATTGCGATTCCAAAACAGGAACTACGAGTGCTGAAGGGGCATTGCTTACTTAAAACATTTCGTCGTTACTACTGTAAATAATATTAAAAGCTGCTTTAATAATAACGGAAAATATCATGTCAAATAATGAATTAAAAAAATAAATCCTTATGATTCTAGAACCCTTAACTGGCCTACATGGCAGATTCTCTATTGGTTCTAAGACAACGGTTTTACAAGGAGGTGAATACGCTCAATCACAAATTGGGGGTACAACTTTTTTTTTAAGCTGGATTGGTCTTCAGATCTCCAAAGGGTCAATCTGTGGGGCTTATGACGTGTTAATTAATTTAATTAGTTTATCCTAATGCAAATAAACAGAATTATTGATGAGACAGATTATTGTATAGATCTACCGATTCGATTGGATATAACTAGAAATTTAATGCAGTTTATAACACTCGTTTAAAATGACTACATTTTTACATTGTTATTCCTGAAGTAGAATAATAATAATAAAAACAAAAAAATGTCACATGTTAAAAACGAAATAACGTTTTTCAGTAGTAGTTATATTTCTTATAATTAGTTTTTAGATTAGGCCTGAAGTATGGGAGCATCGGTTTTACTGATAGCATAATTCTTAAAAAATACATAACTTAATCATACATTTAAAACTATTACATGTATTTTTTTGGTTTTATAACGAAAACGATAATAATTCATTTGGTTAAAAAATTAATTATTCATTTAGAGAATAGTTCTTTTCATTATTTAATATTATTTGCGCCTTTCCGATGAAATTTCAAAATCACCAAGGAGTTCTAAATTTCTCTCATTACTAGATTTAATAAAAAAACCTGACGTCCATCTCACCAATATTCGCATCTACAATATTAGGGAAACATGCAAAATAATTTTTATTTTTTAAACTCAATTTTATTAATTTAAATCCGCCTTTATCGTTTCATACATTTTAAAAATAGAAAAAAAATCAGGAATGTTCTTGGAATGGCGATTAAGTTAGAGAAATCATTATTTCGAATTTTAAAATGCCAGTTTTTTAATTCTGAACACCTACTTAAATTCATATTGTGGGCTTGGCTTAATTGCTGTAACGTAAAGATAATATGGTTTCAGATAGTTTATATCTTATCAGTGCGAGTGAAGTCGCATTGAAGACGTAATTCCATAATTCTTTTGCTATATAGGTCAACATAAATACTCCTAGAGGAATGGACTTCCATCCCATATTACTGACCTTGAAAAAAAGGTGTCAAAACCGAAGGATTTAATGAATTTCCACAAATTCTGTCAAATCACTCTCCCCTCCGTCGTAAACCGATGACTTCCTGTCCTTCTGTATCTTTTAATAACATCCCACTGATTCCTGTAGAACAGGTCCTGTACTTAGGACTACACCTTGACAAAAAATTAACTTGAAATCCTCACACTAAACTGAAACGACAATAAACAGCTCGCCGTTTCAGGCTACTTCAACATTTACTAGGCAAACGTACTAAGCTGTCAATTAATTACTAAATACTCATATGAATGACAATCATTAGACCCATCTGGACTTACGGAATAGAGCTTTGGGACTCCACTAAGCCTTCGAATTCCTCTCGTATTCAAACCTTACAATCCAAAACCCGTCGTAAAATCCTCACTATTTCTTGCTTCGTTATGAACAAAGTAATCCATAATGACCTTAATATCCCATTTGTTGCTGATTTGCCCGAAACCTATATCAATATTTTCATGACAAACTTCATTCCCACTCAAACCTTTTCAAACCTAGCAAACTTCTTCAATTCCTGATCATCTTCCGCGACTTCTGAGAAGAAGATGCGAGGCCATCTTCTTTTCAAAAGACTTTCTTAGTTGAACTTGTTATTCGAGTACTATCACTGGGTATTTTCTCTAGTTGTCCATATTTATGCCACAATGTAACATTCATTCTATTTACTTGCCGTATTGTTATAATACTGCTTTAAATTTCAATGAATAAATTATATTAAAAAACGTAATGAAGAAATAGTTGGGGGTGCAGTCAATGAAAACACCATAATAAGTGCATACTTATTTATTGTGTGCTGACGTTTCGACCTACAATGTCGGCCATCTCCAGGGCGACTATACCGAGCGGCAACGAGGACGGGCAACTGCCAACTGCAACCGCTCGGTATAGTTGCCCTGAAGATGGCCTACATTGTAGGTCGAAACGTCGGCACTCCATAAATAAGTATGCACTTATTATGGTGTTTTCATTGACTGCACTCCCAACTATATATATATTAAAAAATATATATGTATTTACGTTGTTAATATTATTTAGTATCTCAACACTGGTTAGACATCTCACTGATTTTAATATATATAATTTTTGATTTAACAACCTAGATAGAATGATTGGTAACAATCAATGTCTACTATTTCGCTATTGTCTATTCCGATACCATTGCCCTGAGGATACTAGCATTAACATAGATTTTCTCCCTATGATACGCTCGTAGATGCAAATTCGAATGAAGTTTCTCCGTTTATCATATCAGGGACGATGCGGGAGTTTTCTCTCAGACCTTTTGTTGAGGCTAAACAATTAGATGTGATTATGTTTTTACTTTTCAATTTTCTTTTTTAAGTAGGGATACATTAAAATTACGACTCTCATTTGTTTTCATGTTATAGTCGAATTTCATAATTAAAACTAAGAGTTTCATATTCATTTTCAGTTTAATTTACTCATAATGAATTCAAATTTTTTTTTAACTTAAAGTTATTGGACTTTAAGTTTATAGGACTTTTATAGACTATAAGACGTTTATAGACTTAACTTAAAGTTTATAGGACTTTTACTTATACGCTTGGAATATTTCCTAAATAAATCTAATATGACAGTGAAAATATGGCTCTATCAAACCCATACTAGTTTCAGACGTCTGTGGATGTCATAAGAAAGTAAAATTCCCTCTCTGTGAATCGTTTACATGTAATAATTTACTACAATTCCTAAATATTACTTAAAGCGAAATCTGCAACTTACGGAACCTTTCATTTTATACCGGAATAGTCGTCTTAAATATATTGATACAAAAAAATATGTAAAAATAGAGGTTGGATTAGGTTTTAATTTAATGATGTTAATGACATTAAATTGTAGTTTATGATTTTTTTTAATAACTGTAATTGTTTTCAAACTTTAAAAGTTTGGCCTTTTTTTTCCTTAGTTAGACTTTAACTGATTTAAATCCAGAAAATAATGGTAGCGTTGGAATAAAAATTTACTTCCCAGCTATCCATTGTATTTTGCATATCTAGTTCTGAAGAAGACCTGAAAAATGAGTTGAAACATTGGCTTTCAAATAAATAGTTTAACCATGTTCCAAAACTTATTTCTCTGACCACCACCCGTACCAATTACTGTCCCATATGATAAGGTCAACTAATAATATTCAATATAGTTGTTATTATTGTCATAAACCAAGTAGTTGCGTGTGACGTTTATCAAAGAACGTTCGTGCTTCAACTGCGAACGAGACAGTCCATCATCAAGCTTCGTCCTCAGCCAGCGACCACCCCCGCAACTTCTTCAGCATCCCCGAAGACTTTCCTCCGGTACCGAAGAGTGCAGTGGCGTGGCAGTGCACCGCCGCCAGTGGTGGGGGTGAGAGCGAGGGTATAAGAGTGAGCCGGTGCCGCCGCTCTGGGCTCAGTCGTGTTAGTGCCTCCGCCGCGCCCAGCCAACACCCAGATGATGGCCACCTACGCTGCCTATAGGCATATCGAACTCGACAAAGTAGGCTACGGCAAGAAGAGGTAAACGTTTAGGATATGTGTTCTATGTTTAGGATGTGATGTACAATAGTATATAATATCATAAGTTAATCAATAATTTGAACTTTTAAATTCAAAAAAAGAAAAACAAATGGATTTCCTACTATACATCTGCTACCTTTACATTAACATCACTTGCCTTTACGGTTGTTAACATTATAACATCAACTTAAGCATATGGCACCATTGCTTTATGAATCCTCCAATATAAAACTTACAAGATCCAAAGTATAATCTTCAGTTTATTACTCGTAATCGTTATTTTATTACTCATAAATCCTAGCCTCTATTATTTAAATAAAAAGAATTCTCTTATACCACTGAGAAATGTAGTGTACTCTTATCCAATGGAATGATAGAATCGATTACAGTTCTCCTGATAACGTGTCTCTATCCCATTTGTGTTCCACGTTTTTGTTCAACCCCTTCTCCGATACTTAATGTCCTCTCTTCTTTTTCGACTACTGTTGTAATGCTTTATGTTAGTTTCTTCAGTAAATCTTTCTGAAGTAACTTGCTATTTAATCCTGTGCAGTAAAGAATAGTGAAATTCACAATAAAGTTATGATGTGAGCTTTCTCAATGAAGGCTTAATTGCTCAAAATCGGAATAATTGTTCTTGAGTTTTCAGTAGTCGAATGCCTGTTTTTTGTGTTGATCCAACATGTCTAAGATTGTTAAAAGAATGTTAAAGAACCACCATTTAGTACCTAAAAAAACAACTCAATCAACCAATTGGGCATGTTTTGAGTAAACTATATTTCCGCTCCAGATATCAGAATATAGTTGTATTACTTATTTTTTTTGATGAAACGTTTAGGCGATTTCTATGCACAAACCATCCCTAGTCAATTTTTGCATATTTAATAGTGTGACTGCTTTCTGAAAAATGGCATCAATTTGCGTTTTTTTCCATCATACAGCCTGGCGTAACCTAGTAGTTGAATCAAATCTATCACAAAAAATAAAAATTAAAAATATTAAAAAATGGGGGAAACAACAAGTCTCTTAGCAATAAGCTTACGTATGTTTAATTAAATAATTAGGAAAGTTTTATTTTATCATTACATTGTTTGTAACAATTGTCTTGAGTTTCCTTGTCCAATTGGATGATGGAAGTCGTTACTTCGTTACAAGCATCCCGTTGAGTTCGCCAATTCAGACTAATTGACGATAGAGCACAAGAACATAGTTACTTCAGTTTCATATCAACGAATCTATCGTTTAAAATGTATTTTACTGTATTGAAGTAAGTTCCTCTTAAAACAGATCTTGGGTTTTTGTGTTCTTCTTTTAGGCTTTTATAACTCCAGACATATCCGGATGACGGATGGAACTGTTAGATCAATGATACTACGGTATCCTCTTCGTCATCCGGATCGTCCCGGTGGAGAAACTGGTTCTACCTGTTCAATGAGTTAGGTCTCCAGCATCACAATACTTTATGAAGTTCTGTCTTCTAGGTCAGGGTAGAATCCGTTCTTTTATAAAATTATTCCTTTTTTTTTTTTAACAAAGTCTGAGTAATTAGTGAAACGTGGAGTATAAAGGTTGAGCTGCACAACAGTCGAGGGACTTGACATTTATGAAGAGCCCAAGGGAGGCTGTAGTGGAAGAAACAACTTTGATCTTGACTGGCGCAGTCTTGTCCTATTAAGTTGCCTGCCATTCCAATGCGCGTCTTTAAAGTTAAGCTCATATTACTTAAAATCGAATACTTAACTGTCCATTATCTTTTATTGACATTAAAATATTCATTAGTTATTGTATGAATAATGTATTTAGTATCAGTTTATCGGCTTAATAGTCTTCTCAATCATCAAAAAATATATATATTGCAATGATATACTGCAAATGAAATTTCACACTTTCTCAGCATAATGAATTTTATATATTCTTACTCAGCTTTATTATGATGAAATACCAGCAATTTTCATGGATCCAAGAATTAAAAATTTAAAATTATACGAATGCCAGAATTAAAATTCATTTTTAGTCGATACACTATTAACATTTTAAATTCCTTACCTCGGTGCCTAAAAAATGACGCAGTTTAAAAAATTAAATTTAAATTCGTGAATAATATCATCATGTATTTAAATTATAGAATGAGGAGCCAAGAATATTTTATGAATACTTTGCAATTAGCACTAAAAATATTTTGCAAAAACGAATTTTAAATTTGATACAACCAAAACATCTATATTTTTTTACCTCTTATCCATTGAATGAACATTTTTCTTTTAAATAAAAATTATCCATGTTTTAACTATGGTAGCGGAGTGGCTCAGTGGTAAAACATTGAGTTGCCATGCCGAAAATCCTGGTTCAAATACCGCTACCGGCAAGGCTTTTATTTAGTCTGTTTAGCAGCCGGAGTTGGATTATATGGGACCTTGGACCCTCCTGTGGCTCACCCAGCCTCCGTAAAGTGCGTACCAAAAATAATGGGAGAATCTAGCTAGCGGTTGAGCGTGATCAAGGACAAATAACCTTTCTTCACAAACAGTACAGTGTCTACCATGTACTGAACCCCAGGATCCGTTCACGGGTTGTAGTGGTACAGGTATTTTTATGTACTAAATATTCATATCCATACTTAATCTTTGAAAAATAATCTCATAAATTGGTTTGCTACCAAAATATTGGTATCATTGGTGGTTACCTCCGAGTATATCCTGCCGTCTCATTTCTGATTCCGCTGGTATAGATTTTTTCCCACGATAACGTCGTTTAACCTTGTGTTGTTAATGACATTTGTTTTTACTCTTATAATTGATTATACGTCTGAAGGCCAGAGTCTTGTCACGTGTTTTCACTATTTGTTCCTGATTCATTGAATGTACTAAAAATCTCTTTTTCAATCCACTTTTGCATGCAATTTTTTCAGCGTTTTCTCACGGCACGTAGAAGCGACTGGACTTGGCTTGTTAGTAGGAGCCCATTTTACCCGAAATTGATGAGTTATTTCGTTCGCTAGAGTGGAACATCGATAGCGTATTCTCAGGGGTCAGCCAACTTCAGTGCCTATGAGGATGTTTCTCCTTCCCATTAAGTTATGTGGGGAAGATTATGCTACGGCCAATTTAGCATCAGCATAGATTGAAGGTCATTAAAATAAGGATGGTGTGAGGTATTTTGTATACGGGAAATAAGATCGTCTTGTTAAACAATTTTTTCTCCTTAATCTTTTTGATAAATGAGATCTAATTTCTGAACAAAATTCTTATAAGAATGTTATTAGTAGGTTTCTGGTACATTAGGTATTACATACAACTTACAACAGCTGAAAGTGAGAGTGAGGTGGTAAGGACTGCACTGATTTTAAGCTATTGATTGTAGGTGCAAGTGATTTGGCAGAGATCATGCGTTTTCCCCGGCTAATGTTACCTAGTTAATAGAGGCTGGTTGATACTTGTGAGATTGCAGATCTATGGCAGGTTACCTAGTAAACAGTTTGTCTCTCAAAGCCGGTTCCTAACCTGGGTCATTAGATTAGTAGACATTGTCCTTACACACTGTCTACTGGTATATAGCCCTATCTTATCTGGGTTGGTTCTTATCTGGTTATGCATTTCTTCCTTATTTAGTTATACATTTTTCTATGGTTACTAATATTATTGAATAAGTAATCGACTAATCAGATTATGACATACCTGACGATGTATGTTAGCGTGTTTTTCAATACCTAAATTTGTTTATTTTATTTTTTTATTAATTGTTATGATTTTTAAATATTTTATTTTGAAATTTAACAATTAATAAAAAAATAAAATAAATTATAAATTATATAATGAAGTAAGTCAACAAGATCCTAATTAAAGTAAAGTTTAATGAACATTCTTCCCCGTGTTTACATGGCAGAATTGCGAGGACATGGGGATATAGAATCGGTGAAGAGAATGGATTTGTCTGGCCGCCAGATTAGCTAAGTTGGTTAGAGTATCACGACGGGTTCGATTCCCGGTCCTAGGCAAATCTTTTCTCTTTAGAATAAAATATCTGAAGTTATTTAGGTTGATTTCCTTAGCATTTCTTAATAAAGATTACGATTGTTGGTTAATTCAAGGGTTTTCCGCTTTTCCTGAAAGTATTTCTCAGGTAAATATGTAGAGAATGTAGATGCTCATGTAATGGTAAGGGGGAAAATTGTCCAAAAAAGCAAGTGACGAATAGCTGTACGCTTTCACATCCTGCTTTCCCGCTGTCCGTCATATTCGACCACCCTCTTCAGAAATCCGTTGGCAGTAGGAGGCCACAACCCAGATTCCATTGTCGCTGAGGATGTCCTAACTATGAACGAAATAACGGTACCCTAAGGACGAACCAATCTTTGGTTATTCCTGGAATGAGCAACATCGAGTGCAAGTCCTCAGTCGAGCGATTGATTGCGTTCATTCCTCGCGATTTGGTTGCAGCCACTTCACGCTTTCCCCCGCTTAAGGTGTTATGCACTCCGCTTTTTGGGGGCACTTTGTCGTGTCTAGTGTTTGATCGGTCTTAATCCGTTCAATACTATTCTTTAGTATACTATCAAAACTTTTTTTTAATATGAGACATTGAAGCAATTGAGTAAAGAGAAAACCATAAAAAGGCTTAGGAAACCTTGTAGAATGTCACAGGAATAATAATAAAAGTTCATGTTGTTTATTCATTTAACATCACTTTATTCTGCTTTGGCTAATTGGACGATGCTACAGTGGGGATTTGCCAACACAAGGTAATGGGGATAGGGATCTTAAAACGACAAGATCCTGACATCTTTCAGGCATATCCTTTTTTACCCCCTTCAAAAAATTCTAAGGCCACCCTCAGGGCTACGGCTACATAATGATAGTAAAAATAATAATAATAATAATAAAAGCTCTTCTGTAAAAATTGTAATAAAAGTTCTTTTGTGATAACGATAATACAAGTTAAAAATTGTTATACAAATTCATTTTTGGATATAGTTTAGTTCATATTATGTGAATTAGTAAAATTTCTGGATGTCGCATTCGTTTTAGTAGTTTTTATTTTGGTTTAAACACTTTTTACGTGGTTAAATATAAATAAATCATAGTAGTTAAAATAAATAATTAGCTGCATTACAAGCATTAGTCGATTTTTATTTCCTGCTGTGTTATTTTTAATTGTTAAACACGGAGTACCTCCCAAACCTAAATCCGTATCTTTCTTAAAGCAATGGTTCCTCCTATTCTTCTGTATACTCATAGTAACTTTATCAGTTGTATCAGGAAAATAATTATTAGTTAGTCTAATTGTATTAATTCATTTTTGTTCCGTATACAGTAATAATAATAATGGTTTACGAAGAAGATTCTACTATATGTTAAGGAATTTACATATGCTTTGATATGTTAATCGGACTTCGGTCTTGTGCTGAAAGTGTTATTCTGTGGATGTATTTTTTACACGATGCTTTATTTGAAATCTTCATGCCTCGTCAGGAATTTTCATGGAGTATTTTTTTAAAATATGAATTATTACTCTAACATCATATCCGTTTTCTTAAAGATAAGAAGCGAAGTATTTGGGAATTTTATGGTTTTAAGTCCTAACCCCCACCCCTTGTGCCGACCTACATCTTACGTCGGGGTTAACGACCCATTCCTAGGCTTCCTTTATTCTTGGAGTGATGGCTATTTACGATCCTGTCATAGGTGTCTCGTAACTTTATTGGAAAGTATATGCAGTATCGGAGGATGTGTGCAGTTGTAAATAAGCAATTATCGTTTTCCCATGCGGAACAGGATGCAAATATTTAATTTATTTTCTCCTTCGAAAGCACTATGATAATTTCTTTTTTCAGCGTCCTGCTTTTTATGGTTGTCCCAGACCATTTTGTGTCGTCTAAGATAAAAAATTTTTTTTTTGTTGTCTCCAATTTCCGAAGCCCCTCTATATTCTAAATGATTTCAGCAAACAATTTTTTTTAAGCTGTGGAGAGATGTGAGAGCTTAATCATTTTCGGGAAAAACAATAGTTACAATATTGTAAAGGTTTAATTGTATGTATTTACCTGTAGCCCCGTTGAGTAGAAATTTATCCGCAAACTGTGTTGAAGGATTCAGAATCGTGTCATTCTCCTATTTTGGCTCGAAATGAAGTTGTAATATAAAAAACAACAACTTTAAAGTCAATTCTTGTCTTAGCTCCTAGTTCAGTACGGAAGAAACATCATTCCGCAACCCCAAGTTCAAGAAACCTATTATGGAGATAATTCTACTTAACTATTTATTCACCGGGGATGTAGGTCTAATGTAGGGTCATTTAAGGTTATCTGATGTTTAGTTATGCTTAAAGAATGTGTTTGGCTTTTTGATAATTAACAATTATCATTCTTTTTTCAAATAACTTTTTATTTAAATTAAATTGTTTATCTGTCGAATTTATTGATTTTTTTGCATAGTTATTTGCTTAAAATAGTTTTACTTTATTTACAAAACGAATGTGTTTTTTTGTTTGTTTTTATTTATTTATTGTATTATTTGCTACATTTCACAAAATAAAAATGCTGTACCAATAGACCAGTCTCAAATTAAAAACAATTGTACAAATTTAAAAATATCTGTAGAGGATCATAATTTACAATGAAAGAAAAAATGTATAAAAAACTTCCAACAGAGAGAAAAAATAAATTAATAATAATAAAATAAACAAAAATTATAACTATACATTCTTAGTAACTTATATACATATATCAATGAAATGAAAGAAATTGGTATCCTACAATAATAAAGGTTTGGTTCTTTTATGTGCACACTGCTTTGTACTATTGTTTGTATAGTTCCCAATATTTTTAATAATCTTTTTTTTTATTGTTTTTACACTTGAAAAAAAATTGTTTACATAGTTTTTTGATAAATATATTAATTTAAGGTATACTTAATTCTTTATGCATAATTTTAACGTTAGTGTCATATAATTTCCATCAATTTTAAGACATTTGTTTTGGAATATTTGTAGTTTTTTGTAATTAGTTTTAGACATGTAACTAAATATTGGGCATGCGTGTGTTAGTATAGGTCGTAAGCAGGCTTTATATAATAATAACTTATTATCTGTGCTTAATATAGAATTCCTGTTAAAGTAATGATATATAGTACACAGAGCCCTGTTAGCTTTATTATACACATAATCAGTGTGAAAAGTAAAAGTTAACCTTTTGTCCATGTTGTCCAGGCTGTACAAAACGAATGTGTTATATTTTTCGGTGATTGGTATTATTTGATTTTATATAATTGAGCTAATCAATTTATTGAAGATGCATGCTCGTACCGAGATAGACTTTCATTAAATTATTTTGCATACTCTTGTTTTATATCCGTATAATCTTAACGTGTTTATCTCAATGAATTGGCAGGGGTCAGCTGTGGTGTCGTTTTCATAACATACCACAGATCGCGGGTTGGCAGCAAGTCAGGTGCCCTTAGGATATTTTTTATCCAGAAAAAATCTTTACTTATCCCATCCTTCGAAAGGGACATAAAATGGGTGTGTCGAACCTGTCCTTTATCAATTACTCATTAAAGATCCCTATTCTAAATTAGCCTTTCAGATTCAGGACTAGCCCTGTAGCATCGTTCGATTAGCTATAGCAGCATAAAGTGGTATTAAATGAATAAACAATAAATTGGTTTATCCGTTATTGGTTACCAGTTCCCCTTTAAATTGTATTTAACGAATTCCGGAATTATGTTGTGTACATATCAGTTTTTCCGATCGCTCTGTTGAAGCTTTTGAAAAGGGCTCCTTGGGGCTATTGCGCTTTTCATGAAGAAGATTCTTCCTTGACGGGAAGATTCGTTTTGGTCAGCGGGTTCTCAACCTTGCAGCATTCTTTCATGGCGGATTATTTTCTAAGGTTTCCAAGACGTTGTAGAAAGAAGTATAAGGAGGCAGAACTGTTGAGGGCTCCACGGCCACCTTGAGTTTTACCTTCTTTTTATATAATTTCCAACCGATTGATTTAGCCGTAGTTGTATTTTTATATGTCAACCTTAGGATCATAATTGCCGTCAAGAATTCAAGTCCTATCAGTTTCTTAATGATGTAGAATGTTAATTGGTGGAAGTCAGTGCGAATTTAGATGGAAATCTAAAACGGATAATTTATTTATTTTTAAATACTCCGCAATCTTGTGTTTTTATGGGACTGTATCTTATTAAAATTTTTAATTGATGGAGAAAAATTATTTTTAATGCTCAACCTGAGATGATTCTGATGTTAGAACAGATCCTTTGAAATTTTATTATGTATTTTTTCTTGTATCTTTCTCTCGCTTTTTTTTTTTTTTTTTGAGACCGTCTTTAACTAGCATTTCACTGTCACATCAATTGGTTCCTTTAAATGTATTATTTTCGCTTGGAGTCTGACTCTATCGCATTCTCCGCTATTAAGTGTTGAAGGAAGAGGTAATGGTAATGCTAAAAAATAAGATTTTCTCGAGTAATGCTTTTTCCCCCTCTTTATATATTTATTCCTACCTGTCAATCATAAGAAATTGACAATCAGCAGATTGGCTGTAAAATTACACCAAAATGACACGAGAGGCATGAAGAAGAACAGTACTCAGCGGTACTTCTGCCGTGGCTTGATATTTGTCTCCATTTGTCCTATTAGTGGGCTTGGTTTTCCGTGTAATTATTCTTTGAAGCGTTTGCGTTATGTTCGTACGTGTTCATCGCATTTTTAAGTGAGTATGCAAAGTTCAGTTTTTAATTTACGTTTTTTAAACCCATTCCATAAAAGTTATATACATATATGTATGTAAGATAGTGTGCTTTTTATTTGTAAGTTTTTAAAATATAGCTCAAAGTAAATTTACGATAATTTATTTTATTTTTATATGATATAATTTTTTAAATATTTTATTTGAAAAGAAAAGATATGACCAGGACCGGGACTCGAACCCAGATCTCCCACTTCTCCGTAGTGGTGCCTTAACCACCTCGGCCATCCTGGCTTGTTTCCAGGCCAGTCACATCTCTTCTTTCACCGGTCCTATATTCTATATAAAGAAGAGATATGACTGGCCTGGAAACGAGCCAGGATGGCCGAGGTGGTTAAGGCACCACCACGGATAGGTGGGATACCCGGATTCGAGTCCCGGTCCTGGTCATATCTTTTCTTTTCTAATAAAATATTTAATACATTTACGATAGTTTGTGTAAAACGTATCCGATTGGACTAAATATTTATTTCATTTTTTAAAGCACGATTTTCTTGTCAATTCCATGTTATTAATTTATTTACTTTAAATCTCATTCGACATTTGTCTCGGGGTAGTTCAATCCTAAAGATACCTATATCAATCTCAAATATGGTTCTTAACATATTCATAGGATTTGTTTTGTTTTTTCATTTAATTATGAATAGACACGTTTTTGCAGTATTTGTATTTCCATAATAGCATTAGACTTACATGGTGAGGGCTGATAGGTTTAAAAATATATAGGACCAGATCAATAAATTTATATTCATTGTACTCAAATTATTATTCCACGCAGTCGATCATAAACCCCCAAAAAATCGAAGACATAGAAGTTCAGTTAATCTTTGTTGGAAATAAATGTAAACGTTTATTTTGTTAAAATAGGAAAGTAACTATTAATTAGAACTTTTGGGTATTTTGTAAGGACTTCAGCAGGTTTCACTATTTTTAAATTCGTTTCTTTTTTAATAATATAGGAATCCAGGCTTTGTCATGGTAAGATAGTAACTAAAAAACAAAAATCTTTTTTGGTGAAATAGATAAGGTTGTAATTGATCATTCAAGTTAGGTAGAAAGAGTAGCAAGTCAAAATTGGAGTGGTTTAATATCTCTGAACAGTGATTGTTACTATTTTCCACTTGAACCTTTCATTTTTAGTTAACAGAACTGTTTTTGCCTCAGTTATAAAAACTCTTTATTTGTATCCTTTTTGTAAACTAGATGTAATCAAATACCAGTAACATTGTCTTTTATTTTGTTGGTTGCGGTATCAAGATGTTCGGGGTCCAAATGAAAATAAAGCCTGCTTGGTGACATGTCTATGGAACAAGGGGGTCGTTTGGGCGATCCCATTGCAGTTGCTTTCCCACGGCTCTCTACAAGCTTTGTTCTAAATTAGCCAGCCTTGGAACATCACGACTCGACCCATTACAGCTTTAATTTATTTCACTTTCGGTTAATTTACACTATTTAGTACACGTACGTTTACGCCTCTCAAACGAGGGATATGCTAGCATACAAGTAACTGCGCACGAAGGATATGTAAGGTGAACTAAACGCATTGTTCCTTATTTTTAGGAATCTATGATTTCCTCGGATTACGAATTAAGTGATAACATCGTGCAGTTTAATGCAGCGAGCATTGCAACACATTCATAACTGTCTGCCCCTTCCCGAAGTTTTTCATTTCTCCCTAATGGCGAGGCTATTACAGTCCAGAGGCTACCTCTAGTAAATCAACCGGAATTATAGATACCGTTGGGGAGTTGAGCTTTCTAGACAGGAAGACCGGTGCTGCCGTGTAAGTATGATGCGGGCAGCGGTGCAACTATACAGCGATTGCGGTTTCGGGTGCTGGGCCATGACCACGGGCTTATGACGGTCATCGAGTTCTTGCACCGTTACAGGAGGTGTAGGAATCTCGTTCATCGTTTTGTCATCGAAAGAAATCCATTGAATCATCTCCTCCAACTCTTTTTAAAAAATTCCTGACGTTCAGTTTTTATTTTTTTCAGGTTCGGCATTGGCAATTATTGTTTTTAGCTGAATTTTTTCACCAATGACCATTGTAGTTTATTTTATCTACAATAGGTTTCTTACAAGTACCTCGAAATATTTAGAACACTGTAGACGAGACATGTTTTGTGGCATAGTCTTTAACATATGATACTCAATAATTGTCTCGGATTCAAGATTCCTTCAAATTTTTTCTAGTAATACATGTCTTTAAAAATAATGTTGTCATATTACTTGTTACGGACTTCCTTTTTTCAAGTTAATTTTGTTAAAACCGATATAACGCCTTGTTATTAGGAACTATATATTGGGAAATAAGGTATTTTTTAGCGGATGAGATTAATTGTGTTGAACATGGCCTGTGCTGGCATTATTTAAAGCCTATGTACATGTCTATAGCCCTGGTGAATAAGTAATTAAGTGGAATTTCGTCCAGAGAGAAGTTCCCTGTATTGAGGGGAGCGAAATCGTCTAATTCTCGTTGTTTTCGGCTTGGAATGGAGTTGTGATTTAAGAAATAACTCCTTTTCAAGCCAATGATTGACTTAGGCCCGTATTGCATTGTTTTTATTTCATATATCTTTTGTCTATTTGAACATTATAGGATTTTAATGTTTACACCAGGTCGTTATTTGATATGTTCGACTGAAGTTCCTAAGGTTTTAAAAGGTTTACTTTGATATTGTTATTAGCTTAACAAGTTCGAAGGAATATAATTACTACTAATTAAAGCACTTAAAGATTTGATTCATTGGACGAAGCTCATACCTTATTTAAACCCTGATGTTCTTGTTTCTGATTGATCTTTCTCCATTCATAGAATGCAAAACGCATAATTGGACTTTTGAAAGTACTGGAAGAATATAATAAAGACTTTGAAGGATTTTCAATACATGTCCTCCATAAAATAGGGATATGTTATTAACCTAGCGGTTGTGGGCACTTCCTATAACACTTTTTATGCTAATAGCTTTAGGCCCTGTTAACGATAGTGTCGGCTCTGAATCCGATGCTAACAGTGCATAGCGAACTGTGGAATGTGCATTAGCATTAACATTGAGTAATATTCATATCTGAATAATTACATTGCAAAGGTTCTATGCTCTTAAAAACAGGTTTTAACTAGGCCAACTTTGTTTACAACTATTTCTCTGTTAATGGTCAAAGGTATTTTTATTTTTTTCATTGATTATTAGGACTTTCCTAATGTTATATGGATCCTTTGTAAGACAATATTACAATAATGTTTTTATAATAGTGCTATTGTAATTTCAATATAATTCTAATTTCGGGTGAATCATTCCTCTGTTTGGTGCACCTTAATTGAAAGTTTCGATTTAAAAAAAATTAATTTATTTCATAATTTAATAATTAATCATCTAACCACGTAGTGAATGATATCATTAATTATTAAATTAATAACTTAATTATTAAAAGAATAGCCAAACTTTTCGAAAGAATTAAAACTTGACTCCTATTGAATACTTGAATCCTATTGGAAGGGGCTGAAAGTATACCATTCTGCAAGACTGTCTACCCGTTATCACTAATTTGAACGATCTAATACTCTTTATAATAGTAACTCAGTAATTCTAATTAATTCTATAAAAAACTATCTTTCAGTTTTATGGGTAAGATTCATATAATTTGATATGATGGGCTATAATTCTTATCCAACCATAAAATTTTATAATAAAATAATATAATTACAACATGTACCTACCTGAATGTTCTAATAAATAAAAGTTTAGTGCTCATTAAAAATTAAATGGGACAAGTAACATCTTGATTATAACATTAAAAAATCTTATTAATGACTACTTGTGGAGTATTAGGAGATTTATTTTGTTAGATATGTAATATTATTCTGTTATAGTCTTACTTGTAGATTTTATGAAATTTTTTGTCGAGTTGAAATTTCGTGTTTGTGTAAAATTAATTTTTAAAGTACATATTGTGTTAAGCAAATATTTTATTATTATTAAACAATACTATCTGTTGTTGAAAATTATCACTGGGAGTTTTAACTAATTATTAAGTAATTAGGTTCTATATAAAGAAAAATCAAAATCTCTCTTAGTGGTAAATATTTATCATTCTATTAAATGTATTTGTTCTCTTTATGTTACATTTGCTCCTACGCAGTATTGGCTCCTGAAAATTTGATGTCAATGCTTTTTTTCTCTCCTCGATTTGCAAGAATATGAAATTTTCGAACTGGCTAATCTTTTCTGAGCAGTTCTCTAGGCCGTTTTCTTCTCAAGTTTCTATTAGGAAGTCCAGGTCATAGCGAGTAAGAAAGAGAACAAGAGAATTTGGGCGATCTGTGATGTGTGAGTGGAATTCTGTATCGTGTCCTTGCTGGGAATAAATGATTTTGTATGAGTGGAAAACCCATTTAAATAATATTGTAAGTTTAATATTTGAGTATAAATACAAGATCCTTAGAGTTTTATTATGAACAATAAGGACGGAATGACCAACAAAATTTATAAACAACAATGAGCATTATAATATCTAATAAAAACCCACAATTGTGCCGAGTCACAAAACTTTCATAAAACTCCATTGTCCGTCCATTGTTCCGAGTGACGGAGGTGGGAAAATATCTTTGTCCCGGTTGTTGAGGTAGGCACTTGTTGTTGGACTCTAGCGCCTTCCTTAAAGGGTCCTGTCGCTTTGTTTCCACAATTGCTGCGTCCGTAACTCCCGTCCATCCGCAATACCTTCCTGAGGAGCAAGGGAAGAGCGGAAAAGGAAGAATTGAGGACTGAGGAGGTCTGGAGAGGTTCTTGACTCAGCTACAGCCCTGGCAATTAGCAACGCTAGCCAAGTAGGCTCGCTCATTGTAACTTCCGCGCTCTCCTCTAGTAGGAAAATATTGCGTTTACTAGGTTGTCTAAATTTTTTATTGCCACAAGATCGTAACATAGAAGCTCAACACCCAATTGAAAATTCATCAATTTTATTAACAATACACACTTATTATTTTCACAGCTGTTATATGGCTTTGAAGCAAGGAAGCTCATATCAAAATGAATTATATCTACTATAAAAAAGCGAACATTGGATAGGAGGGAAAAATATGACATACAGAAATTAATAATCCAGAAATTAATATGAGAAAACGCTGTTAAAAAGACTGTATTACTTGGTGTAATTATTAAATATAGAAAAAAAAATGGTTTCATCAGTTAAAACATCCCACACGAAGTACTCAAGCCTTCTCATCAGCGTTCTCACAAAATCGTGTTGTTGATTTAGTGTATTTAACTTGTAATCCTACGATATCAAGTATTTTGAGACTGTGCAGATGGTTTTGGTTCCTATTGATTTTTTTCAGAATATAAATTTCTTCGCGATTCCTCATTCAAGTTATTTTTATACTCAAGTCTATTAGTGTGGTTATGAAAATGGTCGTAAAAATCTTGTATTATCCTGTAATGCGATCGTGTACAAGTATGTAGCACTGCCTAAAATTGTTGATATTAATGTACATTGCAATATATTTATGCAGTAGCTTCCTTAATTTTGGAGAAGTCAAATATACAGCATGTACATCAGAATTTATTACTAACAAAATATTTATATCTTGAGAATATACTATAGATTTACATATCTGGTATGAACGGGTGAAACCCAATAATACCCCTTTAGAAGACATTGAACTTTATGGTTTATAGAGAATGTATCGGTTTTAATTATGTATATGCCATGTGTCAGGCACGTGCCTTGTATCGGCAGTTCTTGATTTTATGTATTTATGAACCCGGTTTAGATTTCTCAATCTTTCACGTTGATTGTTGGTTTGTTTTGGGTCTTATTGAGAATGTATGTTGTTATTAATGGTTGTAGGAGGTGGTGAGGGTATTGGACCAATGTTCTGTTTTAGAGTTTATAAAACTTCTGAAGTTATTTTGGGTCATACCATTGTAAATGAAACAGCTATTTTCTTTACTTTTATATGATTAAATTGATATAACGTTTCTTACTTTAGATCTGTTATCTTTTTAAGTTTAATAGTGATTCCATTTCCTACCAATTAACTATTCCATAATACTCCACTTATAGGGACATGAATATTTAATAAAGTAACATTTAAAACAATTTACTTTTTTTCATAAATAGTAAACAAGTTAATATGTATTCTTGAGGTTTCCCTTATATGCATCGATGGCGCCAGATGAAAGTTTAGCGTACCTTGTATGCGAGGAAGGTAATTATTAGTCGTTATTCTTGTAAAGTGCAAGTCCTTGATTCAGTAATTGCCTCTGATCTTTAATTTTGTTTTAAACATAACCTTGGTAAATACAAATCTAAGAAAAAATAAATAATGGATATGTGTTGTAATAATGTAGAAACCTGGGTCTTCAACTGAGCCTTAAATAAATAACAAACACTTCTTAATCTTCCACTTATAGAATCATATTCAATCATATCATATTCAAGGTGGAGGAAATACATAAAAAAAACAAAAAAAAAAACAGAACAAAAATAAAGCCTTACCTCTGCTATTGCAAATACAAAAATTTATTTAACTATTTTATATAATATATATATATATATATATATATATATATATATATATATATATATATATATATCTTTACAACTATAAACCACGAAGGGTGTTGGGTTCAGTAGTACTTTTGTGGGTGGTAGAATCTGCTGTTTCTAGGAGGGATATTGAGGGCACCCACTTAATAGATGCTGGGTGGGCCCAAGGAGAATCTCTAGATTCGTGGCTGTTAGTTGATAAAATAAATTATCTGTAACAACTGGATTTGAATCCGAGATCTTTGGTTAACTATGCAACGCCTGTTTTGGACTACTATCAGATATTTTTGCCACTTTTTTTTTTTTTTTTTCTTTACAGCACATTTATTGTTATTAATATTTAGGAAATTGGTTTAGCAATTAATCTTAATACTATTTTACTTGTTCATTCATTGATACTTATAAACGAAAACTAATAAAAGTTGTCTATAAACTTGCTACACTATTTTGTATTCAATTTGGTGCAAATACTGTAGCATTGTCTACTTACACATTATTGCTAATACCTCACTTTCCTTCGCTTTCGCATTATTGCTAATGCTTCACTTTCCTTATTTTTCTAAATTTCTAGTCAAACATGAATTGGTGTTATATACAGAGCTGAAACTCTCGAGCATTTTTCTAGAATCATTTCGGAATTAAAAGGAAACAAAGTTTTAAATGTTTTATTTTGTTATCGTAACGCTATCATTATCGCAAATAAACATCCGGGATGTTTCGCTGTTGTGTCTGTCAGGACATCTTTCGATCTAAAGTAATCTTCGTCGTACGAGTATATTACAGACAAATGATAAGACTAAAAAAAACAACATATGAGAGAGAAAAAAGTACCGGCCACCGGAATTTCCACATCCTGCGATAATAGAGGGAAAATGAATTTATGTTGAGAAAAAATCGGCATTGTCCTGTAATTGATGTTGCCAACTAAAACCTTCTTCACGACCAACACAAAAAGTTTTACAATCTTGTTAGAAACTGGTGCTTTTTTCTTTAGCATTTTTTCTCTCCTCTCTGTAGGTGTTCTAAGAGATATATTGTGGAGTAACACGATGTATTTCTCTGCACATCATGTAAACTGTATAAAATAATAAAATCTTATTTAGTTGATTTTTAAACCTGGATGTCTTGTGTTCTGTGTTTGTCTTAAATCTGTCTGTTCTCAATTGCAAAGTGCGCAAAAATGATTAGGGATACCACTAATTTTGTTGTGTTTACTTTGCTTAGCATGTTAATATTATTTGTATTATAAAAAGCATTAATGTTTATTAGAAATCATACTTCATTAAATATTAATGTTGTTATTAAATATATAATAATGCAAATTGATAGGTAAAGTATATAGGTACTACAAAATTAGCAGTATCCATCCCTATTCATTTTTGCGAAATATGTTACTGAAAACAGCTCTTTGAACTATTTGTTTAAAGGAATTGTTTTATTTTCATTTTCCGTCAATGATGATTTCTAATTGTTGGGATTCCATTTGGTTGTTTATAAGTACAATGAGATAAGTAAAATTAGTAGTTCCTGTGTGTTTTTTGTTTGTTTTCAAACGTTATAATGATTTTTCTTAATTTATGGATGCAAATAATTTTAAAATAGTAAAAAATTATATGAATAAAAAATAAATTAAAACCTTGTATCGTTCCTACTGTCTTTTTTATGTAATATCTGTAAGTTATTATAGTTTAAGTTAAAGTTTATATATTTTATGTATGAATTCACATAACCTTTTTAACAATTTTCTTTTTGGACTTAAGAGTTAATGAAATAATAAGTTTATTCGAAACTAAAAAAAATCATGGATGAAAATTTTTTTGGGTTGAGGTCAAAAATTTAATCTTGAATAGTAAGCAACATTTTATCATCATGTCCTTTTCCTCCTTCATGATATTTATGCGGCCGACAAATAATTATTCAAAGCTTTTTTAAAAAAAAAGGTTTACCTTATTAAAACTTATTTCCTTTTTATGTCTTGGTTCTTTTGAGGATCAGGTTTAAGGTACTCAACCGAACGTTGAGATGCAAACATTATGCTTACGAGAAAAGTAGATTTCTCTTTCTTTTATAATATTTGGTCAACCGTTTTGATTTTAAAATAAAAGTAGATTCTCTTTCATTGCGTTAAGGGATTCCTTTCTGTTCAGTCATATAAACAATTTTAAAGCTTATTTCCGTTCAGGTTTACAGTACTTAATATTTCATTCAAATGTTATTTTATGTTAAATATGGGCTTTTTAAGAGACAGCATCAGTTTATAACCTTTATTATAAGGTTGGTCGGTGGGTTATTCTGTTTGTTATTTGTTTGCCGTAGATTTATTAAAAGGGACCACCTCAGAGGTTGGGAGCGCAATATCAGGCTTAGCGACTTGTTTGTTTTTCTCCAATTCCGCGAGATCTGGCAAGATACCAGTATTAGGGAAGTCTCCATCGATCTCTTGTAGGAGGTAGAGACTCCGATCCACGTTGGGGGGATGCTGTTACCACAGAGACTTCGAAGGAGCGGTTCTTCGGCGTGTATGGAAACGTTCGCTTAGATTATCAGTGCAGATAACGGTCAATGGAGTACGTGCCGGTGTTGGCAATTGGCGGGACATCGTCCGGGCATATGTAGCATGAATAACAAGATAGGGCAGGCTCGTTACGCTGCTACGTTACGACTGCAGGGCAAGGAGGAATGCATTCTGTTCTTCAGCCGAAGTGACGTATCATTTCTGGGGCGGGCGTGGCTCGCTGCGTGTCTAGGCCCTAGTGCAAGTAGCTCTTCCGCCTATCTACAGGAATCCATGGGAGTATTTGTAAAGGTTCCAGGGCTGCTTTTCGTTGTTTTTTTTGTATCGTTGGTGATAAAATACAATAAAGATGACACAAAACTATTGTATTATGTTCATTGATTGGTAATAAATATTGTTGTTGGTTGATGAAATTTGTTGTTTTTAACCTTTCGTAGTAAAATCTGATAAAAATAATACAAAACAACTGTATTTTATCAATTACTGTATTTTAACTACTGGTTTTCTATCAAAATGTTCGCGATAAAATCTAGTAAACTTAGTGATATTGTATTTTGTTAATTGATTATAGATTAATAATTGGTCAATAATAATCGGAGGAATTTTCAACCACTATACTGCAGTGGTTCTTTGAGTTATATCGATTGTTTACCAACTATACCTACTTGTAATGTTCTTATAATTAATTTCTTATAGTTTCAACTACTATTCTTACATATCTAAATTTAAAAAAAAATTTTGCGTAAAATAAGAAGAATTTACGTAAAAAAACTAAAACAATTTATAATAACGCAGTACGACTCTGTGTGTAAAACTGAACAGTTTGTCTTCTGAGTGATACAATCCTATCAGTGACTCTTATTTTATTTTATTTGTTGTAATATTATTTTGTATTTTATTAAAAATTGTCAAGAATAATATGCCTGACCCCTGACAGCTGGAAAATCCCATACAAAAGCCGTTAACCTTTTATATTGGAATTTTATTAAATTTTTTTTTTATCGTAAATTTTATTGTACTTGGTAACTTAGTTATAAAAACATCCAATCTTATCATTTCATGTAATCTTATTATTTCATGATTTGTAATTGAATAAAATATTTATAATTTTTTAAATGTATATATTAAATGTTTCTTTTTTTTTTGTTTCAGGTAAGTGTCACATTTTAAAAGATTTAGAGCCACTTTTGTAAGTAAAAAAAATCTATATATTTAAATGGTTAGCCGTCTTTTCTATAATAAAAATTATTACTATTATTATTAGCTCATAAAATTAGTTAATAATTGGATTGAAAATTATATTTTATTGTCAAATGAAGTTTATGTGATTATCTCCACCTTTAGAGATACTTTATTTTACATTAATGACTTGGCCTGATAATTTGATTAATCTACTCGTTTATAAACCTTATCTCAGATATAAGAGAGGAGCTTATTATTAATTAAGTACGATGAATTTGTTTATTTTGCAACTAAAGAGCGGAAAGTGTATAAATTGCCCATTTCTTAAATGGGCGTTATTAGATAGGCCCGAGGCAGTCAGGTTTCTTCGGCGATCTAATAAAGGCTTCGAACTGAATAATTTTCAGGTCTTTCAACGTAAATCAACGGGACCATTTGTGTGCCTAGTCGACAGTTTTAGCCTGCCTCTGGAGACGACGGAGAATACTAAATGCAGGGGGCGATAGGAACCACTTAATATGGACCAGAAATGCCCGGAGAAAGGTGGCGCGTTGTGCCTACTCCACTCTCACGGTACGATTAGAATTTCAAAGGCTTTATCAACTCCTTCCTCATAAGGGCCTACATATATATAGCGGAGTCCTCCTCGATCCTGGCTGTTAAACTGAGTCGTGTCTGATCCTGTCCGGGAGATCTTCCCGGGGAGAAGGATCTATAAGAAAGACAGGACTCGGCGTGAGGAACCAGTTCTGCAGGTCCCTCCTGACCCAGTTACCTCAAGCCGTAGGGGATCGTCTCTATCTTGTGACATTTACTTGTACTTACCCTGTCAATTAATAAAGAACCCATTTTATTATTATTAATTAATAAAAATAAGAGGTAACGTATTTTTATACGTATTATTGGAAACAATTCAAACCACCATACGTAACTATTCAACGTTTTACCAAACCCTTTATTTGGACAATAAGGTAGGATATTGTTTAGGTCACTGCACTTTTTTAAATTAAAATTCTTTAAAAACTTTTTTGGACCTCTAAATATTGCCAAGTTTAAAGTTAAATTGCACATTGACATATAAAACATTCGTTCTAACCTAATAATTGAACTTGACTCCAAGGCATTTTGTTATTTCTTTCTCCCCTTAATGATTCACCTGTTACCAAGTCAACTAAGGATTGCTTACAGTGGTGAAGTTAGTTCCAACTTCAACTGATTTATAATCAAGGCAATTACGTTTAACAAATGAGTTTGTTTTTACTTTTTAGACCTTATTTATTATCAAAAAATATTACAAATTTTACTATTATTCCTCCTGTATATAAATGTACGTTTTATTTCGAGTTGACCAAATACATTTCTCTATTTTTTTTTATAAAATAGATACTATGATTAATACTTTCAATTTTTTATCAATTCTTGTTAATTTCCTTTAAGTTAATATGAATAATGAAGAAAAAAATTTTAATAGTTCAACGTTATGGATCTATACAACAATTATAAAAATGTGACAAGTCCTTTACCTGGGGACACATAATTTAAAAAACGTCCTTGAATTCCTTTGAGTTTTTGATTTTTTCATGTCCTCTTGGCACCTTTTCTACTGTTCGAAATATTGTCCATTTTTATTTTTGGTTAAATTAACTTTATAGTAACTTTTTTTTGGATTGTTTTATTTTTGTTATATTATTAGGTTTTTTCTAAGCCTAGCTTTATTCAATTCTTGTTATAAATGTCTCACATATTCCTTCCATTCCGGTTAATATATTTTCAGAAGTGTTATCATCGGTGTATACAACATAAAATATTAGGTACTATTGTTATCATTACATGATTAGTTATATCATTATCCATTCTGGCATGATCTAAACCATGAAGATGTTGCAAAGAGCTATCATAAATAAAGGTGGCGGACTCTACTGCGGGCAAGTGCTGTTCTAATCTAGATCCAGCTTTTGGATCCTATCACGCGATGTGACTATCTCTTTTATATTCACCGTCCAGGCCATAAAAGCACTGCCCCAATTCGGGCTTTCATCGAGAGATATGAAAAAAAGATGACCGTTTAAATATTTGTAATAAATTCAAGTTATCAGTGAATGATTAAATAAATGGTAATTTTTTCAGTTATCATCTCATCTACAACTTAGTCTCATAGAGTATTTATCTTCCACACATCATCAGTTATGAAAGGTACTCATATTTTAACTATATGCTGTATTGTGTGTATTAAATGAAATTGGCTAATTATAATATTTGATTCACTTACTACGAGTGGCTTCTATGTCGTCTCTATAACAATTATATATGACTTACAAAAAAACTGATTTTCGGAATCCTACCACTTTTCAATTATACGTCCTATATCAAAGTTTATTATTTATTTATAGTATATTTATATAGATTCAATTTTATATTTAGTCGGGCTTAGCATGCCTTCATTTATAAGAATAACTGAAAAATATTCATGATTTCCTTGTAGATCTATTAAATTATTAGTCATCGACTCGGAATTTGATTCTAAGCCAAATTCATCCAGTATTTTTTAAGTACCGCTTATTATTTATTACTCAATACTAAAAAATATATTATAACAATAAACAAATGAATAAAAATAAAATGTAATTACAAAAGACTTTGTTGATTTCTTCTGGTTTAGACAATTTTGATCAAATTTTTCGCCAACGTAAAAACCTCATTCTCATTTCAGCCCTGAATAAGTCAGCAGCATGGCTTCTTCAGGGCTGAAATGAGAATGAGGTTTTTACGTTGGCGAAAAATGTATCAACACTGTCTAAACCAGAAGAAATCAACAAAGTCTTTTGTAATAATAGTATCCGTGGAAACCTAAAAGAGTAATTAAAACGTAATTGTTTTGATTCCTGAAAAAATAGTCTAAATATATTTGGGGGTGGTTAACATGGATATAATTGTTAAATTTCCAAAACAGAACATTTTTCAATTATAAAACTTCCAATACTATTTCCATAAAACTGAAAAAGAGTAGACAACTAAGATATATCAGAATTATTAAGAAGTAGAATTCACTAAAGCTCACCCGACCTCTCTACAGTGCATAGCCTTAATATAATAAGATGAAAATCTTGCGGTTGGGTTTGGTCTCAGTCTAATCACCTCCTTGCACAACCCTTGGCTTTGATATAGTACACTCTCTACCATCTACCCCTGTACCCAAGACCCTTCGACACTTCATGCGTTGTAGTGGTACAGGCGTTTTTGTTTTATCCTGAGTAGTTAGAGAGGCGGCGTTAGTTCCCTTCCTTTCCCACTTTCTGTTTAAATTAGGTGTCATTTCGGAAGTTTGTTTGCTCATAATAACCTCTGAGGAAGAGAAAAATGATTATTGCGAGTCTTGTGGGATGTAGCTGACTAATTCTTCGACTAGCTGTCAAGCGTCAAGCGGTAATTGCAAGGGGGAAGAAGGGGAGAAGGTTTTTTGCGAAAAGCGACGCTGGAGAAGAAAGGAGGATCACGAACGGCGGGGCTCATCAGGGACTTTAACGCTGCCTCCGCGGCAATCAACTCCGCAACAGTTTACTGCCTGCGGTTCCTCTTCCCACGGCCTTTCTTATTCGTCTCCTACTCGCTAGTGAACAGGTGGAGAGAGCGTTCATGGGGACATGAAGAAGTGGAAGAGTTTATTGACGCAGTTTAAAGAGATTACGGTCAGCAGAGTTATAGTTAGTTCCTGTGAATAGAGTTAGTCTCGAATCGTGCATTCAAAAAATGCACTTGAGTTGAAGTTGAGAGTTCAACCTGTTTCAAAGAATGCATTTAGTTTAGGATTAAGCGTCCAATGAGAGCGCAACTGACAGTTGATATCGCTCCTTCAAAAGAACAATGTCATAACTTCAAAAACCCAAATCTTCAATAGAGGTAGTTTAAAGTTTCAAGTCTTATCTTAATTGAACCAGACGAGTTGAAAAAATAAAAATTTGGGTATTGGTAAAGCAAATCATTTTTAATGGAATGTTGGTATTGAAATTCTTTTATTAATTATTAGAAATTTTTTAAATATTTAAACTTTTTTTAATTTTAACTTATGTCATTAATCCGGTAAAATTTCAGATTCAAATATGATACAACTCAAAATATGGCTATTAAAAAAAATTAAAAAGCGTTATCATATCATGGAAATGGGATATCAGATATGTCTTTCCTGAAAAGCTTCGACCAGTACAATTATTACTGAAGTCTTTACTCAAAAATGCCAACTTTTGAGTCAAGTCCTTTTTTTGAAGCAGCGATTACATTCTTCTAGTGCGCTAAAGCAATAGTTCAGCAAATCAAGCCTGTTACTGTATAGGTTTCTATTGAAATGAGTGAATTACATATGCTTTTTAATTTATTTATCAGTCAATTTTGCTTAAACATTTAACTAAAATGATTTTCTTTTCATTTCGTTGGATCATAGCATTAAATAAAATGTACCTAAATGATTTTCAGTAAAATATCCGAGAATGTGAAACATTATTTCGATTTATTATAACTTATGGTTTTGACCGTTTCTCATGCAGTTTAAAAATTATTACAAAGAATTGGATTCAACAAAATAAAGTGGATTATTTAGTTTTGTTTATATTTTAAATAAAGAATAAGCTCTAAATTCCTCACCTTTTTTATTTATTTTTTCCACATAAAAATAATTTTAAATACATTTACCACTGCCATTCCTGCGTTAAATACGTAGTTGAAAGTAAGTCAGCCTGACCATAAATTTTTTTAAAAATTTTTTCTCTCTTATTTTTCACCTTATTTTGCTGAATGAAACATGAATCTACCAATGTGATTTATAATCAAATAAAAAAATGTGATACTTCATTTCCGTTTTAAAAACTACAACGAATCAGGATACGCTTTAACTGAAGAAGTATCTATATTCCTAGCCATTTTTTCTTCTTCTTCTTTTTTTTTTTTTTTTTTTTTTGACAAAACCCAGTCCAACCGTGCGTCAAAAACTACGTCGAAAGTAAAACAGATCAACCACAAACTTCTTTTTTTTTTCTTATTTCTTTGTTCCTCTTCCTTTGAGTTGTTCTTACCCGGAATGCGGTATTGAGTTCGGGAGCTATTTCATATTGCACAGGATACCGAAAGATGTAGCGATGCTCAGGCGGAAGAGGTTGATGACCTACCTGTGGTCGTACGTGTCTGCACCAGATCCCACACAGGTAATTGAATAGGTATTTCATATATATATTTTTTGTTCTTGGACCGCTCATTCGGAAGGAATAATTTTAGACTTTTTTTAAAAATGTATTTTGTTATTCAAGGCTATTGGATTATTCTTTTACTCCGTATATCCCTTTAATGGTGTTACTTTAAACTACCAAACCTTTAGGAGATAAAGGAGAATGGGTCAAGGGGTTATGACACTATCAATTAATTATGTCCCTATCATTTTAACTAAATAAAATTAATTAATCATTTCCTAGGGGCTAAGACAATTCCTATTAAAGTTACACTGCACAGATGTGATCAATGAGACCATTTGATCCAAGTTTAGTTTTCTTAAAGGGACAATAAATAGCGCTACAGTAGTAAGTTGTTCCAGTTATTTTAGTCATTTTAAACTTCATTGAAGACATATTTTATCTACCATATTTAGTGTTATTTAAAGTTTGTAATAAATTTATTCAATATTATTGTTTATTCGAGGAAAAATTAGTGGTAAGTATATTAAAAAATACTTGGACAAGCCGTCCTTCGGAAGGGACGTATAGTAGTGCCCCCTAATTTTTAGATAATGTTTAGGACTCCCACATAGCATCACACGTAGCATCGTCCGATTAGACATAGCAGCATAAAGCGACGTTAGATGTTTTGTTAAAGAAGGACAAGTATATTTAGTGTGAAAGTTAAATAAATGGAGAAAAGTTAGTTTTTTTTTTCCTTAAACCAACAAGAAATTTAAATTTTCAATGAAAACATTTCGTCTCTTCAGAAATTTCTCTTCAACTTGCAAGGACCTGTTCCAACAGGATATGCTAATTTATCCTCAAATTCACTCTCTGGCATGGCAATAAATTTTTACTTTGTGACCCAGTGATTTTTTTATTCGATATTAATGCTTATTTATTTCCAATATCTTGTTATTTTGCTTCCAGTATGATTCTTGTTTATTGCCCTAATTGAAATATATCCGATATTTAATTTTAATATAATTTCCAATCCGGAGTATAAATTTTATTTTATTACACTGGTGAATGATCTTAAGGAAAAGTAGCTGTTGGGATGTAAGGTCTTAGACTCTTCCATGGTTTTATGGGTTTTATTACTCTTCTACGGTTCAATGGGTTCAAAATAATATAAATGGTTGTAGTAAAATCAATGCTGTCTTATGTAATAATATATTTAAAATCCTAGAATTTAAAATTTTACTGCTGTACCGTGCTGTGCATTGGGCAAATGTATCGCTATGTAATTTTTCAATAACCGTAACTTTTCAATTGTATTCGAAAGTTCCATGTGAAATAAAAAAGTAAAAGTTTGGGTATTAGTAAAGGAAAGCATTCTTATTGTAATGATGGCATTGGAGACCTTTTATTAACCATTGGAATATTTTTAAAAACTTTTTTATTTCAACTTACGTCATTATTCCCATATAACTTCAAGTTCTAACATGATACATCTCAAAATACGACTTTAAAAAAATGTTGGAAATGGAATATCAGATATGTTCTGCATTAAAAAGCTTCAACCAATACAATTGCTACTGAAGGCTTAACTCAAGTCAATTTTTGAGCTATGCCGTTCTTTTGGTGGAGCGCTATTTGAACTTTAATAAAAAAAAAAAGGCTAGATGAGAGTAAATCTAATCCTAGATTCTTTTCATTTAAACCTTAATACCTTATTAAATAAAATTAAAAATTATGACAATTATGGACATAAGTTGATTATAATTCTGACTGCTTCAAAACTGGTCGATTGCTGCAGGTACGTGCAAGGGCATCACGGAATTACCGAAGTAACGAAGTATTATCCTCAAGTACTAGTGATGCCCATATGGGATAGCATATGCCTCGCGTGTTAGATACGAGCCTGAGAAGCCATCTTTGTCTCTCTGAAGCCACACTTGAATCTTTTTTTCCCCTTTTTTTTCTCCACTTCTTCGTACTTCTTATGACTCCTTCCTGTTATATATAAACCTGCGGGTTATGATGCTATTTATCGATCCGTTTGCTATGATATTGAATGCTTCAATGATTTCAATGATGAGTTAAGCGAAGATTAATTATGCTTAATTGACAACTTATAACTTATTAGAAAAGTCTATATTGTATTTTTTGGGTATAAGTGATCGGAGTTTAGTACTCATAGTTCTCTATTGGAGATGTATTCATAACTATTCTGTCTATGTGAATCATTCGCTGTGTATACAAGTCTGCTTCGATCGTAGAAATAAAAATTGTATTTATTTATTTTTTATTTTTGACTTGGCTTCAAGGAATCATTTTTTATTAGAGAACAAATATTTTTTTAAACTAAGTTTTTTAAATGATATTATTAGAAGCGCATCAAACTAAGCATTAAAAACTAACGAATCGACGTCTTACCGTACCCGTTATCCAGAAAAGAAGCTAGGATTAGGTTATGCTAGCATACATTTATAAAAGTGATTGCACATCTGTGGCACCTGTGCATAGTGGTCTAAGTCTGATTTTGTGAATTTCAAGCTATCTACTTAGAATCGTAATTTTTACTCTTTCCTGGTGTCTAACACGCTAAGTGTTCCGTCCATTGCGATGAAGGATATTCCTTTGTGAATCGTGGGCTGATACTGCAATCTTGAACTTAAAATAAGTTCAGAAAAATTACGATTCTAAGTAGATAGCTTGAAATTCACAAAATTAGACTTAGCCCACTATGCATAGGTGCCACAGATATAAAATATACCCAACCAATAATTAAACATGGCTCCAAGGCATTCTGTTATAAATATTGCTGATACATAATGCGATTAATTCATAGTTATTCATTGAAGGACTATTCATAATTATTCATTGGGTCGTTATATTAGTATATTATATTAATGTAGAAATAAAAATTGTATTTAAGTTTTTTCACATGGCTTGAGACGAATCAATATTGGACAAGTGTTTAAATTCAATAAATACAACTTTCAGGTAGCTGTGCTGTAAATCTGAGTCGATATTTGTCATTCCTTATTTGAAATTCCAGTTAGCGTTACAGCTTTACTCGCAATGAAGTCTTATGATAATGCACGCCATTGCATGTAGATTACTCACTTTGTCAAACGAAGCTTAGCGATGATGCAGTTTCTACAGTGCAGTGTTGGTAATAAGCCTAAGTATCATTGAAATCATGTAATTTCTCCCTGTGTTGTTTACCTAATGAGGGAGATAATATTGCATTATTGTTGTCGGTATTATTGTATGAATATGAATACAATGCTGCTGGTAGTTAACTGTTGCGAATATTATGGTTAATACAATATTAAAAAGGGCTCGTGGGAATTTGGTTTGAGAGATCATAGCTTTATAAAGTACATGGGGTTTTGATAATGAATTTTGATTTATATACCTTTAGGTTGCATATCACAGTTTTTCCTGTTAGTTTATTTTATATTGTAAAATATAAAACGTAGTAATATAATATAAAATTTTTATTATTGTTAATATGACGAATAGAGAAAGGTGGTTGGCTAGGGCGGTATAGTAGGGCCCTGCCTGTCTGGATCGTGCCGTGCCAACCTTCTTTGGTCGATGCCGCGTGGATACTCCTTCTTGTCTCTAAGTCGATTTTGCTTTCTACTCTCCTTAGCTTTTATTGAAATCTAATATATTTTTATTGAATAATTATTTATGGTCTTTGAATAGTTTATAATCCGTAATGTAATGAATATTTAAACTTATTAAACACATTTTAAGGGTGCATCCATTCATCTATAGTTCTTATTATTTTATTCTGTTTCTAAAAACATCCAAAGAATTAGTTTATAGTTCACTTTATTTTATTTTTTGTTAAAGTATTCCTAAAGAAGTTATGGGTACGAGTGTCATTCTCGTTTGCTACTTGTATAATTATAATACGTCATAATAATGAATAAATATCCTTTTTAACATAGATACGAACTATAACTATAAATCAGTGCTTATAATGAATTTCACAATTTCATTTTGGGTCAGAATTTTTCGAAATTCTAGAACTGTTTAATATTTTGGGAAAGAATTTGCAAACCTTAATATCATCATAAGATTCCAAATCGTCCATTACAGCTAAGCTTACTTAATTTTTCCTACTTACAAATTATTTAGTCAACCTTCAATGGTATTTTAAAAAGCAAGTAATTATGCAATAAGTTTAGCATGTATGCCTTAAAAATGTTTAAAAAATGTTAAAAATGTAAATGTTTACATTTACGAAATTCGTAGTCTTTATTAATTATTCATTTAGAGAAGATTACATTTCTCTTACATTTACTTAATTGTTCATTATGGACACATTCCTCTTTAAAAAAGAAAAGTGTGTCCACATTTTATTTTTATTTTTACTTAAAAAACTGAAGTGGTTCTCATTCAGCTGTCTACATGTTAAAATATACGATTTTTGCTGTTAGATAGCAAGAAAAGTGACTGAACACACAAGAAATACCTTACTGTATTATTCTTATTCTAGCTTTCATATTTTAATAATATTAAATATATTTGTTAGATTATCTATAGTAACTAAGGCGAGCGCGATAAGCACTATGTAATTTGTAATTGAATGACCTTTTC
The DNA here is from genome assembly GCA_037127475.1 of Arma custos. Classification (NCBI taxonomy): domain Eukaryota; kingdom Metazoa; phylum Arthropoda; class Insecta; order Hemiptera; family Pentatomidae; genus Arma; species Arma custos. The sequence goes on along the minus strand of CM073762.1, from coordinate 58,947,474 downwards.
TCATTAAACCATTATTACATAAGGTATTTTCGGTTAAATTTATTATTATTTTTAAATTACTTATTGTTCTAACATTTGTTTTAATTATATGTTTAGGCTGTAAACTATATAAAATCCCCTTATGGCATTATATTGTCGAACTAATGCTCCGAATCGATTGGTAAAACTTCAATTATTATTATGCCTGTTCGATGCTCAGTAACCGGATAAAAGTTTTATATATTAACTGTTGCTGCTCTTTTCCCCAGTAATTCCCATTATTTTTTATTCCGCTACAAAATATATGTATAACGGTACACCTGTTAGTTGGTTTTTATAATTAGATAATTATTTTTGCTATAAATTATGCCCTTAACGGTCGCCTTAATTACAGCCTTTATAATGAAGATCGTTCTCACTTATAATAATATTTATATGCTTTTTTATTGAAGTTTATTGAAGAGTTTTTCTCTTATGTGTTAATAAGTGCGGTGATTTCTTTAAGAACATAAATTTCATGGAAAGTCAAGGCTTAGGTCAAGATATGTCTAAAATTTCTGTATTTGCATTAAAATAAAAAAAAAATAAATTGGTTTAATAATGCTAGTTCTTTTGAATAATCCAATGCAAAAATCAGATTTTAGATATAAAAAGAAATTAAAGGAAAGAAAAATATCGTTACCGTTAAAAAATAAGCAACAAATAAGCACGAGGCTATAGTTCTAGTTTAATTGCGGTAGTTTTTTCATTTTAGTTTTCTAATTTATTAAACAATTAATCTCGTTTATAATTATAAACGAATATGATAATATAATAATAATTATCCGTTCGACTACATTTAAGTTTAATGGCGCGTATGAGTGTAATCTATGTGCGATTCTGTTCTGTTCCTTTTTCCTAAAAATTTTCAAAATTCTATAATTAAACTTTTTTATTAATATGCATATTATTAGTCTATTTTATTGTAAAATAAAAGTCTGGGAAGATTTGCCTACTTCTTCCAAATATCGAAAATGATCATTAAATATTTCATGCCACGGTACTGACATGAAATAAATTTGGTAGACATTCTTCAGAAAACTTCTTAAATTTAACAAAGAATTGACCATTAAGATTTATGGATTGATTAGTTTGGATCAATTATTGCGATAGAAAAAAATGATGAATTCATTGGTAAATTTTAAAAATGGACATGAGACTCTGGACTGCAAGTTATATTACATGAAAGAAGTGTATAAATAAAATATGTTTATGAAGATCATATTGATACAAAATTTTATAAATATATTATTAATGAATGGCCAAAGACAGGAAATAGTTCGGGACATAAAGAAACACTGAATGGGAAATTGGAAATTAATACTGACAAATGAAGGAGACCTGTGGTGGACACAGGATGAAAAAGTGAACCACTATAATCCAATGAGTAGCGATCACATAAAACTACTTGGTCTTTGATTTATGGCATCCAATTTACAGAGACTGGGTGAGCCCCAGGAGAGTCGTCCAATTTCTCTGAGTCTATCAACCTCTGACAACGAAATGAATAATCATCTTCCACTTTCCATAACATATCTATGTGCTACATTTTTATAACACATATTATAAAAATGTAGCACATATATATTATTATAGTTTATATATATGTATATAATATGTGTTATAGTATAATATGTATTATATATATTATTATAGTTGTAGCAAAAATCGCATGCTGAAGTGTATCTATTTTATTAGTTATCTGCTTCCAATGGGATTAAAACAAACGAAATTATCAAGTAGGCGGTCAGGTAACTGGTCAGATCCGTCCTAAATAAGTTGCGTTATAAATGCCATTGTTGTCTGAAGATGCATGATCATGTTTCGCAATTCATGCATTCGACAACAATGGGCCAAACCCATCGGCCAATTTTCATTGCTGTCCTCAGCACGTAGGAAAATGGAGGGATGGTCTCTTGCGATTTGGAACAGTAGGTAATAACTTTACGGTCTATTTGTCTTCGTTTTATTCTTTTTTTGGCGATGATATAAGTAGTTTAGTAACGGTTCTGGATTTCATCAACCCACATTAAAACTTAGTATGGGTAATATGGTATATCATTGACCTCCACCAATGAAATAATATAAAATCTATGTAAAACACACCAATAACTATATACTGTATATACAATATACTACATAAGTTTCAGTTTAACTAAGACCAAATTCAGGGCAGAGGGAGGTTGAGTCTTGCAGCAACTCATTGCAACTTGCATGCAAAATGCAAAAAATCGCTCCATTTTACTTTTTTTTGTTAAAAAAATGTATGTATTAGAACTCAGTTTACTGAGGTTTTCATTTTGGAATTCAAAGGATTCTTCGCAGTTTGAGTAAGTTTTTAATTATGACAATTTTAAATATATTGTCCATACAGATGCTAAGTAACGAATGTGTAAAAACTGTTTCTTGGTTCATTCGAAAAAAATAAAAATAAATAAAAGGTTCATTCGAAATCAGTGCTTATCTTCAAAAGTTGTTTACCTATGTTATTTTACGTTGTTTTTGTACCTTATGATTCTAGATGAATTATAAATCAATAATCAATCTTAAAAGCAATCGCTATCGATCCAAAATGAAAAATATGTTTATTTTCACAATTGAGATTTTATTTTGCATTGAAGATAAATTTAGAATACTTTCCCGGACATATTTTTACTATAGACTATAATTAATATAACACAGTCTGTTAAATTTCGGTTGGATGTTTTTAATGGAGACTTTTCCATTTTGCCTTAAATTTTTACATGTCAGTAAAATTTATTTATGACCTAAATGAGAAAAGGGAATAGGAAGACTATGCTAGTTGATCAGTTTGTTTTTTATCATGCTGTGTTTTTTTTAATATCTTTATTAATTTGTTTTAAGAAATTCGGAATGCATCTGCCTTGGCGTGCCCCGTTGACAGTTCCGTGCTCAACCCTCAGAAGTGTTTGCTCTTGTCATGAGCCATTCTCGTGAAGTCGTGTTGCGTTACTGGACAATTAAACGATCTTCCCTCACAAGCACGCGAAAAGGATTTATCCAGTTTGTCGTGGATTTTTTTTTATCTTAGGTTTCGTGTTGTCGAGGTGCGAAACTGGTGAGGAAAGCTAAGATCTTTTAGTTGTGAATTATATATGAATACTAGGTGATTCAGTGACTTTGATAATTAATTGAGCCGTTATTTTTTATTGTCGTGTAAATCTATTTTTTTCATTTTTCCAGGTATTTATGGCATTCGCATTAATTTTAAACGTTACTTTTTTAGCACCTAGCAAAGAGTGATGTTTTTAAGACCATTCATCTTATTTAATAGTATTATAAAATACTAATTAATAAAATTATTTAAGAGATTGAAGGATTTTTTTTTTTTTAGCTCCAAATAGACACTCATTTTTCATTTCAGACTTCCAACTTCCAAATCACTTTCAAAAATAACAGCCCAATTACTTAACATGCTATATTTTAAAAATATATTTTCTATAAATATTTCATCAGTGATTGCAATATTAATTAATTCATCTTTTTTTTTTCGTTTAGTGCCTCATTAACATTATTTTTCTTTTTACGTAAACAACATTTTTTAATAATTTGTATATTAAGAAGATGATTTTGTGATAATCATTTTATTTAAGTTGAATCTATTTTACGATTGTTTCTGTTCATCTCGAAAAATCTACTTATACTTGACCAATAAAAAATAAATAAATAAACACAGAAAGTAGTTACCTTTTTTAGTTTTATAAGAAAAAAATTCTCCTTAAGTAATATTCTACTCTTCCATTATACGATTGATTACAATTTATATATAACAGTGTATGTAGAATTATTGAGGACTATTTTTCCATAACATCTGATTTCTACATATCAGCTAATTTACTAAAATCAAACAGGCTTAAAATTTGAATTTTAAAATTCATTACATTTTCAATAATTTCATTAAACTATGTGTTATCCGTGATTAAGATACTCTCATTGCTATTGCATAATGAAGGAAAATGCTTTTCCTTTAGCTGTGGTAATGTGTAAGCACTTATTTTATCAATACAATAGGTATTTACGTCATACAACTATGTTTCATTGTTTTTTTTCTATAATCTTTATTATGTTCATAGAAGAATGGGAAAATAATATTCCGAATATTTTCACTAATTTAATGTGGCGTACGAATTCTAACCGTTTGTAAATAAGTGATAGTAACTTTCGTAAATTTATTTTTATAGATTTTGTTATTGGTTGTTACCTATTTTTTAAAATATTTATGTGCTCTGAAAATTACGTGTATGTAAGGATGTATCATTATTTTAGTATCTTTTTTTTTTAAACGTATTTTGACATTTAAAGTCCTGAATAGTAAAAATACAAACTTAAATGTCTTCACCTTCCAAGCTCCCCATTCCCCCCTGACTTAGAGATAAGTCTGACGTGCTTGAGACCAAAGAACGCTTCCCATTGTCTACTATATCTGAACCGCAGGTGTGATAACCCGACCACATCCTCTCTGCATTTTTAAAACTGTGTTTCTCGACCTCAGAACAACGTCGACCTTATCTATACTAAAAGTCTTCCTAGTATTCCTCTCTTGTATCGCTATCTTTTGTATTCAAGGGAACGGGGTAACGGGGTAGTAGCCAACTCATAACTAGCGTGCCGAGTTTGCCATGCCGAAATTGCCGTTTCAAATCTGGCTATGGCAAATGATTTAGTTATTCTCTTAATAACTATAGATCCCTGTGGGTTCCACAGACCCTCCTGAGGCTCATCTAGTCTCTATAAAGTGGGTAGGCCCGATTGCGGGAAAAACCATAGTGGCTGAGCATGATCTAGGATAAATGATCTCCCTGTACAGTTGTCCTATAAACTGTACAGTCTACAACGAACTGAACCTAAAACTCATCATGGGTTGTAGCAGTAGATTTTTTTTTTTAAATTTTAAGAGAAGGTTATGAGCTGGTCGAGCTGGTTTTGTCCAGTAGCAGCTGAGTTACTGAGTTGTAGGGCCGGAAATCGAAACTAAGTGGCAGATAAAGGGTATCTGTTCAGCGGATTGTCGCTTCGAGTTGAGTTACAACGAGTTTTAACTGTTTATACGTTTCATTTTTAATATTTTCCATAAATACAAGTTATGGTGAGCTTTAGTATGGAAAAGAGAATGTAATTCTCGGTAATGATTAGATTTCGGTAATCATTTCATCATGAAATAATTGTACCGACTAACATTTCGAAGTATAGATGATATACGTTTGTTGAAAACTTCATTTCTGGTTAAAATGATTTCCGAAGTATAAACCTTTCCCATAAATTACTTTTTATTTTCCATACTAGAGATCATGAATATTAAAATTTTAGCAAAATATTAACAATCAAACGAATGAAAAGTTAAAACTTGTTTGGACTCAACTTGAAGCGACAACCTGCGAAATAATTACTAGATAAATTATATGCTCTTTTAACAGCTATTTATCGACCTCTGTAGGATCTGAAGATCTTCCCAGGGCTCATCCAGCCTTAATATTCTGGGAAGGAGCAAGTACATACGCTCGATTTCGGCCAAATCATCTTTGCTTATAACTGTTGACTTTTTTTTTGGATAATTTACTGTACCCAAGAACACCTTTCGTGGGTTACAGAGAGATACTATCTTTTTGTTCTAGGTCGAAGACTCTACGTTGGACTTTGTTATAGACAGCCTTAGATCAATAGGTTGGGGTAGGATTAGAGATAGCCTTGTGCTGGTGATCGAGGTCCGGCCCAAATTGTTTGTCGTGCGGCCTTCGCTTTGGAATTAATCCCGTAAAGCCTCGCTAATGCAGAATTTAATGTCTGACGTCGATAGGGGTCTCTGCCAAGCGGGTCAATCCACGGCACTGCGGTAGAATGATCCTCGCCCGTGTCGAGAAGGTCAGTTTCTGCGGAGAGCTTTTATTAGATGGAGATAGAACAACCTAACTAATTAATTTGTTTATTACTTGGCTTTTTATTAGCTTTAACGATTTTTAAACATCATAACTACACCATGTAGAGGAAGTATGTATAGACCATGTTATTGGCTACAGACGTTTTTCTGGTCTCTTGTAGACAAAGTATAGTTTAAAACGAGAACATATCTTTGGGGTGTTTTTCTAACCACTGAGATGTTCCTCTTTAATTCATGAAGGGTATTAGGTTCAATATATGATAAGGGTTGCATCTTTTCTAATTTAATATTTGTGCAAGGAAGTGATTTAGCTTAACCGTTACATTTTCCCAAATCGGAGCACTTTCACGAACCTCAGTAAGGCCTCCTGTTCCAGCAGGGTCAATTTCTGGTTAAGATTCAGGATAAATAATTTAATATTACTTCCACCATACTGTACTGAAAGTTCCTTTTGTTTTTTCAAATGTTTAATTTAATCCAAAAAGTTGTTAATATTTATTCGTATTTGTAATTATTTTTATATATTTTATTTCCCAATTTATTTTTGGTTTTTTGTTAAGCCTTGAGATTTTAGTATAACATGCTGTGTTATTATTATTTTTTTTTATTATCAGAGATAAAATTTTTGTAATTTAATGCAATTTTCTTGATTGCTACATGTTCGTTATATCCGAAGCGGTCAAAAATAAGATTTCATGATTTTACTCCTATGGATATATAACAAGTAGAAACTTGAAACTTTATAAATCACTGGGTGCTGTAATTAAGTATTGGAATCTTCGCTTTAATACGAGGGTATCAGCATTAATCGAATACATTAATAGTTACTATGTTTAATTTTATTATTGAAAAGCTATACTACCAGTTAGTGATGCCGTTCCGTTTGCGACAAAGATAACTTGAATGGATCCTAGACCTTTCTCTGCCTTCAAATAAGGGCGTCTTAGAAATTGAGAGGCTAGAATTAGCTGAGGTACTTTCTTTATCGCATCAATGGCGGAATACCAATCGAAATTGCTCTCTAATCTTTCACTATCCGATTTGGAATCCTCCTAGGCTCTATGAAGGAAGACTTTCGAAGGACCTTCGGGTTTCCGAATTATTAGAAGGTGAAATTCCTCCTGGTACTCCTTTATCGAGAGCCGCCGCAAATGAGGGTGAGCGTCTTGGAAAGGAAGAAAAAGTGGCGATCTGTCGCTGGAGCTTTCTTCGTAATGAGTCATGATACCTCTCTTCCCTCAGGATCGCAGTTATCTTCTCGGTGTGCCCTATTCCGTTCTATGAGAGTTGATTGAAATGAAAGTTGCATGCATTGCGAGTACGGCGTACAAGGTAGGTACGATCTTTGTGAGACGCTGTAGTCACTCGTGAGCTGGCTGTTGTGTCATAACAACAGAATGAGTGTTGAGTCGAAAATATTATTCTTTTATTACATTTGAAGGGATTAGTGGTAGCTTCTAGCCGTGTTTATGAAATTCTCGGAATGCCTATTTCCAGTTCTGTTCATACGTCTGATGTCAACAATGAAAATCAACAAATCGATTCTCCATGAATAGATTTTTTGTTATATATATATCTAATTACAATTAAACAAACTTTTATTTGTTCAGGCAACATTTATGTTTAATCACTGGCTAAATATACTCAAATTTTCCAAATGTAGTAAACAAAAAATAGTTTTGTTAAACTCAGTTAAGTATACATTATTAATTAGAGGGTAATATAGTCTCCGTTTTAGGAACTTTCAATGTTTTGGTTCAAAGCAAGACTTTTATTCGATCTGTTAGCAGCCGGAGATGGATCGTTTGTCATCTTGGATTCTCCCGGGGTTAACTCAGCCTCTGTAAAGTGGGTTCCCAAAATAAGGGGGTAATTTGGCGGTTGAGCGTGACTAGGAGAAGCCACCTCCCTGAACAACCGTTGTCCAAGAAACAGTTCAGTCTCTAACATGTACTGATCCCCTAGACTCTTGAATATTTAGTTGTTTGTTTCATTTAAAGTCACTTTATTATCCATAATCGAACGCTACAGTAGAAGCCCTAACATTTGCCTAACCATTTATAACTATGATAGGAATCTTTAATGAATACCTAACCTAACTATGAAAACAGGCTTGATACTGGCATTTTACGTCCCTTTCGAAAAACGGCGTAACTTGAAGTATGCCACATGTTTGGTTTCTTGAATATTAGCTATTTTTAGATTTTTCACTTATATGAGGTAACAATAAAACTAGTGTAAATTAAACATTATATAGATATTGTATAAATAAAACATATTTAGTTTAGATATTGAAATAAACATTACATTTTCCAGTAATGTTTCTAAATGCATTAGATAGCATTTTTATGCTTACATGTTTTTTTGTCATTTTATGGCAAGAACTGGGTTATAGCTATAGTTATTTTTGTTAATGTTGAATCTTTAAATCTTTGACATCGTATATTTTTTTTAAATTTTACAATATTAGCTTGTTAAACTCTTAGCTCTTCTCTGAACTAGCTTAAAGGACGTTACTGTACTGTACTGTTGGTTCTTGGTTTATAGATTTATAGATATGGTGCCCTAACACGGTTAGAGCATACAATTATGATTAATATTCTTTACTGAAGAGATAGCAGAAGTTTGCCTAGACTAAGGTCAAACAAATCCGTTGGCCGTTGTTACTTATAGCGTGACGCATCTGAGAATAGTGGATGCATCGATCTTAGCGCCCCTTTAGGGTTTGTTGACCTCTTGCTGCTACTTACAACTTAGATTACTTTCGATGATAGTTCAAATGTTCTACAAGAAAATTTCTAATATGGGATAGATGAAATAGCTGTTTTGCCCGAAGCAATGAAATGGAAATCGTTTAAGATTCGTTTCAGGAATGGAAATTGTTTAAAGTTCGTTTTGTTGTATCCCCTAGGGGTCATATTGTTTTTATAATGCCATCAAATATTTTTTTGATTTTTGATAATTTTTGTATATAATTTAAATTACATAATTAACGCTTTGGTATTATTTGCTTATTGTTTCTCTATTTTCTCACGGATTTTGAGAATATATTTTAATAACAAAACAAAAAAATTCGTATAAGAATAGCGTTCTGATACAAAGAAAAATAAGGGATCTACAATAGTCCTTATGTACATTTCAGTTATTGCCAGTGAAGCGGAAGGGTAGGCTAGACCCGCAATGATCGAATGCAATGAGGGTTTGCCGTTCTCTAGTGCCGGCATTACACGTTTTTCAATTAATTGTTATACAAAAATGTTATATTGGTATTTGAATAAATTAATAACGACAGTTCATTAATCAAATTAAAGTATTCTAAAATGCCGATTCATTAATATGATTATAATTTAAATTACGGCTTACAAAAACAACAATCTATAACAGAATCCGAAGGATAATATCTCTTTATAGCAATTAATTAAGAAGAACAAATATGAATAAATCTATTACTCATTTTATTGCATGATTTTAAGATAACAATAAATTTTATGAACGTATAATTCCTATCGGATTGGCGTATAGAGTGTGTATTGTTCATTTCTTTTTTAATTCTATAAGTATCGTTGTACAATATTTAAAATTGTTAATATTATATTTAAATCTCACTGTTTAATTTAAATTTATTATTTTTATTATTTATTTTCGTCTAATTTTTCGTTTATATATTCGTAGATAAGTTCATAATTAGCGTCTTTAGTCATGAATAGATGATAAATAAAGTAACCCTTTAAAAAGACGGTTTATTTTTTTCTCTATGATTTAAATGAAATATAATCAAAAACGTTAACAAAAATTAAAATAATAAATATGGTTATCTATGCTTTACAAAGCATATATATTCGTTAATTGGTGTCAAATTTTCAAAATCTATATTGTTAATAAATTTAATAAATTCGAGCCGAAATGTATTGTGTTCAGATTCTGGCCAATCTTTCCCTCTTTATATTGCAGAAACAATTTATGTATGCATGTATTTACCAACTTTGAAAAGATAATTTAATTATATATGATAGATAGTTGTATGAAAATAAAAAGTGCTTTGATAAAATTGATAATAAACACGCAAGTCCGTCGTTATATGGGGCTCTATCTTTTTAATTGTTCATTAATGACCTATATGTGCACGTTTATAAATACCTTTGTATATTTATATAAGCTCTTGGTATGAAGCTATTTAAGGATCATATCATTATTATATTGTTCAATTGATTGAATCTCAAAGAGGTAATAGATATTAGACCAATTTCCATACAATTTTTTGATTGTTATAAGCTATTGATAAAAACAGTTGGTATCTGACAGCAGTTCATCACTACTAATATCACTCGTCACTCCTGAACTGCAGCGTCACTCGTGTATAATTCAAGTGGAGGATCTTAACATTATAAACCGATAAGAGTAGACACTACGATAGTCTCTTATTGAATTGTGAGCCCATGAATAAATGGATACCGCCCACTGAAGTCGAGACAAAACCGAAGATGGATGATTCGTCCGTGGTTGTGGTTCCGTGGGCGGAGTATCCTCAATACCAAGGCGTTCTTTCTCCTCTTGGTCTTGGTCTGGGAGTACGTCTTGGATACAAAATCCTCTTAAGATCGCTGAAGGGTCACTTCCGAACCTAATGTAATAGAATGTTAAGCAAACTCTGAAAATATTTGTCTTTTATAATTTAATATTATATTTTTCTTGAATAACAATATTTTTCGAACTACGTTTGTTTCAACTTTTCTTATCTTCCCCTTTATTGGCTTTTCATGCTTTTGCTTTTCAATTTTACCTCAAAAAGTCTTTCTTGAAAGCCTTGAGCATTCTGAAGATTACTGCTTTGTGAAGAATGTCCTTCAATGTCACCCAGAGTGACCGCTGCAATTTTTTTATTACTATTATTATTATCCTAATTCCTTTGAACATTGCTATATTATTGCAAGAATTCAGTTTCCATATCACCGCTTATTATATTGCAAATTAGCTAGTGAAATACCATTCACATTGACTCTAGAGATCAAAAGACATTTATAAGGTACATCCAGTGCCTGAGCATTTAGAATTGAAATAAAAACCGTATAGTTTGAATTGTTACAGTGACGGATGCGGTAAATCCTACGTGCTTTCCTTCGCAGTAAATAAAGATCTGTAGGGAACACAGTAAAGGCTAAGTCACTGGAAGATTACGTTGATCCACGGAGTCAAAAGGTTCGCTACAAGGTAATCTCGCTGGAAATATCTTCAGGGATTTGTGAGCTTAACGGTCTGTCTGGGATAGCTGTATGTTGGCGGTTAAGTCGCTTGCGGTGAATGTATCGCTTGGCGGATTGAGGGATAAAGGTTCTCACAGTGAAGCTTTAGAAAAAAAAAAACTGTAAATAATATGATAAAGTAAACAGTTAATAATTAAATTACGTACTCCAGAAGTAAAAAGTACCGTGGCATATTTTTGTAATTGTTTAGGAGACCCAATTTTCCATAACTTCGAACGTTTAACATTTGATTCTGGGTTACTTAAAGAGAACTGTTTACATCGCAACATATTGACATTAATTTAATGAGTATTGATCATAGTTTATTTGTTTATGACAATTTACCTAAAATATTACCTATTTCGTGGACATCGTGTCCTTTAACCCCGTGAACAGAATTATTCAGTGTCATTTTATGTCATCAATAATAACATATTTTAATATTTATTTCACTGGACTAATATCTTTAATTTGTAACTACTCTGGATGTAATTCTTTCACTTCAACTTATATTTGATATGGTCTATTTTTTAACTAGAGAAATCTAGTAGTATGCTTCTGTTAACACCTTTATATGATTTTTTTTTTTAACAAACACATAAGAACATATATTTAACAAAATATATATATGTTCTAACACCCGGACTATTTTTTTCTTCACTTTAATTACTTAAACTGTTTTGAACTTGTTTAAAGAAGTTTTGCCTTGAGCTCCAAAAGGGTCTCTCGATCCTAAAGGGTCCATCACCGGCTGTTATTTAATCTATTAACTAGGCTCTGTAATATATATACGTTAAGGCTCACCCAGTCTCTATAAGGTGGCTGTATTAATTTAGGGACAAACCTGGCGGTAGAGCGTTATCCCGATCAGATCACCTCTTTCACGACGGTTGTTCTAGAAACAGTACAGTCACAACTACGTACAAGTACTGGGCTCATAACCCTTCATGGGTCGTAGTGTTACACATTTTTTTTTTTTTTTTAATGGAGTTGGAATAATTATAAATTCGTTATAATTCATAGGTTTAAAACATATATCTCATGATGAGATAATAAGTTTCAATTTACTTTTTTTATTTCTGTAAATCTAAATGAATTCTCTAAAACTTCGTTAAAAGGACACTGCAATGCGACAGACTTGTTTTCTTTCCATGTGAGCTCTAATGTCATTTGACCTAGAATTCTGATAAGGATTGTAAGTTTATGTTTTTATTTTTTTATTTTTTTACTGATTTGTTAGATTTTTAAAATGTACTCTAATTTTGTTTTGTTTTGTTTTTCAGGTAAGTGTTACAATATCTTCTAAGGTTCTACTTGTAGTGAGTACTTAAAGTTATTATTTTTATTATTATATTTATTCTTTTTCTGGTTACTTTATGCATTTAATTCTTTGATGAAAGTTTTAATATGTGAGTGCTTGTGATATGTGAGTCGCACTGAAGGTCCGGGGTTTAAATCAGGTCAATTATTTAATCTATTAACAGCCACAGTCCCTCCTGAGGCTAACTCAGCCTCTGTAATGCAGGTACCCAAAATTGGTGAAAATACTGGTGGTTGAGTGTGATCTCATACAAACCAGAAAAAATCCTAGAAACAGTACTGTGTCTACCATGTACTGAGCCTTCAACTCTTCACGGGATGTAGTAGAATATTTTTTCGTTTTTACGTTAGATTATGAATTATTGATTTTAAATAATTCCATACATATTAAGAGACTTTGTATAGATTAGTTTAATTCATTAAATCAGGAATGTCTAACCCAAAGCCTACGTTTCACGATGCGGTTTTTTCAATTATGTCATATTTGATTATAATATGTTATACTGGTATAACCACTATTTATATATTATTATATATTATTTGATCATATTTTTTTAAAAATCTGATTGAAATTTTATTTTATAAATCCGACCATTTTAAGTAGTAATACATTAATACTACATTTAATTCTATTAAAATAGTAATATATTTAAGAAAAAAAAGTTGTTATACTGATTCCGGTAGATTTTTACATGAGAAAAAAAGAAGAAATAGAGAGAGTCTCTGAATATCTTCATTATATTATAAAGATACTTTGTTGAAATAATTGTTAATCGATGTTACGATTTAGGAAAATGACATTGATATATTTATTACTTTTTTATATGTAGTGGTTAATCAATAGATTTTCTTTATTGGTGTTTAAATAAGCTAATCTCATTTTTTCATTTCATTAATTAAGAAATAAATAAAAAATACACTTCTAACTGCAGTCACCTGATAAATCATTAATAGGAAAAAAATTGACATTGATAAATTATTAATGAGTGATAATTTGAATATGATTAGTGCGCCATTAGTATAGTGGCAAGTGGCCCTACAGTTAGCTATCCCCCGGGTAGATCCCGGTCACCCACTTGACCGTATATAGCTGAGTCCATTAGGACTTACCATAGATGGTCCCGAACCTAAACAGATATTGCTGGAGACGTCTGATGCTGCCAGCTCCTAAAGTCTTCTAACGAAGATAATTGCTAACTCCATCTTATCGCAGTCACATCTTCTTCTAGAGAACCGACTTTTGCATAAAAATACCAGCGTCTGTTAATAGTATGCAAATGATTCGGACCGTTATAGATAATCTTACCGGTACTGAAGATTTTTCGCTCTTTATTTATAGTTCGAATGAGTGGTTTCAGTACATTATTTTTATCACTGTTCTTCAAATTTTGCACATGCTAGAAAATATTTATTTTACCGCTGTTTTCTCGAAAAGTCTCATTCCCCCATATATTTCGTATTTTTTTCAGTTTACCTTCGAATAAAATACATGGAACTCAATGTTTGATTGATTTCTAAACCTAACAATGCCATTGAAATAAAATAAAAATTTTATTCAAATTTAACAACATTAACTGTTGTTTATGATTTTTAACACCTTAACTGCTCAAACTGAGTTAAAAGGGTTGAAATTTGTAAGAGAACGTCTAGTTAATTCTATTACTACTTTTGCAGTTTTGGTAGTTTTAACATTGCACTTTAGTTTATGTACCATTTTAGTGTCGTAATTAAGCTACTATATTAATATTTAATACTTATAGTTAAGTGAACCAGCAAAATAACTTTATTTATTGTCATATTGTTGTCTTTTAATTAACGGTATATAACTACAGCTTGTCTTGATTTATGTGTACATTGAGTAACGTTAGTATTATATAAAATTAATCTATATATTATTATAGCCTGTTAGCACCCAGAGATGTATCATATGGAATCTAGGACCCTCCTGGGGCATACCCAGCCTCTATGAAGTGGGTACCCAAATTAAGGGGGGTAAATCTAGCAGTTGAGCGTGATATGGGACAAGTTATTTAAAAAAGTTAAAATAAGCTTTATGTCTTAAATGTAACAAAACATGTAAATTTAATTTTCATCGTGTTTTTATCGCGAGATTTTACGTAGTGTAAAATCAACAATTTCTCTTGTCCAGTCTTGTGTTTTCTCATATCAAGCAGCTCAAGAAGTTTAAAAATATCAGTTATAACACTAAACAACTTTTATTTAAACTACTTCACAATCCATTTTTCCTTATTATTAAGGCTCTGTTCCTGATTTGTTTGTTCGTGGCACTGATTTGTGGCCATGGCAGGCATTTTGTCAGAATCAATATGTTGTCTAGTCAGGTTTTGAAAAAGAGATAATTGATTAAACAGGAATCGAAGCTTTGTTATAAACTGTATGATTTTTGATAATGATACTATGGTATGGTTTCGCTATATTTGAATTTATGTATAGTTTATTTTGGACGTTTTATATAATTATGTTTGTTTGTTTTCTTGGGTTTAGGAGGCGTAAAACATCTAGGTCATCAATGCCCGATATAATTATGTTATGCTATGTTTTTTTATGTTAAAAAAATAATTAGTTTGTAGAAGCAGAAAATACAATCCATAACAGACGGTGCTGCTGTCTCTGTGTAACGTTCGGAACTTTCAGTCCCTGCCGACAGAAAGCGCTAGTAGGCTTCTTATTCATTCCTTTAATAACATTGGAATAATACATATTTGCCCAGTTTTAACAATTTTGAAAATAATCCGGGTTTAGTTAATCATCGTCCAGAACACAAAATTTGTTGACATTATTTTATTGTTAATTTCATTTGATTATTTTTTTATTACTTTTAAATATCCGATTATCATCTTACATTTACAATGTCTCTTAAGAGTGAAACATTTTTTAAAAATTTTTTGTCACCTCTTTAAAAGTCTGATGGCTGAAATTACTCATTCAATTTTATCATCTTGATTTTGTTCAAAATTTTTAAAATATATTTAATTCTATCGGCTGTTTGTTGGTTTTACTTTTTCATTTCTCAAATTATGTTATACACTAATCAATTATGATTTGCCAAATTCGTTGAAATAAAAATGTTAAAATGAAATCTTTTTTCGACAATGTTTCGTCCAAAAGTCATCTAAATTATTAATTTGCAATGTTTATTTTAGATTCTAACTGAAATTTAATATATTCGTTCAGTTTTTAGGAAATTAGTAATGAAAGTAAGAGAAAGCATGGTATCACATTGTAATATGATTTTTTTTTTTTTTGCTGAGCGAAGTGAATATATTTATATTTAAAAAAGTTTAGTTACTGCTTACTATTATTTCTTATTTAATACAATATTATAACTTTATTGTAGCTATTTATGTATCACCGTGTTATAGCGTGTCAACTCTTGCCATAGCTGTTTTGTTTTCCATCCAAATCATTCTTAACCTAGAAAAGTTTATGGTGAGCATCCGAACAATACATATTTGATGGGCTGGTAGGAGATGTATAATTCAGTTTGGACTAGTTTTAGAACTGGGACGCCATCTATTATTTGATGTTTACTTTCTTCTTTCGTCACCATGTTTTCTTTTTCAAGGGCTTATATCAAGTCGTTTTGTGTATTTTTCTACTTCATAGGGCATGCGAATAACTCATATGTAGTATGTTGATTTGTTTTTTTTTTGGAAAAATTGTCACTAAAATAATGTAGGTTGGTTGTTATTAGACTAGTTAAGGCGCAATTGCGCATATTAAATTTTTTTCTTGGCTTGATGTAAGAATCTCGTGACTAAGTATCGTCAGTACTTGCCTAATGCTGCTAACACTTCCCCCGATCTGTGAAATCAGAACCGTAACTCGCTAATTCTTGTTCCTCAGCGAAGTGGGCATGAGACATCTGCTTCCTCAGTGGGAACATATCTGATTCACTACATAAGTGATTTTAACGTCAATTAACAACGGCTACATTATATAATATGCATTATCAATTCCTATTAGATAACTTATTTAATTTGTTATTTATTCATTTAACAGCCAAAGAAGGGTTCACTCAGTCTTTATAGAGCAGGCACTCTTAATTGGAAGAATAACTTGTTAAATCTCGGACAAATCACTTTCCTTCACAACCGTTGTCTCAGAAACAATATAGTTTGTAGCATGTACTGAACCCGAGGCCCTGCATCGGTTGTAGTGGTACATGTTTCTATATACAAGTTGTGTTTATTTTATCTAAAAACAATGTTTGAATCAGGTTTAAATTTAGTTTTTATTATTTAAACTAATTCTAATATGTTTATTCCTTTCGAAGTCTTATTTGGAAAAGATGTTAGCGCCATTTTGTAATGCGGGGTAGCTCAAAAGCCCCCTCCCTCCGAGGTCAAATCTAGCAGTAGCAGATAAATTATGTAATCTGTTAACGGTCATGATCCCGCCCTCTATAAAGTTAACGTACCCTTCAGTACATGGTAGGGACTGTTCTGTTTCATGGAGAACGGTTGTGCAAGGAGGTGATTATATTATACTCTTATACTAGATACCCGCTTTATAGAGGCTGGGTGAGCCCCAGAAGGATCCTAGACCCCATATGATCCATCTCCGGGTGCACCAGACGGAATAAAAGTCTTTCCAGCAGCGGGATTTAACGGAAAAAAACGTTTAAAGTTCCTAAAACGGAGAATATATATTACCATGGTGGCCTCTGATGTCTAATTTTTTTTTTCTACGTTTGGATAGTTGAAATTTAAACTGTATTAATTTATTATCAATTTAACATGAACGTTATATTCTATGGTATAGAAATTTGTTTTGAATACTTTTTTACCATAGCCATAGGTCTCGATGTTTAGTTTCACAATGCTTGAGTCCACTACCAATATGGTAGTTATCAGTTGTGAGTACTTTATGGATGACTGGTGTGTCGCACGAGGTCTATTAGCTCTTAGATTTATTGCAGCCATCTGAACTCCCCCCTTCGTTGGGGATGGTGACGCACGGCCTCCTCAATGTAAATAATCCCATCTTGCTCTCTGAATCGCGAGTGCGGTAAAGGTTGGCAGTTAAGCTGCAATCTTCACTCTCAAGTGGCTCCGCCTTCCGGCTACTTATCTGCCTTCTTTTCTTCGACTGTTGTGAAAGAGTTATTGCCGAGGCAATCTTCCGGTGAGGCGTTCATGAATCATATAGATAATAGAAACGAAGATATACTCTGCTCTCTTTTTTCTTGTTGCTTGATAAGGGATAGTCTTTGCCAAATATATGTGCGCATTAAAAATTTGTATCCTTGACAAGATCACTGATAACTTATTTGTTAGTCATTAACGATATAAAAAAAAAATCAGCTTGGAAAAGATATCTGTATATGTTTTTTTTTTTTACAATTCCCATTAGTTTATTTTTACTATAGCTCCAGTAAATTTAAAATATCAATAAAAATAAATATAATGTTATAAACAAATGACAGAGTTTCATAGGAGCGGTAATCCTTGTCACTTTTTTATAAAACTGGAAGGACGTTGAACAAATATTGTATTGTTATGGCGCCAAGTTTTATCAAGGGGTGTTGTGTACTTGAGATTATGAAATTACTCATTGTTCTTTCTTTAACTCATTTATTACCTAAATACAAGCAGATTTTATGGTTCTTTCCACCCCTCCAACTGAAATCACTCATTTATAGTTTTTTAAGGTTCTTAAGGGCAACACAATATAATACAAGGGGCGCAGTTTGAAAAACATTAGAGCATTGCTTTTACAGAAATATTCTTAACATAATTTTAATTATTTTATTTATGAAAGCGTCTTACAGGTACAGTTTTAAAGGAAAGATTTTATGAAAAAACAAAAACATGTATGGCTATTACAATATTTTCTGATATTGCACTATACATTACTATTTTAGTTACCAATGTATGAAATATATAGTCAGGAAAAGTACTGCGAACGTGAAGCAATGTCAAATTTTTAGTGGAAATACACATTTTAAGGGCTCATAAGTCCAATAACACTAACAAATTGTGGTTTCATGGAAGAGTATATGTTAAGGATCTTAAAGCGAGTTGTTTTGGACGAGGTTGCCAGAAATCAATAATTTTGACTTTTTGTTTGGACAGTGTTTTTTGGTTATTTTTGTAAGTTACAACAAGCTGCAAATAGTTGGATCTAGATTTAGTGACTTGTAATCTATTTTACGTTAGTTCTAATTACGTTATGTATGTATAAAGCTTTATCGTAGTTTCGAAGTAGTGGCTTGCCTTCATAAGTTATTCTTGTGATTTTTCTTTTCTTCAGAATGATTAGGGGATAATAAAAGCCGAAAATATTAGTTCTGGTATATGTGTTTATAAAGTTTTTTTTTTTGCTTTCTTACATTTAATTTGCTCTTACTTATTTATACGACAGACCTCTCACGAAATCCTCCTTGTATTCATTTATTGCAATATCCTAACGAGATGACTGCATACTATGCAGCCGAGCTTGTTGCGTAAGATGACGTGGGCCTTACCGTGGGAGGAAGGACTGATGCACATATAAGGAAGAAGGCAGGGGGCCCTGGATATGGTATAGACTTTGCCTACTTAGCCTTTAGCCAATAGGCACTTAAGTTATTTAAGTTGCCTATGGGTACTTAGCTTGGAGAGAACATGCTGAGTGAACCGCGTGAGTCAGTGCAGACTGGAGAGAGGGACCATGACATTGAACCTGCTCGATCGCCCGTGTCCTTTTCCGTCTGACGTGGCCTGGTCCTCAACATCTTCCCAGGACTCCTTGATGGAGATGCGGTCGCACCTGCCAATGCCAAGAAGACAAAGGGAATCATGAGGTTCGGTCACTCGAGACGAATTGGCTCATTAGTTCTTATGATTTGGCTGAAACAATACGGCACAATTTCAATTGAGTCACTAATATATCCCATTTTGAGTGGATAATTGTTACCTAAATGATATTAGGAAACTTCTTTGTCATACCAACTTTGCGAATAGTGATTCATCAGGGTTTGTCCACCATGCTATAACTTCCTTGTTTTTGGTTCATAAGAGTTATACTCACAAGTAGACGAATCTTATAACAATTACGTTTATATTTACAAACCAAAATATGTATTGCTTGTTTCGTTTAAGAATTTTTACTAACTTTCAATAATCTTATGGTTAAAAAGTCTGTATTCTCGCAGCTTTTTTCAACGTTAATTTGTTGTTGAGTACATGATACAAATTCTTTATGTGTTTTGTTTCTTATAGCATAATTTACTAATTACCTTTTTTAATTATTCATTTAATTTTTTTAATTTGTATTTGTTATGGATAAAAAAAAATATTTTCGGCAATTCTATTGTTTAAATGAGCTATGACTCTGTAATAATTAGATATAGTGTTTGAGACCTATTTCTGTGTATTAATTGGTTTTATTCTTTATTTAGGCATAGGCTGTTGGTATTTATTGCTTTTAGTACTTCCCTCTGTCTATGAGATTTTTTTTTTATGATTCACTTGTATTTTTATGGTAAAATTTAATTAGATTTTAATATATATTATTATTCATATTTGTTGTTGTATTATAGACAGAGGAGGAAATACATTTTCAAACATCTTGTTGACTATAATAACGCCTATTCGCTACAGAGAAAAGATACGTTTCAGTGGAAGGCTATCTGTTAATCTGAATCATAAGAAATAGCATCACTTCTTATTCGGTCCAGACAAAAAAATGTTATTAGCAAAGTGATGTAGCAATATAGTAAGTAAAAGAGACCAGTACTAGTACAACCCGTGAAGGGGTCTGGGGTCGGTTTATCGTAGTGACTTAGTGTAGTGTTTCTTTGACAACGGTTGTGCAGGAGGATGATTTGTCCTAGGTCACGCTCAACCGCTAGATTTCCCCTCATATTTTAGTTACAGACTTTATAGAGGCTGGGTGAGCACCAGGAGGATTCTAGATCACACATGATCAATCCCCAGCTACTAATAGATCAAATATTGTAAATTAGCAAAATAATAGTAATCCTAATGAAAATGTTGGATTTTGGATCCTGATCGGACATGTGCGGAGAACGTCCTACACAAACCTCCCCCTTTTTTAATGGCAGATGGAGACTTGATAGCGCATCCTGTCCAGGTTATGTAATAAGCAATTCCTGTTATCTAATCTCGAGTAAACAAAAGCGTTGCATCCTGGCAATGGCGCTTATTTTAACAGACTTTTTTTTTGTCAATATAAAGATAAAAGTGTATGTATTGTGGAAAATTCTTTTTATTCAAAAACATTCCTCAAGTTGTAAACAATTGTCAGGATCTAAATTTAGTTTTCGTTACTTGAAATATTACTCACTTCGATTTAATATTTGTCTTACCTGAGTCATTCACTTCAATCGTATATTGCAGTCTTCGCAAGAAATTAGCTATTGTCAGGATGTGATTCTACTACTAGCAATTATTTATTTGTCAAACTACATTTGAGGAATGCCTGAAGCCTGTTTTGTTTGTCGCGTAGAATCAATAGCCAATAACAGTTTTCTGTGTTTTCTTTTTCTTTGGTTACACATTTTTTTCCTTGGTTGGTTAGTTGTTTTATGAATTAAATGGTATAATTTGTATTTTAATAAATGTAAAAAAAAATATATAAATTATTCTCATGCTGCAATACAACTTTTACTCCTTAACTTGTAAGCATTGTATATTTTAAATTCGATTTTCATATTTCAACTGAAATATCCTTTTAAGCCAACGTCTGTATGTTCATTCGTCCCTTAACTGTATATTTGTTTCAGAGAATTTAAATGTTGTATTTGAGATAGATTTTAGATGAAGTTTTAGCATTTCTCTTTTTGAAAACATGAGTGGTACTTTTCTTGTAGGCCATAATAAATTTTTTATAAAGAATCATATTAAAATAGAGAATACCAAGCTTCTCAAATACTGGTTCTTGGGACTAACATATTTATATTAAAAATGCTTGATTTTGAATAAAATAGCGGAATTGCTTCTTTTTTTTTCTCAGTGAATTAAAATACAGGGAATAACATAGAATCAGTTTTTTTTTAGGTTTCAACCGTCGCAAAAATCCTTAACACAGAATTAACAATTGTAACTATTATTTTTATTGTTATCTCCAAGGAATGTTTGTTAACTCAATAAAATAATGGAAAAATTTGATTACACTCTCTACCTAATCATCCCATATCAGAAGTTATAAACAGTTACTTTTTACATAATTATGATTTTATGGATTTTATTTATTTTAACTTATACTCATAATTACTTAAAACTTTTAAATATCAAAAACTTTCGGCCTGAAATTTTTATCAGGCGTGATAGTGATACTTTAATAGTGGAGATAGGGTTCAATGAAATGATAACACTTCCTGGTCGGCAGGAACTACGACGATAGTCCGATCGTTGGGGTCATTCAGATTTCCCGTTACGTTGTTCAGATGAAATATCATGTACTTATTGCGGATCTTATTTGCATTTGTGGTTAGTCCTAATGAAGGTTTTCCGTGTTAGGCATTCATTACCCGCGTATCGGGGTAGGCTTGCCTGAGCTAGAGCTGAAAATCAAATCAATCCATTAATGATTGAAGAATGAATGGAAATTCGTGTTCGAAGTAACACTAAGGAATTCTATCCTGATATCTTTAAAGCTACCTGATGGGCAGTCTCAACATCCAAGCTAGTCTATAACCGGTCATCGACCAGTAGAATAATATCAGAGTTATTGGTGTATATGAGAGTATTTCGACAATCTTAGGTCTCTTGAAACTTTGTCTTATGTTCAAGAAAATTGTTAAATTAGTTTTAATATGTTAATTTACTAGTTATTTCTGATAAAATTAACGTCTAGTGAAATCTAGAATGACATAGATCAAATAAAAATGATAAGAGTGCATTAGCGTCGGTTTGTAACTTAACGGTTTGTAAGTTCTAAAAACTAACTTTATAATTTTAATTCTACTTGCTAATGTATTTTTTTCATCAAATAATGTTCAATATGGACATTTTGATTATTTATATAAATACATATTATTATATGCGTATTTATTTATTTTTTTGCATTTTGGTGCTAATCTAGATTGGAAAAAAGATTATAAATTAATATATATTTATAGATATATATATATCCAACATCCTTAATCTATTTTAATCTTACAAGCTTTTTCTTGTAGGAACACAGGAAAACAACGATTCAAATTTTATGACCATACACTATTTTTATATAGGCCATATAACAAGACTCATCAATAGAGTTCTTGCTTACTTAAAAAAATTCATGTCAACCACTCCGTGTATAAGCCAAGTTAAAGTAGATTTGTAAAAAGTGAAAATAGATGCGAGAGATGTTGAAGACAGAATTTCTGCATACATGTTTATGAATATGTTATTTATTAATGCTAGATATCAATCGATAAGTTCGACTTCATGGTTGGTCAGAATTGTAATTTTTCTTATTAAAAAATAAATTATTTATTTTATTTATTTTTAAACTTTACAACAACCAACTAATAGTTTCTTCTAAATCCCTTTTGGGCCCATTGATAATTACTTAATGGCTGTTTTAGTTATAATTATCAATGGCTTTGTTAAGGTTATAATGATAAATGACTCTGTTAAGGTTAATTGTCGGTGCTTGTCTTGATTAGTTATTCTTGTTATCTTATTTATTAATGTTCCTTATAATTATTTGTAATTCGCAGAAAAGCACCCAGGTTTTACTTTAATTTACACAGAAGACTTTCTCATAAGGGGTTAAAGTTTCTAATATTACTACTACTCTCGTAGACTCCTTGATGAGGCTGTGCATCTATCTGACTTCTCGGAATTATAGACCTCCGTCCAGAATTTTAATGTCTTCTTTACCTGATAATTCATGCCCAGCACGGATACATTCTGGGGGATGTGATTTTTAGAAGTGTGAGGAAGGATGTTCAGAAAAATTATATTGCTTTGATGTATATTATCAAGCAGGAGACAGGACATCCATAAATCTCTGCTTATCTATTACTTTAATTATCTGTAGTTAGTAAGCTTTTACTGTTCTGAATTAGATAGGTCTATTTTTAAAGCCCATCTTTTGTCCTATCATAAACACTGATATTAAAAAGATTTCTAACTTTCTATTTCTTTTATGATTTTTCTTATGCTCCTAAATTCATTTATTTTGTTTATATAAGTATAATTAATGTAACTTAAATAAGTTTTCTTTTGTCAGATTGTTCCAAAAATGATTTTTCCATAGATTTTGACTAAATTTTTATTTATTTTTTCCAAACCTTTGGTCTATTTTTAGACTGGTAGTTAATACAACCATTTGGATTTAAGTGCATTCAAGACAGATAAAAATAACTCTTTTAAACATGCTTTTAAAATTTATTTCAAGACCCCTTGGTACTTGGCATAATACAAAACGCTATATTATTCTTATATTAAATTAACATTACATAAAAGATATTTTATGATAATTCATACGAAGGAATAATGCTTGTTAAGGAATATGCCTATCGTAAAATAGTTGTAAGAGATGGTATTTATCATATCTGTGACAACTAACACAGGCAAATAGGAAATATTCTTCTCAGTGTGTCTAGAATGTCAGTATGTCCTGTATCCATGTTCCGTTATTAGAGAAAATATTTATGTAATAGATACATCAAATTATGAGTGGTATTGGTGGGTCATTATTAGTGAATATATTAACTATCGGTGATGGCATGTTTATAATCTCTTCTTGTTTTTCTTGCTGAAATTTATTTATTGAAATTTACAAATCTATTCTAATAATAAAAGTAAATCTAATGAATGATATATAATGGCCTGAATAAAAACAAGAATCTTAAAATTGTCATGGTGCCATCTTATTTTTTGGTGCCTCGGAGGATTATCGATAATTGAAAATGTGGCTAGGTTTGAATCTACTGGGTTTGAGTGGGAATGAAGTTTGTCATGTAAGGACTGATATCGAGTTCTGACCAAATAAGCAATTAATGGGACATTGAGGTCCTTATGGACTTATATTATTTACAAAGTAATGAGCATTTTGTATTTTACGAAGGATTTTGGATTTTATAGATAGGATATGCGAGGAATTCGATGTCTTATTAATAGACGTATGCGTCATATAGTAACTGCCGCTTTTGTAATTGATTGTGATCTTAGAGTGTTTGTTTAGTAAGTATTGAAGTAACGGCTTCACTTCATGTTAAATAAAAATTCTTCTATTTTTCCAGAAATTCGTTTCATTCATTGGAACTTTATCTAGGTTTTGATTTAGGTATTTTGCTCTAAAAATATATATAATTTCTTTTCTTATGAATACTTGAGTTTGTTTCCGAGTCACCCATGTACTGATCCCTTACTCCACATACACTTTAGCTCATTCTAGGCAGACAACCGTACACTAATTGTAGTGATCGTTTCAAAATTTAGCAGTCGACAATACCTGCCGTTATACCTATGAATTGTCCGAGAAGATCTGTGATGTGACTTATCATTTGTTACCGTTAAGATATTGTCTCGTCGCTTCTAACTACCTGCTTCTTGGACCAGCTATCTCACGCGACCATGGTACAAATCCTCAGCTCCTTCCTCTGACAGTCCCGTTAGGATAACCTCAACATTATTTGCTCGGTCTGTGCTGTCTGATGGATGTTGAGGCGACGATGGACGATGTATTCTGTTACTTGCTTTGTCGCCTTGGAGGCTTGTTCTGGCATGCATTATTTCAAGGTCCGTTCTGTATAACTGCAAACTGGAATATATATAATAAATATTTCGCCTTGTGTTTTATTAAATATTACTCCTTTTGCGGTGTCTGGATCGAGTCCAAGTAGCCATAATTTCGTACTATTTTTTGTAGGTGGGCATAAACTCTATATACTTGGTTTATTAGTATCTTTTCTACAGTCCAAGTTATTGATAGTGTTGGATTTCACTGTTGACATTTTTTTATTGAATGGAATATTTTCCAAAATATCTGCATGAAATGTCCCTCTTCAAATGCCAATCCATACTTGTTAAACCTATTGATAATTAGTTGATGTTCTGGCCTTACCTTTGAGAAGTGACATGAAGACATTGGGTTAAATAGTCTTTCATTTAATCGATATTTTCGCGTCGATAAGTTAAGATATAATGAATTTAAAAATGATTTCACTCACTCACTCACAGACTGGCGCTACAGTCCTTGCAGGACCTGGGCCTCCTCCAACAACCTGTTCCAGTAGGCTAGTAAAAATTATTTACTTTTGTTATTATATTGCATGATCTTTCTCAGGACAACATTTAACTTGCCTTGAAAAAATCATTATTTTTTTTATTTAATATTAAACATAATAATGGTATTACAATCGTTTAGCACCGGTGAATAAGTGATTTAGTCAAAATTAGTTTCTTGGACTAAGGGAAGCGAAATCTTGTAATTTTCGTAGCATACAAGGAGTTAAGTCAGCATTGATCTGAAATGGAGTCATTGCTCATATTGCATTAACATATAAACTATATGAATGACACGATTCCGACTCTCTCAATACAACTTATTGTATAGCTCACTCGCTCTGGATAAAATTTGACTTAACCACGTATTCACCCGGGACTGTAGACATTATTTACTTTTACTTTAACTATCGATCGAGTTTCCGATCTGATTCTATTCGATTCTACTATCCGGATGTGGTTGAAACCCGGAATGATCATATCATCCGGTGGTTATTGGCTCCATGATTAAAATAGTGGGATAAACCTTTAGAGAAGGCCAACCACCCCAATCCGCTAACCATTTAATCAGTTAAATAACGAAGCTGGCCCCAGTCGGGAGGTGATTACACACCCTCCAATCCCCCTACTCATTCTGATCCATAGCTATCAGGACTGAGTCATCCCCACTCAAGTGGGGATTATCATATTTTTATAATCTTGTTTATTTGTTTCTGATTTAGATAAAATTATTACAATTTAAGTGTTGTAGCCCAGTATGAATTAAATTTGCGTTACTTATGAAACCAAATAAAAATATATACACTAAAATCATGGTGCTCTTTTATTTATTTTTATCGATGTGAGACAACAAAAAAAAAAAAATCAATTGTTGAGTAAATAATGAAGTTTCACGAACTATTGATTTTAAATATTTGTATCACCAGCCACAGACATATTTATTTTGTACAATTTGAATACTTCCAAAGTAAAAATATATATAGGGTAAAAAATGTTCTGGGTGGAGGTCAAAAAAAGAATCCCTTAAATAGTGATAAACTTGTAATATTTATTAGAAACCAAGAATTTAACGAATTGCTTTATTAGGAATTATTATTCACTTTAAAAGGAACTATTTATTTGACCTCTACTCGGACCATTTTCATCCCCATTTATTTAACATCAACTAATCTTTAAAAATCAACGGATCAACTAATATTTAAAAATTACACCATAGCTATGCTTCACTATAGTTTATTGTTTTATTGTATTCGAGGTCTTCGTTGATCTACTTTAACCTGTCTTCTATTTTTCTAAACAATCGTATCCTACTTGTTATTGACCAGTTTTAATAAAATGTTTGCCCATTTATTTACGTTGGATATAATATGGGTTTTCAGCATACTTTATCTCATTTATTGTTTAAAAAATTATTTATTTAAGAGTTAACTACGCTTAACTTGTAGCCTTTTGGAACTTCTTCTAGCAAATACATCTTTCCTTTTTCTTTGGCTTCTGAAGTTCTCAACTGGTTGAAATCTCAATGAATTCCATGTAAACGAATGATGTAAGACAAAAGAAAAAACGAATAAAAAACTATTTAGCCATTAAAAAGACATGGGATAGACGGATTTTTGAAATTTTGCCAAAAGTGCTGCTGTGGAGAAGCTGTGGACGTCCATAGGAGCTGGAATGTGGCAACAAGCCAGTGTTGGTTTCTTTTTCTCAGGTAGTGGAGCCTTGCTTCCTCTATCCCACTGTTCTCATGTGACTGCCCATCTCACATCTCCAATTGGCCAATATCATTTAGCTTAATATAATTAGAAAAATAATTTGGTATGCTGTTGACATTTGCACTCCCCCCTCTTTCCTTAAGTTTTATTAAATTAGCTAAAAATATTTAAAACATAAAAAAAACTTGCACTACCACAGACCATGAATGTTATTGGGCTCACTATGTAACAGAAACTGCACTGTTTCTAGGACAATGATTATGGAGGGAAATGATTTAACCGAGATTACAATCAAACGCGAAGTTTGAACAACAGAGTGCGGGCACATCCCACATAGTCTGTCTATGGCTTTAAGAGATTAAATAATTTATCTATCAAAAACGGATTCTAACCTGGAATATTCATAAGAACAACTATGTGCTTGTTGGCACTCTCTCAAAATAGATTGTTATCGAGGAGAATTTTAAAACCATGATTTGTGATAAAATATATATTTTTTTTTTTTAAAACTACATCGCATAAAGGGCCTTGGGTTCTGTACATGTTAGAAGTTATACTGTTTCTAAAACAGTGTTTCTTGTTTCTAAAACTAGAAGACGATTTACCAGAGATCACAATGAACCGCCAGGTTCTTCTCCAAATTAAGGGTTTTGGAGCTGGTTAATCCTCAGGAATAGCCGTTAAGATATTAAGTAAGAGTAATTAACTATTGAACCAGGAATCTTCAGCACATCAACTCAACGTTCTATACACTCAGCTAAGCCGTTCTCTGTATTTTTTCTCTCTACATAGGTCACCGTCGCGGAGAATCTCAAAACGATAATTTTGTGTTAAAATAATTTTTTTTTCCTGTATCATTTAGATCCCATAATCTTGGGTTCTGTACATTCTAGAGATTCTCCTGTTTCTAGGACATCAGTTGTGCAAGAAGGTGATTGTGCTGTAATCACGTTCAACCCAAAACGAATGAAACCTTTCCCCAATTAAGGATACACCCTTTATAAAGTCTGGGTGAGCCTCAGAAGAGTCTCTAGACCCCACAGAATCCATCCGTGACTGTTAACAGATTAAATAATTTATCTGTCACAGTCGGATTTGAACCCGGAACCTTCAGCACAACATTTCAGCATTCTACACACTACCTCGCTCCTTAATCTTTATCGATAATTATAATGTGTGGAAATTATTAATATTATATACTCAAACTCTAAAGAATGCTTGCCCCTTGACCTATTGCCAGCCGGCTCATATACAATTCATTCGATCAATAGCAAGTGGATGAGCAGTAATTTATTTCCTTAACCTCCATTTTCTATCGATCGATACTATCGACACCCTTAGGTTGTCGAGTCCTTACTCTTCTCAAGTTCACACATAATCCTCCCGACTACGATCCATCGCTAGTTGGCGCGTACTAATAAGTTGCAGGCGGTTGCAGCCAATGCTAGCCGCTCGGATCTAATCAGGAGCCGAGCCTTGTGACCATATAGAACACTGGCGTTATTGAAGGAAGTAACAAGGAAAGCAACTATCTCCCTGACAGTGGGTCCATAACTGGCTTCATCCTTCTCAACTCGTTAAGGTTCCACGCGCTCTTATCGCCCAAGAGCCATGTTAATTGGATGTCCGATGGGAATTCCACGAGAGATTCGCTCTTGCTCTTATGGTTTATCTATCTTATACCCCAAAATTAATTGATCTCATTCGACGGATTTTTTTTTTTTTTTATTGAAATGGAATTAAAATTGCCTAACATAGTTAATCACTAAGATGAAAACATTTATAATGCTCTGATAAATTTCAGGATCCCCGATTTTTTTCGTGAACCATGTGGCTCTGTGGTCTGCGCTGTCTTGGGCCGACTTAGGTCATGTTAGGATTTAAATCCCGCTGCTTGGCAGATTTTAATTTAATCTGTTCGCAGCCGGTTAAAAGATGCTGGACCCTATATGATCTTGGACCCTCGTGGGGCTCATCCAGCCTCGATAAAGTTGGTATCCGAAATTCGGGGAAAATCTGATAGTTGAGCGTGTTCTTGGACAAATCACCTCCCTGCATAAATATTATCCATGAAACAGTATCTACCACGTACCGAAGGGTCTTCATGGGATTTAGTGCTACTTTTTTTTTTTTAAAGAGTTTTCGAAGAATATTTTGGTACCCTTCTTATGATGTTATACATAATCTTTTCAACCTTATTAAAAATTCGTAAATTTATTTTCCTGAAAAAAAAAATCATCCATCCTTCATTATGTTAGTAGAACTCAGTATAAAATATTATGCCAACATACCCGGACATAACATTTTATTTATTAAAGAATATGTAGGTAAATATCTCTATGATAAATAAAACGTGACAGTGAACAGTGAAGGAAGGAACCATAAGTAGCACAGTTTGGCTTTTTGCCGAAACCTTCACGTGGCCGAAATATTGTTTACAGTTAAACGTGTAATATAACAACCATGAATTAATATTAGTTGTTCTTCTGTTACATTACAAACCCTGAAGAAGACCTGCAATGTGGGTCGAATGATTTCCATTCAAATCTGATATTACAATAAAAAATTATTTTTGTCGTAGATTTAGCAATTCTTACTTACATAGTCGGAATCAAGTGAATTTAACCTTTTTTTTTTTTAGACAGGAAAAATACAGTGCTTTGATAAAATCCACTTTTAGCTTCCAAATCCCTTAAGAGAGCCTGATGCGTAATACTTTCGTCTCAAGCTGTATCCCTATGGCGCCTTAGAGGCGCCTGACTTTCGAAGTAACACATAAATTTAGAAATGCTTACTTTAAAGTTCATTTTGTCTTACTTATGTCGTGTTTATGTTTTATTTCCTTTTTTTATTTTTTTTTTTCACTGTTACTTAACTGAGTACGGCATAGTTAATTGACGTATAATGCATTAAACCATTTATATAAAAAATAAATTTCCTAGTTTGATTATACGCTTAGCAGATTACACTGAATTGACTCTTACAAAGACTTGTCACCCATGCGATTCATTTATCACGAGACATGTAATCAATGTTTGTCCGTTGAATAATAGAGCTGATAGGAGCCTATGACAGGCGCTCTGAGTATCTATTTTAGGTCTAAAACACCTCTTCTGTTGGGCTGAATATCAGGAAACATTTTGACAAGGACCGATATAGAGTTAGTTTACTATGTCCTGTACGTCCTATACTCCAGATCTCTTCTAATACTTGCTATATAATTGTTTTTTCATAAATTTTTTCCTTCTTGATGTATGAAAAATCGATGTAATTCAGTCTAGTGATATACATAAAATTTTAAAATTTTTTTTTAGGTAGGATATCAATTGCAACAAACTTAGGTTCGATGCATGTTCAAAACCTCGTAACCATAAGGGTCTAATTATTTTTTTGACAAAGGATACAAAAATAAAAAAAATTGAACAAAAAAAAATAAGTATTAAGTGTTAAATGAAACTGTGATTAAAAATATTAGTATATTTACATTATTTAGTACATATACATATAATAATAATAATAATAATGTCTTTATTTATTCCGGGACAAGTTCCTTTAGAATAATAATACAGGTATTGTAAGCTATTATGCCTTAGAGTGTAAACTAATTACTTTTAATTTATTATTACAAATAATTTAGTATGTAAGAAAGAATAATGAAAAAAACATGCATATATACAAACATAGATACAGATATTACATCTACATAATTTCTTTAAATAATTGGATTATGCTAAAATATTTCTAGTTTGAGTTATAGTTATAAACTCATTTAATAGCATAAAAACATGGATTTATTATTTAATTGACTTTTTATAATAAAAAACTATGATTAGTTGCATATGAAATTTATGTACTGAGAATTTGGCATTCTTGTTTCAGTACCATTTATAACTGGTTAATTAAAAATAAAGTATCATTTGAGAGATTTGACATTGACATTGAGACATTGAGGGATCAACATTTCTTACCCTATCAAATAACCATAGGTTTTTAATTGGAAAATGTTTTTTATTTAGTATTTTCGAATGTTTTATTATTACATTAGAATTAAAATAAGTTATCCAACTTTTCCTGCAGTATTTTAATTAGATTTAAACTTCAGTTACATAACTGGCTTGCATATGCATGGTTTTACTAATGAGAAAAGAAGCCAAACTCTGTGATCCAATGAACGTTACATTGAACTCATGTCTACCAAATTCTGCACTCTCTTTGGTTTTATATAACACGTTAAAAAAAATAATAATAATGTAATTTTTTTTTTTTAATAATTGATTTTCTTTCTGTTTCAGGTAAGTTCTTTGAAAACACTATCGAGAGAATTCCCAACATTGGTAACAAATTTTTATTTATCTATTCTTTTTTTATACCGTGTTGGAACGAAGAAGAGTGGATATAAAGTCTTATAAATTTCTGGTTATGTTCCCTCAACCTATTTTGCATTTAGATGGTATCGGTACACGATGCATGGGAAGTCCCAGGTTGCAGATTGCACTTGTCTTGAAACCGACTTGACCGGGGTCAGACGTCGAATTCTTTAACCTTAACCGGCAATGGCATCCCGTTCACCTACTTCTTGTTCTTCTGCTTCCAAAACAGAAGCATTAACCCGGAATGCGATGGAAAGGTGTAAATCAAAACTTTACGATGCCGATTTCTGTATTTATTTCCTTATTTTTCAGTGTCGAGTTGCTTATCCCAATGAATAATAAAGTTCTTGGATTCCTGACTAACACTGTTATCAAAAGTGTAAACAAACTGTATCTTCCTTCATCAGATATGGCAGAAGAATGAATGCATTGGTCAAATTTAGATAAATTCGTCATCGTAATAAAGTTTGCGTAACATGGGATTAATTGCTCTACTGAGAAATTTCACACTTGGTTGATTCTTGAGACAATTCTAAACTTGTCATCAACTTTTCTGTGTTTTAGTATTTTGATTTTCTACTTATGAAGTTCTAGCTCAAAATGAACCATAATGAGAAGCAGTCACAAAATGAACCACATATAAAAAATTGCGAAAGTTAAAATTACAAAACATTCATGTTTAAAAGCGCGTATAGTTTAAGTCCCATTATAGTCCATCAAATATTTATATATATATATATATATATATATATATATATATATATATATATATATATATACCTGTAATGAGACCGTAGTACTATCTCACACCTGTATTATTATTATTCTGTATTATTCAAATACTTCTTTTGTTAGCTCAATGTTTTCTGTTATCGCCCTCGCTTGCCAAATTGTTCTATCAACTTAGATCAGATTCTTTAGCTATCTCAGAATCTGTCCTTAAAGTTTTCTTTGTCTTCAATTTAAGTCTTTGTTGTCGGTGAATTAAAGCAAAAAAACGTGAAAAAAAGAAATTTTTTTTTCCACTTAGTGGTGTTCTTTGATCGACTGTGTTTACGATGGAATAAATAATAACGGTGCAATATTTATGGACATTACGTGTAATAGTAGCGTTTTGAATTATAGTTTCATAGGTGTTTTAATATATTTCACTTTTTTATTACTATTTAATTAGCCAAAATAACTTCTATGGTGCAAAACTTGTTAGCAGGAAAAAAAATTGTTGTGCCTGTATGCTTCTTTTTTCGATTTGATTGATTTATATTTTTGAATGTTATGATAATACTCAATGTAGTTCAAATCCCGCTCCTGGCAATTTAGTCTGTTATTGGGCGGAGATGGATCATAGGATCTAGTACCCTCCTAGGGGGAAATCTGGCGGTTGAGTGCGATCTAGGATAAATCACCGCTGATGGGTTGTAGCAGTAAAGGGTTTTTTTAATAATAACTATTAGGCCACTATTAACACTTTTTTTAAAGCTGAAAATACATTTCTAAGTCTTCTAACGTGTCAAAATAATAAAAAAATAATAATACTTTTTACGATGTGAAAACTAAAATTGTTTACAAGCAGTTCTTTATATCATATCCTTATTTTTGGGCTTCCGTATTAGTCTGAACTGTACGTGTGTCTTGCCCCTCTTTTCCCACGCAATCCGAGATATGCCATGGATACCTGATTAGTGAAAGAACAATTCACAGTCCTGTTTATCAACCGACAGACAAAAGAAGGAGCTAGGCAAGAAATGGTGGAACAAAAAGTTCTCGGTGTAGACAAAGAGAGTGGTAAAGTGGAGGGGAGGCGAAGCAGGTGGGGACGGCGTTCGCTTCGGCGGCTCAGTCTTCGCCAAGCAACAGCAACAGCAGGAACATGAAGTCACCGTCAAGAGATATCTTTGGGGCCGAATTCAATGGCACACCCAGCCACCAGAGGCAAGTCTTAACAAAGTTATTTTAATGTGAGATATAGTAAATATATCTATTGTACAATGGGGCACAATTTTTTTCTCTTAAAAATATGACATTTATTGGTATCATTTCCGCAGGTTGTTGTATCGAGTTGTGGTTCAAGTTTTAATTGTTTTATTTTTGATATTTTCCAAAAAGAGAATATAATGATGGGTAATAAGCAGATTTCTGTAATCATGTCATCAAGAAATAAAAGTTTTAACTAACATTACGAAGTATTGATCATATACGTTTGTGGAAACATTAATTTCTTGATGAAATGATTATCGAAGTATAATATGTCCCATAATTCTCTTTCCCATACTAAATCTCATGATCACTTTAATTTCTGGAAAATATTAAAATGGAAACGAATGAAAAATTAAAACTCGAGGCGATAACTTAAGGAATAATTACCCATTTATTTTCAACATTTTTGATAATTTAATTATTTATATAATTTGATTTAAAAGAACAAATAAATAACATATAAATCTCCAATAAGTGATAATGTCGATTTTTTTTTTTCAAAATGAATTTCTTGAACTTAAGCGTAATCATATTATTTTCGTAGTTAATAAGGGATTAACTTAGGAAGTTGCTTGAAAAGGAGTTCTTGCTTATATTAAAACTCCATTTAAAACCAGAAACTACGAGAATGATACGATTCCGCTTCCCTGAATACATTAAACTCTCTCTGGACAAAATTCGACTTAACAATCTATTCACTGGGGCTGCAGATATATTTATTGAAATATATATATGTCTAATAAAAACTATTAAAAAAAATACTAAAAGGCAACAGAATAATATTTTAATCGCTGTTTAGGGCTATTCATATTTTTATATTTATTTGCAAAACTGTAGAATTGGCGCAGAAAAGTAATAAGCTTTAATTTAATTAAAACGTTAAATTTGTTTTTCGTGAACATTTTTATTTTTATTATTGCTTCTTTCGTTTTTTCTCTTTTAAGATTAATGAAAAAATGAGAAATATTTTCTGCTTGGATCTCTTTTTCTTAATTTTTAAAAATTATTTGTTAATTGAACCGATAAAAAACTTCCGGAGATATTGAATATAGTTTTACATTTCATAGTTTTCGATCCATTTATATTTTTAATTACATTCAAATTTCGCTATAATTCAAAACCTTTCATTATCGACTACTGTTCATCCTACGCTTTTATTTCATAACTTGTTGAACTTGCTCAGACGGGTGTGAATATTGTTGGGGCATTTATCGTGGGTATTAAACGAATCGTTAATATCTCCCCATTCCCTTACGAATCTCGTCTCTGATTGTCCCATCATGGCAAATGACTGTATTCTGAGAGTCGTGTTGGCGACTCATTCAGATCAATTTCTCGACCTTGTTTCTCGAGATCCATAAAATATCTTAATGTTTGCAGCGGTTCCCATAGCGTCTGTTTTCTCAGCGCCCCCCTAGACTGGAAGAAATTGCGACACAAAATGGCGTGCCGGCACAATGCCCAGTTTAAATGCCTTTTCCTTCGCATATCTCGATAAGTTTTCGCTTTTCCCGGATGACTATGGTTGTGAAAATGAGTCTGAAGATAATAGATTCCTAGAAGATAGATGTTTCTTCGTGATAGGATCGACCTATGGTGGAAATAACCATCTTTATAATTTCCCTTGCACAAAGGCTACTGACCTCTGAAGGAATCTTAAACCCAATTGCTTTAAATGAAGCCTAATTGCTTATGATCCAATTGACTCTGAGCCCGTTTTAATTTTAATTTTTAACCCCCCTCTCTCACATCCTGAGATATAAGACATCTTATGCACCTCCTTGGTATATAATAACGAGGATATGGTGTCATCTAGTTTCCTTTTGTTCTGAGTGCAGTAAGCGAAGAGCGTTGTCATTAAGTTCGTATCCGATGAAGGCCAGAGTGACTGGATAAGGCTTACTGTCAGGAGTCGTAGATAGATATTAATGGAAATAAACTTCTACTAATTGGGTTATATATTTAAGTCGAACTATTTTGTAAAATAAATCAGTTTAGATTAAGAACTAATAGAACAACTTTGATTCCACATTTGTATGAATTAAACCTTTTTTTTAATACTGTATAGTGATTTTACATTTTAGCCTTTTCTAAGTTTTTTTATTCATTTTCAAACTAAATATTTTGTAGCATCAACGTCAAACTTTGGAATTTCAAACCTTACTAAAATATGTATATGCTATAAAATTTTTGTTCTGCTCAAGTCCGTTTCTTATTGGTGAAACGGTATTTCTAATAACTATAATTGAAGAAAAATCGTTTACAGCAATATTTCATGTATCTAATAATTTAAGAACAATAACTTAGTTTTGTAAATTGTAAAAATAATTTTACACAAATAGAGCTCTGATATAAAAAAAAAAAAAATGTAATATTAAAATAACGTAATATATATGGCATCTCAATTTAAACTGATCAATTTTATGAAATAAAGAAACCTATTTGATTATAAACATCGTCATGATGTTGAAAGGAAAATTATGAAATACTCTTTTTTATTTGTTTAGTAGTAAACATTACTTTATACTTCAAAATCAGCAGTATTTGATTATTGAAAAAATATATTTTAATAAAGATATTTCAAAATACACTGTTTTCTCAACAAAAACTTCAAAACAAATTTAAATTGTTATTTAATAAACTTTTTGTTGCTAGTAAATATTTTACTGTTCCAGATTGTTTTCATATAAATAAATGTAACATTTTTAAAAATAATTTTAAACCATTCTCGTCCTCGTAATTTAATAAAATTACTTCAAATCACATATCCGTTTATATTTTTAGTGTAATAAATAAATAAAATAAATCGATATTTATTGATCGTCTATCGAATTAGTTACGTTATTGAAAAGTATTAAGTTGGTTTTATATAGCTAATAGTATACAGTAAAACCTCGAATTAACGGACAGCCCTGGTGCAAATATTTTTGTCCGTTATTTAGAGGTGTCCTTTAAAGGGAGGTTTTATTTTTTTATAAATATCTATTTGTACAAATTAATTCTCTCTTATTCAATTTCCCATGTGTTTAAAAGGTAAGTAGAATAAAAAAAAACATCGTACGGTTTTTGAGTGTTCCCGAAACTTGTGTCCTACCGATATTGAGTATTTCCGCTAGCGCACGTACCCTTAACTTTTCAAGGTCATAAAAGTCGATTACATTTATTTTTTGTTCTAAAGTGAGTCTCTTACGTGAGGGTGACATTTTCAGCCGCCTGTCACGAGAGTTAGAACGGAACTAAATTTTAATAAAGCAAGTCCGAGAATAAAAAAAAAGTATTTATGTGGAAAACCTTTACTCAAAAGTAAACACAACTGTCCCTGTTTCCTTAGACCGGGAACAACTAATTGTTTCCGAGAAACGGGAAAGGGATAAAGTCATACTGTCCGTCTTTTAGAGGTTTTTTTAATCGATTTCTAACCAACACAGCCTGTCCGTGGCCGTTAATGAGAGGTTTCGTTAAATAGAGGTTAAAATGCCTTAAAAATTGTATTAAAATGTTGGTGCAAAAAAAATCGTCCGGTAATAGGGAGTGACCGCTATTTAGGGGTGTCGTTAGTAGAGGTTTTACTGTATACCTCTTTAGACAGCTTCGTAAATGTTTAGGAGCTGAATAAATCCACTATCTCCTCACTGTTGGTTATCTAAAAGAGAGTTATGCTTCCTTCTGGTCTCTATCTCAGTATTGGATTTAGAATGGCCTATTATTAAACACCCTATCTGATAAAATGGTGATAATATAAAATATATATTATAATTGTACTGATTTGATTATCATACCATTCATTTATTATTTTTTCTTCATAGTGGCAGTTTGATCACAATTATTTTAAATTTTGAATCGGATCCACGGTTTTATTCAGCATAGAGACAGGTCATTATGAAAATTTGTTTGTGGAGTTAGTTTTCCAGAAGTTGATAATTCAAAAATACTATTCGAAAACATTCTTAAGAGACTTATATATTATTTTGTTTAGTAAACCAATAGTTATAAAAAAAATAAATAAAAAAAATGCTTATAAGGACTTTTAATACCAAAAATCTTGAGTTCAGGGATAAAAGCGGAATTAAAAACAAAAAGAAAAAACTATGAAAGAAAGGCTATATCATATGACCTTTATTGTTATTATTATCGGGTTGTAAAAAGTTTTTTTTTAATTGATTACATAATTACTGCGTGTTTTCCCTTTTATTTTCTTAGGGATTGATACAATTTATTTCTTAGCACAAATATAATTAGCAGACAATTTTCAGTTGATATGCATCTCTAACTTGTTAAGACAAATTAAATTCAAACTTATTAGGTATATGCATATATACTTGAAATATATCTATCTATATATATATATATATATATATATATATATATATATATATATATATATTATTATTATTTTTTTATTATGGTTCTTTTTTAATTATTTAAATATTTTTTTTTTTAATTTTGAAGAGAAAAGATTATGTCTTGGCCGGGATTCGAACCCTATATATATATACAGGGAGCTATTTTATATTTTTTTATACATGTTCACTTTTTTCTAGTGGAGTGATCAATCAGTAATTAACACTTATTTTATATTGGTAATTTAGTCAGTATTTTTTTTTTACGTGTGATCCATTTTTGAATCACTTGAATTTATTTATTTTTTAGTATTAATATAATCAGTATAACGTAAAAATATAGGTACTTACTGAATAATCTATTTTTGGTTATCTATCCTGAGAGTCCCTAATTAGTTCCTAACTATTTTTAAATCTGTCGCCAAGAAATGTTTATGGTAATTCGGTTGGGACAGATGGCGTGCATTACTCCGGACGGAACGCCGGGATGCCGAAGGAATGCCGGATGAGTCAGGGGTCATCCCCGGGCCACGGCGGCCTGAGAGCAATTGACGTGCCACACCCGGCTTGTACGTAAATAATCATTATTGTCTCTTCTCGAGAAGTGGAAGATTCTAGTTTAATGGTTTGGTTAATAATATAATAATCGGAATAGAATGTTAAGTGTTTTTGAGTACATAGACATTGGGAATGGAATCGTCAAAACATCATTAAAAACAATGAATCAATTTTTATTAATAAATATTTTTTATTAAAAAAAAAATTACAAATGGGTCCCCCCCATGAAGGGAGGGTCTTGGATTCAGTAATAGTAGAGACTGCCAAGTTGTGCAGGGAGGTAAATTGCCCGTAATCTAACTCAACCGTAAGTTTTTCTATCCATTTTAGAGGCTGGCTGAGCCCGAAGAGTGTCTCCATATCCCACAGGATCCATTCCCGGCTCATGATAGATTAAATAATTTATTTTTCACGGCCGGATTTGGATCCGGGACCTTCAGCAACACAACAGAGCCCACCACCACTCAGCTACTAACCCTTTGCCTTTAAGGGTTTTTAAAGTTTATGAAACTGTTAAAGAAAAAATATCTTATACAGTTTTTTTTTCTTTTTGTGTGTCTATTAAATAAATAAATTTACGACTTGGTATTACAGCTATTTATTTAAATAGCTGGTTTTATGTAGCTGGTTTTAAAATGCCAGTTTTCTGTTGTAATGAAGTGCCGGTTTTCATTCTAGGTCAACTGGTTTTGTTTTTAACGAATAAAATTCATGTCATTATGTATCATTCATTTTAGTTAATCGTTGTATTGTTATAATATAATAGTTTACAGTTGTAAATTTTAACAAAGAAATAAAAATAATAAAGGAAAAAATAATTGTGCATACTATTTCATATGATTATTTGCTACGTAAATAATGATATTCTGTTGAAAGTTTTTTTTGAATAATTTTTTTCTTTTATTGTATATGTGATTCTGCATAGATACATTTCAATTTAAAGTTTTTGAAGTTTGAGACTGGTCTGTTTGGTACAGCATATTACTGTTGTGAATTTTAGCAAATTATACTAGAAATATATATATAAAATAATGATATAAATTGTAACCTTGGTTAAAATATTTAGGGGGAAGAAAGTAGTCCAGGTGGAGGTGAGAGAAATTACTTAATTAGAGCCGAACTATTTATTTTAAAGCCAATGTTTAAAAATATTTTACGTTGAATTTACGATCTACTTACTGAATTTAAAATACAATAATAAAAAATTGAGATCCTTGTTGGCAGTTCCCAAGACCAAGTACATATGTATACTAACTTTGTGTATGTATTATAATATATATTCAAGTATTACTGACTGCTTTACAATGATATTTGATGCAGAACAGTTGTCTCTTATGCTAGTGAAAATTAGTAGTGAAATTCTAAATACAAATTGTAACTGATTAAAACAGGGATAGTAAGAATTTTTGGGAAAAAAAATCATCAACAGATTTGTGATCAATATCAGTATTCAAACGGTTATTCTTGAATAATTTAGGCCTATGAATCAACTTTTTTGTCTGCATCGATTGTATTGCGGGAATTCCTCTCAGTCAGAATCCTGACTCATGTCTGGAATCGATTCAGTTACAGCTCTCGATGCAGTTAGTTAAATATTAGTATCAGGTGCCTGTGTATTGTTTTAAAACATTTTTCTCGTGTTACATTACATTTCAATTGTTGTCGAATATAACAATGGCCGACACTCGACCGTGCAATTTGCAGCGTAATCCGAATCCTGGAGGCCGAACCCGAGGATATTGTGTTTGTTGCATCATGGCAGTCCAATTATAATAAACTGTTATCTAAAGCAGAGTCTTTTAAGGTCGTGGATTAGCTGTATTTGAACGCCCGCCTTCCATCTTGCATTTTATTTCCAACTCGCATTTGTATAGACGATCAATTAAATACGATTATCGAGCATATGATGGTTGCCCGTATATTACTATCCAAGGCTATGATTGGTTGTCAGGGCTAGATCAAGGTGAAGAAATCTTACATTCCAATAACTCTTCTTATTCTTTGCCTTATGAGATAAAACATATTATAATGAAACAGCAAAATGGAGTAATTTATACGAAGGAATGTTTTTATTAAACAACATGCTAAACTTTTACAACACATTTACAATTAATTTTCAATTGTTAATTCCCTCTTGAACATTGTGAGTTTTTAATTATTTTAAATGATTAACTGGGACCTCAGGACTTGATGTCTTAAGTTCATATATTGTACGAATATATCGCAAAAACAAATTAAACAGATGCATAAACACATATATATAGGAATTAAGAGTTCCAACCATTCACCCTAGAGTTTCGATACCAGTTCAATATTTTTATTTCGGTTTTATTAATTTCTTTGTTTCAGTAACTATAATTTTATTCGGTGCTTACTACTTCTGCTAGGTTGGAAGAATGATGAATTCTGGGAAAATAAAAAAAAACTGTATCCATCCCCTCATTACTCGGTTCGTCGTTCTCGGTTCATTTCCTGTGGGTTCCTTTCCTTGCACAGCCGCAGTCTATTATTGCGGTTGCAGACGCATCCCTCAACCAGTGAACGTAAAAGTCTCCACGGGTCAATGGTGACGTCTTCATTTCTGGTTCTTAAGCTTCTCTTGACTTTTAGTAAATCCCCATCCTTTATTGAAGTATTGCTTATGCATTGTTGACAACTAAATGTCATATTCCGGACAGATATATTGAAAGGCAGTGGATTGGCGTTGTTTGTTTACTGAACTTAACGTTCTCCTTGATGTGGAATGATTAGTTTGATGTTAACATGATATCAACACATGACTTCCATAAATCTGTTACGAGACTATCAATTTACTTGACCTTAAATAGCTCGCTTATGACCTTCCACTGCCAAAGATAAAAACCAATCTCATTAATGGCCAGCTATTTGCGAAATTATTGCGTGGGAAGGCTTATACCGTGTTACAGGGTGTCGTCTGGACTATTTTCCGATTAAATATAGATTTGATAGCGTGTGATGGATCGGCGGATAATTTAAATGATGGATGTTGCCTTAATAAGGCGGTTTGCAATTTGCACTTCCGTTGGTTCCCATGCGAGGCCCATGTGCAGCCTGCAGAACGCGTTTTTTTAATAACCAAAATGGCGAATGGTGCAGCGAGTTTACTTAAGATGCCATTGTCACTGAAAGTTCTCGTCATTCTCCTCACTCTATTTTAAATTATTTACATTGTATATATTTTCTCACATTTTAAAACGACTGATAGTTTAAATTTGAAAAAAAAATACAAATTGATACTTATTATTATTATTCAGTTACATTTGCACCTGCGCAGTTACGCATCCAGAAAATTTCTTCTCAATTTGAAGGAATATGAAATTGTTGAATTGATTAATGATTTCTCAGCAGTCTCCGGGCCATTGTAGTTTTAATCTTCTCATAGCAAGTCCGGGTGACAGAGAATAGGAAAGAGACAGAACAAGACAATTTTTTTTAATGCTGTGTTGTGTACTTGCTGTGAATATAAGATTTTTGTTATAGATTGGTTTCAAACTTTATTAATCGTATTGAAATATTCCGAGAATTATATTTGTATTCCTTCTCATTTTCAGTCATGTAAGTTTTTTCCTTTAGTTAATCTCAGTAAATCTTACAATAGCTCTTTGATAACAACAGAACATTTAATAGTGTCATGCAAGTAATAATTCATTCCCAAATTACTTTTTTTTAAGGTTTGGGGCCAATAGCTGTAGGTATTTAGTATTTTTTATATTTAGTGAATATATAAATATTTTATGAAATACTCTATTTGTTTATCGAAACCAAGAACGATTGTTTTTTCTTTTATAAGGCTGAGATTCCGCTTGAAATAATAAATTTTCTAAAATTCTATTTTATTTTTTTTTAGTTTTTTAATGCTGTGGACCATAAATATTTTATATGCGTGTTATCATGTTCTCAGTCGCCATATTACTTTGTTGATCTCAAAAAATACCGTAGCAGAATTACATCCATGAATAATTAATATACTGTATCATATTGTTTATTCATAACATTAATTAAGGTTATTCACTTAGATGCTCGATAATTTGCATTAAATAATTAACTTTATCGTAATAATCAAGAGAGCGTTTAAGTGCATTGGTTCGGTTAGTTAGTTCTGCATTTCCTTACAGGTGCAGAGAGATGTTACAATTAATTTTCCTTTCATGATCGTTAACGAGAGAAACTCGATTTTGGTTCAGTACCTTTAGTAATCGGAATATTTTTATATCGGAGGTTATTTTCTGAATATATATTATTTGTCGACCTCGAGTTAGCAGCGGGTGGGTAGGAATCCATTTTCATATTCTTAAGCCATGGTCTTCCTGCCTGATCGAGAGACAATGACGTCAGCTACACGAGAGTGACAACCATATGGTGTACGACCTGCCGGTACTTGAGAGTATGCGGACGCACGCAGAATAATGGAAACATATGCTGCACTTTTCTCTGCGGTTGACAGAGTTGTCTATTCCGTGAATAATCTTTCCTGTATTACACGACGTTACAGCATGTGCATACGAATCTATACGGCCTTAATCTGTGCGGTGTGGGTGTTATATTGGAAAGTTGTAACTATACGCCACGGTATCTCTGTTAGGTTACAGGTGTACCTTGAGATATTTTTTTCTTCCTACTTTGATGCGGTCCCACCTTACAGACTCTTAATCAATTTTTTCTTATATCTTTTTAGAAAGGTCAACCAACCTTGTCTTCATAGTCGCATGCCTTCATATACTATGCAAGATTAATCAAGAAAGAGAAAATCCATTATTAACTTATGAAGATTTATTTATTAAGCCCTATTGCAGCGATGTACATTCAAATCTCAATGGATTAATTTTTATTCGCTTTTTATTCGATAATAAATATTATGTCCTCAAAAAAAAAGGGAAAAAAGGAAGAAAATGTTTTGAAATAAATTATGGAAATAGCGAAACTTGAACGAAAATAAAATAAGTATTTACCACAGGCCTAGCATTATTTTCGAAACACTAATAAATGACTTTGATTAATTTCACTTTAATTAAGTCATCTCTAGCATATACATTTTTATTTAGTAAAAGGGGAAAAACGCCGTGACGCGAAAATTCATAAAACAAAACCATAGAAATTATATT
The DNA here is from genome assembly GCA_037127475.1 of Arma custos. Classification (NCBI taxonomy): domain Eukaryota; kingdom Metazoa; phylum Arthropoda; class Insecta; order Hemiptera; family Pentatomidae; genus Arma; species Arma custos. Next base: position 58,903,730 of record CM073762.1, on the reverse strand, counting down.
ATAATTAAATTAGTTATATAAATAAATTAATTAATTAAATTAGTGTTTATCGAATTAAAATAAATAAATACTGCAATAAATAAGAAAAATGGAAAAATTAATATTTCCGGAAAAGGGGTTCAGTTAGTTTTTTTCTCTTTCTTGAAAACCCGGAGCATTCTGAAGTTTCTGCTATCCAGCCTAAGTAAAGAATGTCCTTCTATACTATCCGGAGGTTAGTAGCTTCGAGCTCTTTGATGCCCTTTTCAGTCTACTTAATCCAGGAATTGGCTATTTTCTAAGATAAGTGCTTTCTAAGATACGTGAACCATTTTGTCATTAAGCTCGGGTATATTCTTTGTATGCTTGTAAAAGTTAAAAGTTAGTGTTTTTTGAATAAATTTGTTTATTTTATTTTTTTATTTCATTCATATAGAAAAAATAGTAAGGTATCTATCCCTTTACATAAATAATGTTGTTTGGCTTTCTGTTTATTTATTTATGATTTAGCCTTGATTCAAGTTAATTCCATATTAGTAGAGGTAGCGTTGAGTACTGACGGTTTTTTCATCTATTACGGCAATGTCCTTCGGTTGTGTTTATACATTACCATATTATTAGTCATATTACTTACCAATACTCCAGTTCTACTTTTATCACGACAAACCAAATCAGTAACAGCCATTTTGGTGGACTTAAACGATGACTTATGACGGCCATTACTATGCACCAGCCTTGTAACAGATTTGGCTTAAAGGCTAAGTTCGGCCCTTACAAGGGAGATATTACATCGAACTGTTCCTCTGAAATGGGAGGTTATTGTTCCAGAAAGGGAATTGGTAACTGCTGCTCAGTTCTACTTTTGGGACTATCAACCGCTATTAGAGTTGAGTGGTTGATGCGTGGTTCTGCATGATTATGGGTCTCTTCGTTGCTCAGGGCACTCGAAAAACAAACACAATAGTACACCATCTCAGTTTTTAGGATTCCATGCGGTTTCCTTGGTGTTGTAGTATAAATTATTAACATTATTGTAATAATTGTCACTACTGATTAATATTCAGGGGCGGAGTAACTAAGTATTCAGAGTGATGGGTTGCTATGCTAAAGGTTCCGGGTTAAATTCCAGCTGTGGCAGATAAATTATTTAATCTTATAACATCCAGGGATAGACCCCCGACAGACATCTACAGACCCTCCTGAGGCTCACCCAGCCTCTATCAATATACACTTTATTGGAGGGAGGGGTGGTAAACCTGTTGGTTGAGCGTGATTTCAGAGAAATCTTATCTCTGTACTACCGTTGTACTAGAAACAGTACAGTTTATACCATCTTCAGAAGACCTTTCGGGTCTTTTTTAGATTAAGGCTGTCAGTTACTTACTAATTTAGTAACCAAATAATTGCTTTAAAAGTAATTAATCTTTTTAAAAAAAAAATATTAAACCAGATGACAACTACAAACTTTATTCAGAAGATTATTTATTTTAATTTATTTCTACAAATAATTGACGACATGACTGTTTTTTTCCTGTTTAAATTCAAATTTAGTTGTTGATTTTGTTTTAATTTAAAATAAATATTTCATTAACCTGTATTCTTGTTTACCTAATCATATGTTAATTAAAACGATTACTTTTAAAGTAATCATTTGACCCTTGAATTAAGACCCGACCTTTTATTTTTAGTTCATGTTTCATGGTACAGTTTTTTTTTTTACTATGGTTTAGAGTTTTCTTTCCAATTAATTTTTATTATTGCTTCGTTCTTCTCTTATTTTCCTTAATCGTCACATGATTGACTTCGTGAATTACGTCGTATCAACCTTCATAATTAGTATAAATCCAAAGAATCAGACCTGAATTTCTTGTAGCTGGGTGTATATAAGCGATAACTATTCGGTATATCGTACGTTAAGGTAATATAATGATTTTTTTATCGCGCTGGTTGATAGAATTTATCAACTATAAAGTTCTACTTCTGTCAATCTGATCGAGCAATTGTGAACATGAAATTAGTCTTATTTTACTTTACATAAATATATTTCTAAACAAACCAACAAGATACAATGTTTTCCCTATAAATTATTAAAGTTGATAATATGTTGATATTCCTTTTTTAAACTCAATAAGAATGTTCAGTAGTGGTTGTGAGGATTGTTGATCACAATCCCAGCGCCAAGACGACAGACTATAAAAATATCGTGCGTGTGCATAACATATGGGAACGCAACGTTATGATAATGATCATAATAAGGCGAGATATCTAACCACACGATATCGCCCGATATATATAACATGAATAAATATAGCCTTTATTTTATGATTTGATAAGTTTAAACAAAGTTACGTTTGTTTTGAAAAATAATGTAAAGAATTAAATTATTAAATTTCAATATTGTATCATCAAAATTCAACTTAAAAGTTCCAGAGGCCATCTTCTTTTCAGACGCCTCGGAGGATTGTCGGAAATTGAAGTAGTAGATAGATTTGAAAATATTGGGTTTGAATGAAAATAAAATTTGTCATGAAAGGATTGATATCGGGCTTGGGCCAAATCAGCAACAAATGGGACCTTGAGGTCATTATGGAAAACTTTATTCGTAACTTAAGAAGGAGCATTAAGGATTTCACGAAGCATTTTGGATTGTAAGGATTGGATACGAGAGGAATTCGTTGGCTTAGTGGATCCCAAAAGTTCCATATTTGTAAGTCCAAATAGGTCTTATAATAGGCATGTATATAAATCTTAATTAGTTTATTGGGAGCTTATAGGCTTATAGTTTATTGACGAAGGCTTATAGTCCTGTATGCATTGAAGTAGCCTGAAACAGTGAGCGGTTTCTTGTTTTTTCAGTCAGTATTAACAACGGAATTGAAATCACGAACTATATAGTCGTTTGTTATTTGATTAAAATTTGATAACTATTTTTCCTTAAGTTATTTTAAAAATGATTATGTTGAAATCCTTGTTGAAAATCATTCCTACTACTCCCACGTCTATTTAATAAAACTTGTCTTCCCTTTAAATGCTAGTCGCCCATAATTGTGCTCTGGTTCGATGAGCAATCGTCCAGAGGAAGGCCTTATAGAGGCTCCTATAAGGATGAACAAGACAAAAAGGAAAAGTGAGGTGGAAAGTGGTCCCCTGGCTCAAGGCTGGTCCGGGCGTGGACCGAGGGTTCGCCTCCGCACTCGATGCCTTATTGATCAGCATAAACATTGTATGTCACCATCGGCAGGTCTATGTTAACATTATGCTCTCCTTACGTAAACTAAACATGGTAGGGTATCGACAACACGTCGTAGTAAAGGTTGGAAGATTTGTCTTATCAGATGTATAATTTTCTAAGTTCAGAATAGATAGTGCTATCTAGATTCTTTTGTCTCCGAACGGAACGTTATGTCATACCACATAGCGCAGGTTTGCCAACCCCATAGATATAAAACATGAAGCAAAACCAGGTTAATTTTAAAACATTCCAGAAATTGAATAATTTATTTCTTTAAAATTTCAATCAATTAAGGATGTTGTTCATATGTAAGATTGTTAGAAATTTTCTGCTACGGAAATGGACATCCCGTTTTGTTAGAAACAGTGGAGAAGTTAAAAATTATATAGTCATAGATATTTTTGTTTTAAGTTTGTTGTTTGTAATAAGCTATCCTACAGATCTAATTTTTGGGTAGTTTGAACAAATCTTAATTTTTTTTTACTTACTTGGTGACCAATACTCTCTCTCCAAAACAAAAATACCAGTCAAAGAACTAGGTAATATATAAATCGTGTCTACATCAGCTATTTAAATAGTGTAAGTTAAAATTATTAGCCCTGAACTAGGAAAGAAGGATTAAAGCAATAGAAATAGATAAATACAAATATATCCCAACTAATATTGATTATTATGTACTGAGACAATTTATAAACTTACTTTTCGTATATAAAAAATTATATTTATGGCATAAGTCCCTGTTAGTATATTCATTTAACTTCACTTTGTGTTGCTATGGCTAATCGGACTGGTTGCCTAGTCAGATATACATAATTAGGATAGGGGTCCTTAAAGAGAATTTAATAGCGTACTGGCTCGGGGCCCAATTTTATGTCTCTTCCGAAAGACGGTATAACCAAGGGTTTTTTAACTTCTTAAAATTTTTTTAGGGTGGGGTACGAACAACTGCAGGGCTACGAACTCGTAACATTATACCACAATACCATGCTGTCTCGTAATACTTACATATGTAATAATATACAAAATTGCTCTAATATTGATAATAATATTAGTAAAAAGAAATAATTATATATTGTAATACCACTCTTAGACACATCAGTCTCGTTTGTTAATAAACTTTTATTGAAAAAGGCTATCAAATCCAATACAATGGCACTCAAGTACAATCAACTCAAATGACGTCAACCACGGCCCCCATGATAGTTTTCATTGTTACAAAACTTTCACTTTCATTGGGTGTATATGTAACAGCTAAAAAATATAACTATTTTCTCCCATATGCCTCTTAAATTGTTAATAATTACGTTGGATGTTACCCTTTGTTGCTGTAAAATTTTGAAATGTATTCTCTTTGTTTATAAATGCTACGATAGAAAGAAAATTTTATATAAGAATCACTTAATAACTATTTGTTTTACAAATATTTGTAATATTAAATTTATTTGTTAAACAGCCTGAGCTTAAATAAACGAACAGTTTATTTCAGTTGCGTGACTTCCAGTTGATATCTGACTCAGTGAGGCGCCACTGCTGTTTCGAAACATGCAGCCTACATTTGGCATTCGACTGCCTACGTACAAGAAATAATTTGTTAAAGGGCCTTCTTGATAATATCTCAACTGCTTCAATTTCAAACCATTTGAATTTCCTGCTTATGCTAGATTAACTGAAAATGTTGGCAAGTTTCATTTGTAACCCAAATCTACCAAATTATAGCTATTAGAGTATGTATTATGTATAGATTTTATAGTGTTAAGTATTGTATGTCTTATTTCTATTATAATTACTTGGGGTTGGCAACTCTTCTCGAGTTTTGATTTCGTTTTTCGTTAATTATTGATAAATTGGTCTCAACTGTTTCCATTTGTTTCGGCTTATAATTCCTGATTACTTTAATTGAATTTCTTTGACTTTATATTCATTGTTATTCTTAATTATCGTTTGAAATATAGGAAAAATTATGATGCTAATAATGGAATGTTTAAATCAACCTTTATAGATTAGTTTTAGACGCAGTTTTAATGCAGGCGTTGGTGTGAAATAGTTGTTCCTTCAATGTTTTCAAGGGAACTTAACCTTTTTTTTTAACATGTATTTAAATGAATTCGTTGTATCAGTTCCGCAGGTTGTCGCTTAGAGTAAAGTAACAAGTTTTAACTTTTCATTCTTTTCCTTTTTAATCTTTTCGAAAATAAAAATAATCATGAGTATCAGTATTAAATAAAGAGTGTAATTATGGGGATTGTGTATATTTCGGTAATCATTTCATCAACAAATGAATGTTTGAACAAACATTTCGAAGTATAAATATTGATATATCCTATACAGTAGATGCACATAAGTCGGGTGTTTTATCTATACAAAGTCAGTTGTACAATTATTTTTGTTTTTGAGAATTTTAATTTTAAAACCGAATAAAAAAATATAAAAACCTGGTACGACAACTCTAAGCGACCACCTGCAAAATTGATAACGAATTCATAGCTATAATAGTCTTCCCATTATAATTAATTATATCGTCCCTGCCATTTCCAATGTGAAAATCGGTAGTTTTGAGGAGAATTCAAAAAAAGCAGTTTCAGGGCTCAATAAAAATTAGTGCCTATAGTCAAACCAGCGGAGTAGCTCAGTGGTAAAGAACTGAGTTGCCGTGCCGGAAATCCCCGTTCAAATCCCGCTGCAAGGCAGTACTTTTATTTAGTCTGTTTGCGGCCGGAGATGGATCATATAGGATCTAGGACCCTCCTGGAGCTCACCCAGCCTCTATAAAACATTATAAAAATAGGGTACCCAAAATATGAGGGGAAAAATCTTGCGGTTGAGAGTGACTCAGGACAAATCACCTCCTTGCATAACAGTTGTCCATGAAACAGTACAGTCTCTAACTTGTACTGAAACCCAGACCCTTCACGGGTTGTAGTGGTACAGGGTTTTTTTTATAGTCATACCAATGACATTCGTTTTACATTATTTTTGTGATTGATATGTGCCTCTATATGAATTTTATATCAATTATCAATCCTAAAGCAACTGCTATAAGTCGAAAAAGAAAACTGTTTTTTTCACATTCGATACTTCTCGATGGCAGGGACGATATGTTCCCTAATGAAGTTCAATTATTGAAGTTCATTGTTGCCATTTATTTGTTATATTTATACGTTACTTCTTTGTTTTTAGCGTTACTACCAGTGGGTAGTTTCTCTACTTGTCATTCTCAGGTCATTATGTAACACGCATTCTATTTACTTGTTGTATAATTGTAATACAGTTGTAAATATCAATAAATACATTTTTAAAAAAAAATGTTTTTAGCATTAATATTTATTCCGGATCTTGTAGGTGTTATTGATTATAATGTTCTTGAATACTGAACCGTTAGTGAACGGCGTCTTGAACTTCTCTGACCTAAGGAAGTAGAGAAGAGTTATGTGTTTTTTATTATATTAAATGATAAAGAAATGAAATAATCACTCAAATTCGATAAGAGGTCAATAACTCTATTAATTATATGTTGCTAGGCACTGTGACGAAATAGTGAAGAATCCCTTTAGTTTATTTTATGACACAACTTCACCAATTACATAAAAAGTTTGTTCTCTTTTAAAATCATTTACTAGCGCAGTATTTTAAATTATTTTTAGTAGTAACTTTAATACAAAAGTGAAAATGTCATATTTTAAGATATATAAATGTGACACTAATGTTGAGACCCTCTAATATAATATTGACTAAATATAGATATTATATGTACAATACTAAATATTGATATTATAAATATTAATAAATGTACTAAAAATGACCCCAAACAGTTCTTTTTTATGACCTAACACCGCTCACATACATTTATTCAATCCTTAAATAATGTAATCCTTGGACTCGCTCTTAAACAAAATATTTTTTCGGACCTCTTCAAATCCTAGGGATTTAAACTGTTACTTATTACTGTTTTGTTTCCTGAATAGTTAGTAAAGCGACAACTGGTATATAAAATCGAAAAATTATATATTATTGAATTCCAAAAAACCTTGTTAAAAGTTATTAAATGCACCCCGCACTCTCTTCGATGACGAAAACATTAAAACGTGCTGAAATTGAGATATATTTAGTACTTTTTCTTAATTTAAAACTACACCCAACGAATTTAATTGTTTATTACGAATACATAGAGGGCGTTGATGTCTCCCGCTGTATATTCATCAACGCTGTTCTCAATGAACTGAAATTAACATAGCTATTTTCTGTATGCTCTACAGGCAATAAAACTATTTTGTTAATGTATTTGTTGGAAGGTATTCTGCTCCACTGCCTATCACATTCTCTTCTGAGTTTCTGTTTTTCGGGTTTTTCTTTTTTTTTCTTGATTACCTTATTATTCCGAATCATTTGATACGAGGACAATAATCATTATGAATAAGCGAGTACTGATTTTCTGGATCTTTTTGTTTATTACAACCTGAGACGCTTTGTTCGGCCGTTCTCGTGATCCTGTTCGTGCAAGGACCTGGCTCCCCCCTCCCTTCCTTCTGTCCCACGTTGCTACGCACCGGCTGTTCCCTCTCAGGTGTTTGGAAAATGGAACCTATTCAACAGAATCTAACAGATACCAGGCGTCGGTAAGTTTTACAACAATTTTGCAATATCAATTCGTGTCTAATAGCAATTAAAGCTCTCGTTTTGAAGTTTGAAACAAAATAACTAACTAGTCAGAAATAACTTTGTTGTAAACCTACATTTCTATGTTGTCCAATAGTGATCCGTTTTTAATCCCCAATCTCTGCTATTAGATAGATTTAAGTTAGGATTGTTTATAATATAAAGCTTAGTTTACATTCATAAATTTCCTATATCCTTCAACTGTTAAGTCTTATTTAGAGTCAGGAGATATAATGCTTGTATTAATCATTATTTGTGATTAGCATAGTTATTAATTTCGAAGATTAAGTAAATTTAAATAAGTACATTGTTACAAATATAAAACTGTATGTCTTCAACTGTTAAGCATTAAATGGTGCCAGTATATAAAATGCTTGTATGAGCACAATTACCATAATTTGACCATCGAATGTTTTCAGTAGTTATGCAATAGATTAATCATCCCCTTGTTCTGTCTATGTCAGTTATTATAAGTCCTTCAGAACTAAAAAGAAAAGTGTTACTGTATTTAATTGGTTAAATTTAATAAAGGACATTTAATTACTACTATATATTTTGACTTATAACTGTAGACTAAAACTATGTTTAAATTCAGTGTATATAAAGAAATATAATGTCATTGTCACTTTTAAATTGTTCAAAACATAAGGAACTTTGGCATAGGCTGTTAGACTATTAGCATTATTTGGGTACTCATCATCCTGTAAAATACCCAGAAATTATGAACTTGAATTCTATTTTAGCAGTTTACGTAATTTTTTTTACCATGCTGAGTTAACATTTGCTTTTATTTTTTGATTCATTAAATTTTATGAATGAAAATTTCCATTGTGCTGGTCTCTCCATCATTTCTATTTTGATATTTTTTCATTCTAAAGTGTTTGCATGTATAAAATTTGTGTTCATGATTATAAACATTTTTTTTCTTATTTTTTAGGGTGCTCAAACCCCCAGGTGGTGGTAGCTCTGACATCTTCGGCACTAGTGGCGGCAGCAATGAATCTGCGGCTACTCCTGCACGTAGGGTCAAGAACCATCAGCAGTCCAATTTGTTCCTAAACGATGAGCCACAGATGACTCCGAGCAGAAACCAAAATGGTAAAGACACATACTCGCGGCTCTTCGGCGCCCCTTCCCCGACAACTCCCGCCTCTGCCTGCAAGAATAGAATGAAGAGCAACATTCACCTCAGTGACGAGGCCAATGATAATAGGAATGAAGAGAAGGATGATGCCAAGTCTGAGGCGAGCGATGATTGTACTGGTACGTAGCCCTTGTCCCTGGTGGTAAACCCGTTATCCTTCCACTTGGGTTCTTCATGGTTCCAACCAACTATACCCCAAAGGGGATTCATCTTAATTGAATATTGTCTATTGACATGTCATTAACAATTTTTATTATAATAAATCGTTTAGATTTATGTAGTTAAAAAAAAGCTTATTGCTTTGAAATTAAGAATACAGCCATTATCTGTCTGGTGTTACATTCACATCAGGCTTGATATTTTGAGTATCTATTTTATCTTATGATAAAAAGAATGGTTATCTTTATGATAACTAATGGTGGTATGTGTGTATCATCTCACTTTATTAAAATAGAAAGAGTATAGGGCAGTATTATTGTGCCTTTTCCTATTTAATATTATTATATATTATTTCAATAGTTATTTTTCAAATATGCCCTGATTTTCATATCATTGCAACAAATGATTAGAATATTAACATTACCCAACTAGTTTTGTATATTATCTCCTGCTTTACATTCGGACTGCCAGATTGATGTTGGTTGTTTTTGCAAATCGGACCAATATGATATGCATTGGTCTATTCGGTCATTTTGCACACCCTGAAAAGTATTTTCAGTTTATAATTAAATGCAATTGATTAAAATCGTCTCATTTACTTAAATTAGTGCCATAATGATATCCTTGGTTCATTTTTACTATGGAAAGTTATATCATTCAGAGCCTATCTTCGGTATTTATTCTAATAATACCATTTATTTTCATAGCTGAATAATGCAGTTGATATGATTACATTTTCTTTACATATTTTTATTATGTGCCAGATTGGTTGACAGCATATTTATTTCTATATATTTTAGCAGTCTGTAACAAAAATTTAATTGGTAACTATAATATAATGTATATTATATTATAAGTTCTGAATTTAAATAATAAAAATTCAGAATTTGAGTAGTTTTATTGGGAAGACTATTTTGTCTCTTAACTCATTGCTGGCTGTGATTCGGAGTTCGTGATTGTTGGTTGCTAACTTGAACCTGAAGTTCCTTAAGTGGAATTGTTCCTAAACACATTTATCCTGCAAAGCTTTCCCTATGTATATACATTGGCTGGAAATCAACTTAAAATTATCCTATTAATATAAATAAAATGAAATTTTGAAAAGATAGAAGTTCTTGGAATAATGGAAATAACTTTTTTTTGTTAACTTTGTTACCCACTTTTTTTTTTTTTTACTTGTATACTTTTTCCTTTTTAATATTTTATTTACATTAGATATATTTGTAGAAGGGATCGTTTAAAGGATGTGGCAAGCAACTATTTTGATGTTAAGTTAATTAAGAAGTTGAAGAACAAAGTTTTATTTTGTTACCTTACACAGATCTTTAATATGTTATTTGGGGTACATTCTATGAGATTACAGATCTTGATGTACTCCATGAGATAATTTTGTGAAAAACACTCATCAACTTCAAAATTGTTGCTTGTTGTGCTCTTCCTCTTCAAGTCCTTTCTTAACTACCTTTTGCTTCTTTAGTTTCCTATATATGGTTTTGGTTGTATTAATTGATATTTTGCTTTATTGTTGCATGTTAACTTTGGTAAAGGTTTAACTAATTAACTGTTATGATTTTGTTTTTAGATTTACTAACTTTAGTTTAATTTCATCAGCTTTTATATTCTTTAAAAGGTCATTTGTTGAATCTATTTGCGGTTCGAGATCCACTTTGTTCGTTTTGAATAAGTTTATTATTAATTCAATTCATTATTAATTCATTGATGGGCCTTTTACCTCTCATGAATTTAAAAATTATTTTTCCTTAAATTGTTCAATTAAATTTTTGTAATGATCATTTTAATTTATATCCTACCAATCAAAAATAAATAAATAAAAAATAATTACCTTGTTTCTTTTTTTTTTTTTTTTTTTTTTTTTTACAAGTTTCTTTCATTCAGACTATTTACAGCCATGTGGTATTATTTTAGTAAAAAAAAAAAGAGTTGCTAATAGAACCTAAATAAAAAAAAATTATTAATCAATTACAATAAACATCATCATGCATGCTAACATCTCTTTCGATCCCACTCCTCCAAGATCCCTAACATTGCATGGGCCCTCTGGCATCCTTACTTATATAATTAATGTTAAATTAATTGGTGGTGTTATGAACGTGCCTGGATGGAAGACTGTTCGACCAAAGGATGCGCAATGACTCCTGTTTGAAGGTAATCTAGACCAAGGAACTCTTCTAATATGAAAAAAAAAAAAGAAGAGAAAACATTTTTTTCTTTTAAAAATAGATGTAGCCTGTTCGGGTTATGAGATTATGAAGCCCAGCGAGGTCTTAAAACTTCTATGTTTTCACAACCAAGAGGAATATTTCTGTCATTCTAAAGGCTTCACAATTGTTGTTTCTAAGTTTCCTACTGAGAGTTCCTTGGTTTCAGTTTTATTTTTCTGATACATACAATTCTCTTTCACTTATACAAGTCACAAGGTTCTGTGATTTGTATTGTGAAAGGTTATATTTATGTCATTAACAGTTTGTTTGTAGTATTAGCAGAAACTCTAATAACCGTATGTTAAGTGTGTTTGCTTTTGTTTTGTTTTTAATGGATTGGGAGTTGTACTTTTTCAAACTGTTAAAAAAAAGAAAGCATTTTTCCACGTGTTATATAGTATTTTTCAGCCATTATAAATTTATAAATGGAACTTAAGATTTTGTTTTATTTTTTAAATGTTTTTAAAATTATTTTCATTTAGTTTTCATTCATTGCTTTCTTTTTTTTCATACATATTATATATCTATTACATATATAATGAAAGAGAGAGTTCTGTGAGCTTTTAAGAAGTTAATCATTGTTTGATATTTCAAAAGTTGTAGCATGTCATGTTGTTTTCATTTCACTGGGAGTACGATTTTTGTAGGAAAGCTTATTATAAAATGGAGTGTTTCTATTCAGTGCTTTAAAAATATTGTGAGAACTTTTTCTTCTCTTTTAAAACTTTCCTCTCTTAGTTTCTTCTATATCTTTCCGTGTTACTTTAATATATATCTTTTTCAGCAAATTACTGATGTGGGTAAATATTAATGATAATGATAAACCTTGTATTATGGCAGTATATGACTTCAATTTTGTTATAATCATGATGTTAAGGTTACTGTATAAAATAGTTTAATTTAGATTTCGTAAACATATTACAGCAAAGTTGTTTATAGAGTATCAAAATAGTTGTTTTATTACAATTTAGTCGTAAATGTGCCTCTGCAAAATTAAGAGCTTCTAAGCATATAAATATGCCAGTGCTTTGGTAACTACTAGTATATTCAGTAAATATGTATTCTATTCGTCTAATAGTAATATTCCGGATATAATATATACAATTTGTTTATTTGCTGCTTTGCAAAATTTTTTTAATTTAAGAAAATGTCTGTTGTTTGAACAATGATGTATTTTGAGGATTGAAGATACATTTTATTCTTTTTTTATACTGCTACATTTAATATTCTTTTCTTGTGGTGATTAATGGTTTCTCTTGAAACATTAAATAATGATGTGTGTATGCATTGTTGCCTAATGTTTTCGTTAAAATTCAGATTTTATTTCTTTGAAAATTAATTCTTCAAAGTGATAAAAGTTAATTGATTTTATTTTTATTAATATTAATTTTGAAGTAAATATATTTGTTTTGAAGAGTAAAGATTTGTACTTGCCGGGATTCGAACCTGGGTCAGCTGCATCTCCTGTACAGTGCTCTAAACCACTGAACTATCAGTCAAATCCGTTCTCTTGGTCTCGTTATAGGATCGGTGAAGAGGACGGATTTGCCTGATTTGGATACAAACCCTGGTAGCTCTGTGGTTTAGAGCACTGCACGGGAAATGCAGCCGACCCAGGTTCGAGTCCCGGCCAGGACAAATCTTCAAAACATAAATATTTAATTGATTTTATATTGTCGGTATATGAATTTTAGACCGTTTTGTCATTATAATAAGTCAGAATTGTTTATATAAATAGATGGTATATTTTGTAAACTACAGACATTTACTATAGAAAAATTTTGTTTTTTGGATGAATGCGCTGTGCAATTGGTTTGGTTTTTTAATTGTATGTTTATTTTTATTTATTGATCACTCATTTCCTATTTTTAATCTTTAGATGGAACCCATAATGGTCAAAATGGTCACGCTGAGGAGACTACTAACGCTAATCCAATGATGAATGGAAATGCAGCTCCGATTGTGAATGGCAACACTCAGCCTGCGCCAGCTCCTGCCCAGCGCCAGCGCGTTCCTCCCGGTGGCTTCTCATCCGGCCTCTGGTAAATCAGCAGCGTTCGAGAGGGTCCACATCCTTCATCTTGGCCACATTTATTTGTTTATGTCTTTTTTCTATATTATTTTGTCTAATTTAATGTAACAAAATATACTATTATACTCTTGATTTGTTCATTTTTGCTATTTGTGAATGTTATATAGGACTAATGTTATTTATCATTGGATTAAATATTGAATTTTGCATTTAGGCTCAAAGATGAATTGTAATGATAGCTCTAGTTTTGTTATTTATGACAACACACACGTACTTGTAAACTACTAATGTTTAAGTCTTATTTACATTTGTATTGTTAGAAACTTAGATTCAAGTTAAATTTTAAAATTTTTGAACTTAAATTAAACTTTTTTTAAATTGTAATGATTTTGTCTTGTATCTCACCTTATCTTCCTTTCTAAATTCTTCAGATTTCCTACCTATAAGTAAAATGTAATAAAATTGATAGCAGCTGAAGAAAAGCAAAGCAGAAAGTATATACAACACAAATGTCTGATCTGATTTGAATAAATTATTTATGCTGAAAATAATTTCAAATCATAATGTAAGGATAGAGATAGTTGGGGGTGCAGTCAATTAAAACACCATAATAAGTGCATAGTTATTTATTGTGTGCCTACGTTTCGACCTACATTATAGGTCATCTTCAGGGCTGTGAGAGAAAACAGACAAAACAAAATAACTATAAAATTACATTACAGTACCAAGAAAATGATGATACATATAATATTGTAGAGTAACAGAAAAATTGAACAAAATACTGAAGGAATAATATGAATAAAAACTATCTTAGAATACATGTACAGAAAGGTGATAATGCAAATAAAATACAAAGAGAAAAAGAAAAATTAGTAAACAGAATGAAAAAAGAAAAAATATGGACATAACAAGGTGAGATATAAGAGAGAGATATACAAGTATGTTAAACCTAGTTTAACACGGACGGATAAAATATAACATGTATAATAATTCCTAGAGATTTAACATATGAAAACTGAAAGAAATTTGTAATAAAATGTGATTCCAAATAATAAATAATTGTAGAATTATGTAGAAAGCAAAGCAAACGATAAAAAATATCGTGAATAAAAAGTAGAAAAGTAAAGTATGAATAAAAAATAGTGCTATATTGGCTTTACTGCCCAAGCTATGATCTCAGGGAAAGGTCAGATCCTTTGATCTGAATATAATTAAATACTAAAATGGAGTGCCACCATGAGATTGTTATACTTAATATATAGTAATTTTATGTTATTAATAAATAAGAGATTTATGTGGTCTTCTCCAAAGGTTAACGTGGTTGACTGACCAGGAGTTGTTTATTAAATAAGAATAATTATAGAAGAACATTATATTTTATTTGTGCTGATCATGGTTTATAATTAACTTATAAAACTACTTACAAGGAAATGCTATATGTGAGGGATGACATATGTGACTCGCTGTTTCTCTGCAATTCATCCAGTTTCTTGCTCGCTCCTTCTCGACAACTCCCTCTCTTCAGAGTCAAAGTAATAAACCCTAAAGGTCATTTTACTCTATCTGGCCCAGGCCCACTACCATCCTCACATATAGCAATACAAAATATAAGTAAGGAAAGTTAATATTATAACTGTATACAATTAGAATGAAGTTGTATTAATGTAAAATGTGATTTGAATATAACAGAAACATATAGAAAATAGGTATAGAAATTCAGTAGATGTAAAAATATGAGGCTAAATAATAATGAACTCTATGCTATTAACATATGATGGATGCCAAAAGATGATGCGAGAAACAGGTGTGAAGAAAGGTGAAGGTGGATAGGATGGAGATAAGATAAAGATTAAAATGTGTACTAACCAAATATACCGAGCGGCTGCGAGGGAAGGCAACTGCCAACTGAAATACGTTAGAAATGAATCGGAAGTGCTAACCTGACTGGACTGCCATATAATTAAATTAATTAATAAAAATAAATATAATTAGGTTTAATTCTAAAACTTAATGAATTTATTAAATCACACAAACCTATAACTTTTTTTAATATGAAATACAATGTTTAAAAGAATTTAGCAACTTGTAAAATTTGTGATGAGGAAATTGTAATTGGGTTAGGAACAAAATCTCTAATGCAACATAAATTATTTTTCTATGACAGAATGTTTTATTGTAAGATGAACTAAGAGCCAGTGAATTATGCTACAAGTTAACATGCATTAAGGCAAGCTTAATTTTGAATACACTAATACTGTTAGCTTCTGATCTTTAAAACGTAAAGTTTGTACTTATTTTGAATGGGTGAGAACTGCTTTTTCCCTCACATTTTTGAATTTTAACTTGGAAAAGTTGCACAATTTAGCAAATTCTGATGAGAGTATTATGTTTACAGAAGAACAACTGTTGTACATTTTTTAAAGAACAGATATTAAGGCATGAACATTACACTCCACTTTAAAGTCTAATTAATGGCAATGTTATGAGTAATAATTAAAAGACTAAATTATATTTATGGAGGCCTATTGTATCCTTTGACCCTTTAGCGACCGTGAACTACTATAATAGTCCGAGCGCTGCCGTGGGGACCGTGGACTATTATAATAGTCCGGTGTCAGGTGGGCTCAACGGACCATGGACTATTACAATAGTTTTGCTTCTCCGGCGTTTCTAGACCGTGAGCTACAATAGTAGTTCAGTTCCTAGAGCCATCTAGGTGTCCGCATGACAAGCTGAAATACTTTTTCTTGACAACAGATGTCGTACAAATTTACTTTTGGCTACATTATTTTTCGTAAAGTGTGTCTGTCGTGTTTCGGCATTTACCACACTCAAAAGAATTTTTAATTGTATAAATTTGTATATACATATAGACATTTCAAAAAAATAAAGTATATAATTGTATAATTTTTTAAATAATTAAAATTAATTTACAGTAATTAAAATTTTTTTTTTAAATATGTTTTTAAATTAACCAGTGTCAGTCCATTCACCATTCCAAGTCCGGATCAAAAAGGATGATGGGAAACTATAAGGAATTAAATAATAAAACATGATTTCAGAGTCAAAAAGTAATCGGTTGAGCGGGCATGGTTGACTTTTCTACCACTCAGTCCAGCCAGCCCGCTCTGACCCGGCCGTATTCGGTCGCTAAAGGGTTAATAATATTCCACTGATCCCTGTCGAACAGATACATTACCTAGGTAAGAATCCATCTGGACAAACGTCTCACTTGGAATCCTCATACAAGACTGAAAAGACAAGAAACAGTTCGACATTTTCACATACCTCAACATTTACTGGACAAACGCTTTAAGCTCCCAATTAATTACAAAAGACTCATTTACATGACAGTTATCAGACCTATTTGGACATACGGAGTTGATCTTTGGGGCTCTTCTAAACCATCCAATTCATCTCGTATCCAATCCTTACAATCCAAAATCCTTCGTAAAATCCTCAATGCTCCTTATTATGTCACAAACAAACTCACCCATCATGATCTTAATATCACATATGTTGCTGATTTGGCCCAAACTAGATACCTATCCTTCCATGACAAGCTCCATACACACTTGAATCCGCTAGTCTCTCAACTTGCTTCCCATACTATTCCTGATAACCCTCCGAGGCGTCTGAAAAGAAGATGGCCTGTTCTACTATAGAACTTTATTGGAGTGCTAACGATAGGTAGTTTCTCCACAATTGTTTTCTTTTTTCATGTCATTTGTTCATATTAGCAAATTTACTTGTTGTAATATTATTACAGTTGTAAATATCAATAAAATAATCTAAAAAATATATATATTGTTACGGGCTACTGGGTGTAAAAATGAATTAAACTTCTCCTAAATTCAAGATACTTCAAGAGAATAATGAAGTTAAAAACAATTAAATTATCAAACTAATATAAATTTACAATAACAGTGTTCTAAATATTTATTATAATCTAGGCCTATTTAACTACTAAAATAATATAAGATATTACTATATCTAAAGCAATATAAGATATTACTATAGCTTAACTATTTACATAAATTTGTACAAATATAATAAAATTACGCTAGACCTTATAACTACAAATTAACACTTACAGTTCACAAATTAAAGTCCACCGACCGTAAGAATCTCCAAATATAACAAACTGACACACAGTAATAAATAGAAACGGTCACTGACACAAGTTCTGTCTGGTTTACTACTGACTGACTCGCGCCAAAAGGGTATTTAAATAGGCAAGCTCGAACATTCTAGACACAAGGAGTGGGTGGGGGGTTCTGGGACCTCGAGAACAATTAATTCTTCTTAATCTCTTCCACCAAAGGGCTTAAGACATTAATCCCTTCCGCCCGTCTTTCTCTCTGTGACCGTAACAATATATTTAAGGCTGGTGAGGGAAAGAGGCTGAGACATTTTAGATATTATCCATCTTATTAGTTGCCAACTCCTGATGATTTTTTTATACACAAATCATTGTCCTGAAGTACTGTTGGTGTGAGTGAGCATCTGGCTCATTCAATTATCTTTGAGTTGATCAAGCATTAATTTCTTTGTATGTAATTATTTGTTTGATAACATGGCTTATCAAACAATCCACTTCTCTCATTAAGTTATTAATAGTTAATGAAAGTTTGATTTATTCAAAAAAATCTCCAATTTAAAAAAAGTGCATTCCAAATGTGCGAGTTGGTGGTAGAGCGCTGATTTGCTGTACCAAATCCTAAATCCCAATTTAATAATTTATTTAACCTGCTAACCTAACAGCCAGAAATGGATCTTGTGAGATCTGGAGACCATTGTGGGTCTTACCCTGCCTCTATAAAGTGGGTAGAGCCCTTAAAAAAAAATCATCTCTGCACGACCATTGTCCTAGAAACAGTACAGTCTCAAACATGTACTTATTCAAGTTCATGGGTTGTAGTGATAGTTTTCTTTTACATAGTACATTTTGTATGTACATTTCACATGTATTTACTTGCTACAAAATATAGTATGCCAAAAATATGAAACACTATATGATTATTTATAGAACAATATTCTTTTGGAACAACTACTTTCAACACAATTTTTTTCTTCAACACCAGATGCTGACAAATGTTTCACTGATATAGATAACTAGAAGAAACTAAGAAAGAGAAATGTACTTTAAGACACTAATTGGTTATTTATAGAACAATATTATTTTTGAGCAACCACTTTGAATACAATTTCTTTCCTTAACACAAAATGCTCCAAGTCCTGATGCTAACAAAATAAAAAAAAAAGGATTTTATACTTATTCTTTTAGTCAGCAACTAGTTTGTTTTTATTGTTAGTAAAATCTGAATATACTTGGAAGCAAAAAATCAGAAATGAGCTGATGGCAGGACCTTAAAAATTAAAGTTTTACAAATGTATTTGATACTCATCAGACATCTGTTCAGGAGAAGCTCTAGGTTTTCTTGAGCCCTATGCCAATAAGGTTTTTATCCCCCACCTCAAAATCTTATCTCTCCTCCCTCTTTACTATTCTTAACCAAAGTAAGGCCATCCTACCATTGTTACTATTTGTATATGCAAGTTTTAAATATAATAAATCTTTTTCCGAAAAATCTTCAATTTTACTGGATTAAAATATAATAATTAATAAAAGGAAGAGCAAAATTACTAGAGTAATATGAACAACTTCTGGCTTTGTTTACTTTTGATATAGTGTTGGTGTAACCAAATATTTCTAGAAATATATAAGAAAAATACTTTTAATGCTCTCACACACCTTTTCTCATACCTTCTTGTATTTTTTTACAGAAAATGTGGCACATATCAAAACTGCAAGACCTCCCCTTATTTAGCAATTTTTCATCAGTTATTACTGGAGTAGTTGCTTAAAGGCTTAGTTGTAATTCAGTGGACATTTGTTGATATCGCTTCAGTCAGAGGATGCAGGATAATGGGAGGCTTGGAATCTTTGAAATTGTTATTCCTATTTTACAATACAAACAAACCTTCAATGATCCTGAATCCATCAGCATCAAACATTTGGAAACAGTATAAAAGATGCTATGGTAAAAGTTAGACTAGTTAATGAAGATGGTTAAAACCTAATAGCTGGTAGTCCTGAGCAGATGGTACCAATGATTATAGAAAAAGCTGTGGGTGGTAAGTATAACAAAGAATCTTTTCACTATGTTCTGATTCGACAGCAGTCAACTCCTCAGAATTGGCCCTTCCTGAGGATGAAGTCCAAACAGACTAAAGAGTTTAAATTAGTTAGGTGGAAAAAATGCCTAGTATAAAGGTAGTGAGATGGTTAATCAGGTAGTAAATTAGGAGATTTTCCTGGAAATGGAGAAAGCTTTCATCGAAATCAAGACCTTGCCAACACTCTATCTCAGTGGTTCCCAATCTTTTTTGTCACGGACCCCCTTTGTTAAACCCAAATGTGCCAACATTGTGGGAGAGGAAAATTCTCTTCATTATAGTCAGGAGAAAGTTCAACAAGTCTCTAGGTGAATTATCATCTTAAAAACACTAAAATAAACCTTTACATGGCTCAGCAGTCAGACCAAGGATACCTGAAAAGTGTACTGTACTTTGAAACCTGTACATGGAAAAATCAAGAGTATACTGGTCAGATTGTGGTAACAGGAGTAGAAATCTAGGGATGATTGCATAGTTTAGGAATCAGCTTTGAATCTTTGATATATTATCCTATTGTTAATAGTATTGGTAACCATTAGATGCGCATCCCAACCACACTTTCCCTTCCTCAGCCATCAATTGACATTTCCGGGGGAGGAGCCTAATGCTATCCTCCTATCTTCGGGTTACTCAAAGGTCAATGTACTCACGACCTTCGAACATCTCAGAGGAGAGTTGCAGCAGCTCCGTTCGACGTTGGCCCATGGTAGTTTTTTTGCCCTACTCAATGTAGCAGGTATAAATGCTCAAATTATATACCCAGGAAATGGTAACAAAGTGAAATACCACAGAACCTTCTTGCCTCAATTGGCTATACATTTTGTGATGGATGAAATGATCCAACGCAGGGGCAAGAAAAATTTACCTTTAGTACTTTGCATTCGATTGGCAGATATCACGTAACAAACTTCATTGTCATTCGTATCACAAACAGAAAATTTATTGTCTGAAAATCAAGCCAAGCAAAGAAAATAGTGCGAGCCATGTCAAAAAAATAAACAACAAAAAAAAACAAAGTATACTTGTGGAAAATACTTATGTTTGAGTCATGTAACAACAATTTGTAAAGACTGTCACTCTTGCAAAAATTCTTGTTCAGATGAAGATAGCTCCGCATCAGACAGCCTCTAAAATAACATTTTTATACTGATATATGAATTGAAATAAGTTGTTCCTACATACAAGACTCAATGTTTTTTACAAATTTACTTTCCATTGTTTTTCTTTATGTTGTGCAATTATTTGTGATACTGTTTTTTTTTATAAATTTTACTAATTAAATGAGGTTTTTAATACTTTATCTCTCTTAAGAATCTTAAATAGGTAACAATTAACTATTTAAACTTGAATAAATTTCATTTGGCTTTCAAGAAATCAGAAACACCTCATAGGTGCAACGCAACTAACCATGTCGGAAACAAGTGCGGTTCTAACGGAAGGTTAAATATAAGAACCACTATCACTACAATTAGCTTAGGTCTTGGGTTCAGTACATGGTAGAGACTATAATTATTAAATTGTATATATGATAACAAACATGGCACCTTCCTCGAGGGTATTCAGAAGCATGTTGTGATGGCATAAGTAGAAATCTTCAGATTTTTGTTTTTCTTTAGGAATTAGCTAAAAAAAGCCTGATTGACAAGTCTGTACAAAAAGGCTATAATTATAAACTGCTGATTAAGGTATAGTTTCAGTAATTTTAATTCATGTCATCAAGTAATTTTATAGTGTTAATAGATAAAGAATATTGTATTATAATTATTTGAGTCCTTTGATAAAAACTTGAGAAAAATTGTATTATTTTTAATTTTTTTTTACAGAACAAATGTGAAAGTATTGTTATAGTGCATTAACAAAATTATCAAATAAAAATTAACCCATGCCAATTGGTAAAAAAAAAAGTAAATCCTGAGATGGTTTTGTACCATCTGTGTAAAACTTACTTGCATTCCTCCATTATTGAATAAAGACCAAACAGGTGATTAAATTTGCAAAGCTGAGGAAATTGGAATTTGGCCTACCCCATAATGTCAGTTTTCAAGTAGGTATAAGTAGCTATGTACTGAAAAAATATTCATTATTCAGGCAATTTTTTCTTATGTAGTATTACCAAAGTTTTTTATTTCCCCCTGTTTTGTGCTTAAAGTTTATCTTTTGTCATTGATCTTCATATTCACCTCTGAAGATGACAAAAAGATTCCTGTCTTGTGGTCAAATGCGACGAATGACAAAGAAAATAATGAACTGGCTCTATATTCGACTGAACTACAAATGGGCTTCACCCAGAATAAAAGTCTGACTACAGTATGGAAAAAGTTCCTACCTTCCATCTGGTGTCTTGTTCAGGTCCCTCTTCTCACTAGTACCAGTCTTCAACTCTAACTTTTTAGGAAAACGGTAGGCTATTTGAAGGATTATTCCAGCTAGCGCAATCTTTCTTACCCCTGGGCCATAACATGCTACAATCTGGTGATAATAATTATCCCGAGAATTTAATAATTATATTTAACGTCTCCAAGATTTGAACAGAGCCGGGGATTTTACGGTGGAAACTCCTGATTCGGTTCCGGCCTCGTGTTTGAATCGGACCTATGAGCCGCTGATGGGGACACAAATCCTGGCATGAGTTATTTTAACAATAATTTCCTAATTAATAAAATATGTCTAACTATATATCTACCCATAAATATAATCTCAAATTATCTCAGTCCGTTACAATCAATTGTAACTTTTTTTATTCTATTTTTTATTTATATTATTTTATCCTATTTTTAAATCCTAGCCTTTATATGGATTTGGAACTAATGAAATAAATGTTTTGCGTCTTAAAAAACCATACCAACCAACCAATTTTTTTAAGTTGCAAGCAATTATGATTATATGAGCAACAACATAGTTTTAGAATAAAAAGAAATTAAAAAGCTGTAGTAGTTGTAAAAACAAAAAGTATTCTAAAACTGTTTAATGTTATCCCATGTTTAGGTAGGTCTTCTAAAAGGGTTTGGAATGAGACGAGATACAGAGTTTATGGCAATTTCGAAAGTCATATTACTTATAGTCAGAGTGCATTGAATGCATATTAATTATTTTGAAAGCTGGTGTTTCAATGTAGTGCGACATCATCACTACAATAAAATAAGAATACAAGATAAAGATAAACTGGAGAAACCAAAGTAAATTCGGTAATACTACAAAAGAAAATATCATTTGGATGACAGAAAAATAATGAAAGTGATAAAACAATTTATTTCATAGAGGTTCTTATGTAGTATTACCAAAGTTTTTTATGTCCCCCTGTTTTGTGCTTAAAGTTCATCTTTTGTCATTGATCTTCATATTCACCTCTGAAGGTGACAAAAGTTTAGGTCCCTTAATCATTTAAAGAAAATCTTAAGCTCTCAGAAACAAGCCCCCTACCCACCATAGGTAACATGATTATTCTTATTTTCGTTTGTTGACACAGATTTTATATATTTTTTGTTTTATAATCTTGAACATATTTTTCAACCCCAGTAGGCTAATGAGATGTTTTCTAGTACCCCACATTCATTCAATTTACTACTATAGAATGGACACTGCTGGAAAAAGTGGGCTACTGTTAGAATATTGTTGCAGTACTGAAACCATAGTGTCAACTTAACCCCAAAGGTAAGGATCACTTTTTATCTGCAGGTTGAGACTTGAGAGTTGAAGCCCATTTGGAAGCTTTTGTGCCATATCTTTTCATTTCTTATGAATAATTTCTTTCTAGGATATTGAGAGTGCTCATAATAGGGCCCCTCCACGACCAGGGAGAGAGAGTTCTTCTTTTTCTGCTGTATCATATCATTCCACCTGATACCAAAATGTCCAGGTACCCATATGTATTGATCAGATTTTCTAAAATAAACCATGGTCTTTCTTAATTGCAAAGTTTGGAACTCATTGTGGAACCTATAAAAGATACCTATGACAAATCTAGTGAGTCTTGTTTCTCTCAAGGATAAACCAAAGTGGCAGACCCAGAGAAAGGGGATTAGTGAGATATATCACTCCCAGAAATTAATGAAAATATATGATTTTTTTCATAAAAAGCAAGGAAATTAGTATCCGCTTCTCGCCAAAATATGGTTTATAGTTTATGTAATTATTATGCCATATAATAACAAGTTATAAAATAAAAAGGTGATGAGGTTACTATGATTATGAAATAATAGCAATTTTAGACATGTTATCATAGATAAAAATACAATTTCTCCTTATCAAATCCTTCCAGCAGGAAAAAAAATTGAGTAAGCTTTAGCCAATTATTCTGTTACTAAGATTACTATGTGACAAGTAAAGATCTTTTAAAGGCTTAAATGAGCAGATATTTTAATAAAAGTGTAAAATGTATAAATGTAAGCTTCAACCAATCTTCAACCAATTCTCATTGAAGCTTATATTTATACTTTCACTATATTAAATATATTTTTCTTATTTAAAAAAATAAATGATGGAGAAATGGTTGACTGAATATATCTTGAGAAATTTTAAAAGTGGTCTGAGGGTGAAGCCAATGAGTTTAAAAACGGATAACTACAACTTATTTTATTTGTATTTAGAAAAAAAAACCTCCTATCAATCATCGTTATTCATTACCTGACCTACACTCTTATTAAAATATCTGCTCATTTGTGGCTCTACATGAAATTCATTTGTTTTGTAATAATATCTGTAACAAAATCGTGAGCTGCAGCTGAGTCAACCCAACATCAATTTTGTAGAATCTCTTTTGTGTTGAAGGATTTGATAAGGAAAAGGTGCATTATCATTTATGGTAACATATCTAAAATTCCTTAATATGTTTTAACATTTCGTTATTAGGCCACCTGTGGTGGAGTGGTTAACACAGAGACCTTCTTTGCTCAAGATCGAGGGGTCGGAGAGATAGATAGAGTAAAAAATGTTTGGTCATGCTGTCCTTCGGAGGCGACGTAAAATGGCGCTCCCAAACTTGAGGGGTCTATGAATATTTTCCTAATTAAACCTGGTTAGGCAGTATTTATAACTACCACTCCAGCATTTTCCGATTAATATGTATTTTATCATTAAAAAAAAAATAAGAGTCCTACAAAGAGCTGAAATTTCATTTTTTTAAGAAATCAATTACGAAATCCTGTATCGGAGCAGGAAACACATGTCCTGAGTGATTTGGACAATGTATATATAATTATTGAGGTTGATTAAGTTGTCAAATGGTCAAAGTGGCTCTCAGAGTGGAACGCGGAGCTGCGGTGGTCCTGAGGTTTTGTTAGGAGTGCTGTAGCCCACTCATGGTAATTGATTGCTTTGTGCCTCAGTTCATTACGGCTCTGGCAACTCGCCTCTGGGGTCAAGTGGTTCCTGGTCTCTGAGGGAGACGGCCGCTGGTCTCCAGGGAGCGTCACTGTATCCGGCCTGTCTTAATTGCTGATTAAATAGGTAAATAAATTGATGTGAGGGGTTTTGAAACCAAAAGGTACAAGTAACACTTTTAAAAAGAGAATAGAATTAATTGCGGTTATGGATAGTTAATACACATCTTAATAAGTTATTACATAACGTTTTATATCTACAGCCCGGTGAATAAGTGATTGAGTTGAATTTTATCCAAAATGATTTTCTTGTGCTCAAGGAAGCGGAATCGTGTCATTCTCGCAGTGCTTAACAGGCTAAGCCAGACGTTAGCTTGAAGTGGAGTTATAGCTTGTTTTACAACTCCGTTTGAAGCCAAAAACGTGTTTCTACAAAATGAGTTTATTGTACTTAGGGAAGAGGAATCTGGTTATTTTCGTAGCGAATAAGTAGTTGTCAGGCATTGGCTAGAAATAGAGTTATTTTTTATAAATATGAAAAATAAAAAGAGACCTTACATAAATGTTAAGACCGTGGAAAAAATTCCAACGAATAGCCCTTAAGTCTCCAAACTAAAACAGAAATTGAAATTATCTTATACAATAGAATTTTTTATAATACAATAGAGCTGTAATAATTTCAACCCCCAAACTACGAGTATGACACGATTCAGCTTCTCACAATGAACAATGAACTCTTCCTGAACAAAATTCGACCTAAGCACTTATTCACCGGACGGCAGATGTATCTTTCAAAGCTGAGATTAAACAGTGAAAGAATGATAATTATATAAATACTGTACCACTAAGACTCTACTGTATCAGTACAACTGTACTGCATTTGTACAAACTATTCAAGTATTACTCCAAGAATACTTTTTCTAAGAGTTTCTTGGAGTAATACTTGAATAATTTGTACAAATGCAGTACAGTTGTACTGATACAGTAAAGTCTTAGTGGTACAGTATTTATATAATTATCATTCTTTCACTGTTTCTAACAGTTTTGCCGAGAGATAATTGTCCGAGACCACGGTGAACCCTCAGGTTATTTCCCCCAATTAAGGATAGCGGCTTTATAGATGTTGGAGGGTTATAGGAGGGTCTACATATCCCACGGGGCCCGTACATGTCTATTAATTTATCTGTCACAGCCTTATTCGAACTCGTGATCCTAAGAAGAGCAATTCAACGCAGAGTGTATGCACTGTTCTTCTACTCGAAATTAAGTTTTCCATTTATTGTATGATGAAATTTTCACATCAAATTTTCGGTTCCGTTTTATCCATATATTTGAATTTTTACATATATTAGTGTTACACATTCATTCCTTATTTCTTTGGAAAATGCCTATTAATCCAAAAACTTAGGGTTCATTAGATACCTTAGATAACTTAGGGATCATAGGATGTGAAGTCTTGCAGTATCGATTCTCACCCAAGATATATTGAAAAACATTGTAGATGGCCCAATAATCTATTAATGACCTAATAAAATACTGGCAACTCTTAGTGGTTACTCTATCTTTAACGAGCGATTAGGATGACCATGTCGTAAATATATCTTAAATACCTCTCTATAACAAATACAACTTTTTTATTTTATAACATCCCATCTTTTTGACTAAAAAGGTATTGCTTTTATGTTTTAGTAATCGTGAAGAAATTTAGTTTTGAATCCTGATGGATATAAGTGACACAGATTAAAGTTATTTTTAAGGAGACAATTCGATTGGTGATAAAGATTAATAAAAAAGTAGGAATGACAACTTTATGTAATCCAAAGTTTCAGTCGGCACTTTAGGACTTCATCAGAGTTTTAAAGGACACATACTTGACTTGACTTTACTACGTGTTGGTGCTAATCCCGACAGCAGCTCTAGCCATATTTTCCTTTATAATAAAAGGTTTTAAATAATAAAAAAGTAATATAAAATTCATTATGATTTATTCATATATATATATACTTTTTTACATTATCAGGACCTGAAAATATTACTTCTGTGGGTATCAAAATCATATTATCTTCTGCAAACCTTTGTACATACTTAATTTTTATATTTACATAAAGCGTCCCTGAAATAATGGGAAGTGGGGCTGTAAATCAAAAAGTTAATAAAGATAAGTTCATAGAAGAAGATATTTAATGGAAAAGAGGGAATGGAGAGTGTGGGAGAAAGAAGGCCGAAAGCGTGAATGAGATCAGTTTGGAGATAGCCGAGGTGGGCTTTGAAAAACAGGTCGGTAAATCCTACCAGGCTCTTACACGTCCAAAAACCCTCGCCAAAATCCCGTCCTTCTTAATCGGATCAGGGAGTTTGTTTTCGAAACCGGGCCAGTGAAGATAGTTTAATAAAAGCTATTGTAAACAGGGCTCAAGCTGAAGAGGAAAGCCAACTACTTTAGTTCATATTGCTACCTGGAAGTACATAGTGCGGCGTATCACTTTTAAAAGAAAAAAAAACCTGTACCATTACAACCCGCGAAGGTTCGTGGTAGAAACTATATTGTTTCTTGGACAGAAGTTGTGCAGGTAGGTGATTTGTTAACCCCGATAGGGTCCGTTTCTGGCTGCTAACAGACTAAATAAATGTCTTTCCAGCTGCGGGATTTGAATCCAGGAGCTTCGGCATGGCAACTCAGCGCTCTACTACTGAGCCACTCCGCTCCCTTTTATCACTGTAGCTTAAGTACAATTTTCCAATTGCCAAACAGGCAAATATTTTTAAATTGTTATTAGGTATATGTGATTAAAATAAAAACACATGAATTTTATATTTATATTTTGGAACTAGGTAGCTCAGTGGGTAGGTAGAGTGTTGTGTTATTATAAGGTCGCGGGTCCAAATCCATCTCTGGAAGATCAATTATTTGGCATCAGTTCTGCTCGTTTTCGCTTCGAGACAAGTCACAATTTTTCATTCTTTTCATTTTTAATATTCTCGAAAATAAAAATAATTTTATAACTGGCTATATATATATGGTAACTAACCGACTGACTGCATATTGATTAAAGAACCGACACACTCATACATTCAAGTACAAATCAAAATACAGTATCTACCACAAACTGAAATATGGACTATTTATGGACTGTAGCAGTAAAGTTTTTATTTTTTGGTTTTTAACTTAAAAATATCTAAAAAACATTTTTTTTATTCTTCTAGGTTAAAAAAAAAAATCATTTTCGAATTCGTCAAAATTGGACATTGCCCTTTTTTTCTGGACACATGTTTACTAAGCAAAACCAAACTAAAACAAAAATGAAAGATGACATAATAGGCATTTTCTCAAAGACCATAAACGTTCCAAATTTCAACACCAATATTAAATAATTGTAATCTTCAACGTATTTTATTTCAAATCTTGAGATCTTTAGTTTTTAATCTGCATTTCCTTTCTAGAGGAGTTGGCTTTCAGCTTCATGTTTGTTTTCTTATATTTTTCTAATTAAGGAAATCAAGGTAAAGATAACAAAGATTCCCAACATTCCAACAATCAAGACCCCGATATTACCGAATTTAATTGAAAGTTCTGGCTGTTGGGAAAGAGCTCGCCGTAAGGGAATGTGTTGGAGAGAAGGGGAATTGATTTATTGGCACTTCCATCCCGAGGGAGCAAACTAAATGTTGAATTTCCCTTTTTGTTTCTACTCCCCTGATTGGTTGCCAAACTGAGGAATGGCCTGGCGATGGCTTTGTGTATTGGGTAAAGTCGTTAGCCCCGGGGACTATTGAAGATCAATTTATAAGTTTCTTTCTCAGTTCTGAATTTACTTTTTACTAGTTGTTCTCATTCCTGACAGCCTCTGAATTGCAGGCTTCATCTTGACTCTAAAACTAGAAAAAAATTAATTCATAATTTCGTCGATTCAATTTCTGTGGCCTTGACAATTCTTTTCCAATTCCAAGACTCGTCACCAAGGGCGGATTTAGACTGTTCTTTATATACTATGGAGAATCCATTACAGTACATACATGTAGGCAAATCACATGATCATAGTTGGTAAAATGTATGAATAAAATAACAGAAAGAACATGAGTGAAACTATTGTTTAGACATTTTAATAAACCTTTGAAACCTTTCTATAAATACTATAAGTTATTGTTGATATTTTTGCCCCTCTGCCCGTTGTGCTCCCCAGAAAAAAATCCTGGATCCGCCCTCCGGATTTCTTTAATAGCCACTTGCTCTTGAAGAGGTCCATTATCACACTACACACATTACTGTATATTGAAACGGAAACGGATGTCCCCATTAATCCCATGCTTGTTTATAATGTTTATTTTTTTATTTTTCAATCTTGCTTCCTTGACAGGCCATGTCAATGATTTTTACATTTCTATCTCCTCGCAGTATATCACAACGGTTAGTTTTAAGCCCCCTCCTACTATGCTCTTTACACCTTAGACAACCTAGTTGGGGGACCCGGGTTTTAGGGATGTAAATCTGACATTCACCTAGGACTCTATCTGGACAAAGGTCTCACTTGGAATCCTCATACATGACTGAAAAGACAAGAAACTGCTCGACGATTTCGCCTACTTCAACATTTACTGGACAAACGTTCAAAGCTACCAATTAATTACAAAAGACTTATTTACATGACAGTTATCAGACCTATTTGGAAATACAGAGTTGTGCTTTGGGGCTCTACTAAACCATCCAATTCATCTCGTATCCAATCCTTACAATCCAAAATCCTTCGTAAAATCCTCATTGCTCCTTATTATGTCCCAAACAAACTCATCCATCATGATATTAATTATGTTTTGGGTTGTCTTATAAGACCCATTTTTCGTCTCCAGTGATCAAACGATCAAAAAACGGCCCTGTATGATGTCGTGGTAACTAATACGTTGCATGTGATGGATCAATTGGCTTTGTTGTCTTCTTGACGTATTATGGGGGGCCTAAACACCTGCTCTACTCATTTTACCAATCTGTTGTAATGTTCCTTTATGGTCGAACTATCGGTGTTTGTAAGTTATTCGATTGTTTGACATGTATTTGCTTCCACTTTTGCCCTTAGCATGTTTTTGTTGGTCTTCCTGATTGATAGGAGTCAGAGAGAGAGAGATCAGAATTATCGTATCTGAACTTGGAAAACAATATTTGGTATTTTTTAACATCTATTGCAGTTAGATAAAAATGGGGAATCGTTTTGGTCTTAACTGCTGCGTTACTATACTTGCAAAACTCAAAAAGCATCCAATGGTGAAATGCCCTTCTGGTATTTGGCAATATTTCAACCCGAATTGAAAAAAAGTTTAATATTGAATTATTTAGAAGTACTAGTTTACTTCTAACTATACAAAATAATCTTAAAGAGAATTTGGCACGCCTTCGAGAAAAATGATGGGTTGACAAATACTTTCTGGCTCCCTTTATAAATTACTTCACTAACGCCACAGTAATTCCTTCCACACTTAGAAATTAGGGGTCACCTGTGATCTATTGGTTATCATAAAAACCTATTTTGCTAAAGATTGCGGATGCTCAAGATTGCCTCTGCCGGCCCACCGCAGTTTTGGCCAACCGATTCTCCTCTTGGCGTATAGCTTTTCTTCGAGTATTTTCTTTGGGATTCCATCGTCTCTCAATCCAGCAACATACCTCACCCAGCGAAGCACAACTATACAACTATAGGTATAGACAAAATTAATTAGAGATTCGCAGATAAAAATAGGCTGGTATATCTGCAATAATGGCGTACAGCTTCTTGCTTATGCCGATTACATTCATATAATCAGTATGTCGGTATCAGGCATGAAAGAAGCCTTTAAAGCTTTGGAGCGATCTGCTCAAGCAATAAACGAAGCCAAAATAAGTACATGGTTGCAGAGACCGAGGTACGTGATCGACACATAGAAATAGGTGGATACAAGTTCGAAACTAGTGATGAGAAGTACGTGAACGAACTAGTTCATTGAACTGGATACGGAAAATGAACTATAAAGAGCGAGCACTCTCTGTTTTGGTGAATTATAGTTCTTTTAAGTTAACACCACTCTACAGTTGAGATGAGAAGTACGTGAACGATTACTTAGATATTTCTAATGCTTCAGATAGTTACATATAGCATCGTCCAAAAACAAAAAAAATATATAAAATATATATATATATACATATCTAACTATTACAATGGCATCTTTATCGATTGCCAAGGTCACTCTTGCTCAAATGTCCAGTTGAGTACAATAGAGGAAGATTCCTGTGATTTTAATGATGAGACCTATTACTCTCTCAGCCACATTTGAACAATTTATGAGCATCCAGCAAGTGGAAGAGGAAGACGAAGAAATCGAAGAAGACATGAAATAAGGTAATATCTAGAACTTGACGGGTATTGTTCCCTTAAATTATCCTAAAATTGTCATGACAGTTCGTGGAGTAGGCCTACAGGGGAAACCATGGTAAGAAAAACGCGCCGAGTACACTACCTCACAAGTGGCGTGGAAATGTGTGCATATTATGTATGTATAATCTCAGGAATAGTAACTCTTAGGAAAAAAAATCATTAAGACCATTTTTGTAAAGAATTTTAGGATCTACAACTTTGGTTTGAGATTTTTTTTTTAATAAAATTTACCGTTTTCGAGAAAAATCCAAAAAATTCACATTTTGACCTTTGACCCCGAATAAATTTTATAGCACACTTAGGATTGATGGGGATTTTTAAAACTTTATTTGTAATGGTAAACTCCAGCTCTCCACCAATATTTGGCTCTCCGGGAATTTTTGTTTTTTTAAATGTCTATATTGACCGGACTACAAGTAGAGTAAATGTCAATTTTTGTTGAGTAGGCAATTGTCACAATTAGAGTCCGAATTTCTGAAAACACAGAACTTCTGAAATATTAGCGTTAATGGTGTTAAAGCCCAATCTAACTAAATACTCCTTCGGTTTCTTCTTCTTTTTTTTTTGTTTTGTTTCTTTTCAAGGAAAATGCTCCTAAATTACCACTTACAAATTAGCAATTTAGAAGAGTAGTCGCTAGTATTCTTTAGAGTGGGCCTTAAAGCATCCCACCTAATTGAGCCTTTCCAATTGCTTATTGCTCAATTAGTTAAAGCAAGGGCTCTCGTTCATTAACTCAGCTCAATAAACCACTCAAGAAAAACCAATAATAAACTCCGTTCAGTCGTCGTCTTTAAATAAATATGCTCGGGCAACTTGATTTATAGAGGTATATTAATTAATTATTACCTTGTATATTATTATTATACCATAAAAGACAAAGCAAATTAGTAACGGATGCAAATAAAAGTTAACTAATTATAAAACAAGGAATAGATATTTGTTTGAATTTATGAGAAATGCAATCCATTTGCAATATTTTTTATAACCCGAGTTCACTTATCATTATATTAAAATATGATAATTGTAACGAGTATTCTTTTGTTCGCTAAATTCGTCCGTCAGGTGTCTCTACCAATCTGACCTCACTTAACTGAGGACCGTCATTCCATACGGATGTGTATAAGTGGGTTATATGGCCAAGTAATTGCCAAATTTAATTGTTTTACCATATCGTATCTTTGCGGCTCAGCGGTAAGCATCCTATTAATATTTGTAAATAAAAGTGTATATAATCTTTGTTTTATTAATTATGTATCTATGATTTTTAGTTGGTGGTGTTACGTTGATGTTACAATATATATTATGGTTATGTTTTGGAGTTGGCATTATGTTACCGTTGATGTATAATATAAGAATACAACATTTTTCTTTGGACAATAGTTTTTTAAATTAATTTGGACCTTGGACCGGAAAACCCCGCAACCTGGTCACAAATATTATGGCGCTCGAATACAGGGACTGCAAAAGAAAAATCTACAGATAAGTTATTAGTTGAAGATTTAATTATTATATTAACAATTTTTTGAAATAGTGAAGTTAACTGATAATAGTTTTATAATAATAGTAACAGGATAATTTTTCCAAACAATACTTTAATATTTTTTTTTATGTTTAAATATAATTTTCGTATTAATCGAAGGTACTAAATTTCTGTTGACGGAAGCAAAAGGTTTGTCTTAGACGCAATTTTGGAAATGTAAAGATAATTATTTTTAATTTATAATTTTGTATCAACAACAAAAAAAATTAAGAATTTTTACTTAAGGTCGTAGAACGACTTAGTTTTGTTTAACACATGTTTTGAAAATTAAAATCTACTAATATATGATTTTATTTTGTATTTTTACCGTAAGTTTAAATAGTTGAATTGAACATATGTTAGATTAGCAAGTAAGCATTAAGTTCACCTAGAGACAACAGCTGTTGTTTGTTTCTATTTAGCATTATCTTGTGTTTCCTTTTAAAGGGAAAATATTTGTTTATCTATGGCTGACATATGAAAAATTATATATTAAGTTTGTAAAGGACGCTTACCGATTTAATTTAATTTGTTAGTTTTAATATAATTTTATTAATTTAATTTTCAGTATTTTACGACCTTTAAAGGTTCTGTTGGTATTTTTTTTAACATTTACTTTCTTTGGCATTTTTTTTGTAACTTTGGGTAACGTCTTGATTTATTGTCACAATGGGTGATCCAGTCGTTCTAGTGTCAGAGAGGGAGGATATTTTTGCCGCAGTTCAATCCATTTTCACAAAATCCAAATCTTTGAGTACCGATTCAGCATCCGCTTTTAAACCCGCTTATGACCGCTTACTCAAAAATGAAATCCGATTTGAAGAAATTCAATCAAAAATTCGGATATTTAATGCAAGTATAAAGAACAAAAGTGAAAAACTCGAGACAACAGAAGTACAAAATTCATTTAACGATTTAGTTGATATTACTAAAGCGAATTATAACAAAGTAGTGCAATCTACCTGCCCTCCTGAGAATAAACCTGTGGTTGTCCATTCTCATTCTATTCCTCAGGAGCTACCGAAAATTGACTTACCGATATTCACAGGGAAATTAGAGGACTGGAATGGATTCTATTCCCTATTTGATTCTATGGTTCATAGGGAAGAATCTCTATCGACCATTAGGAAATTTTACTATCTACGAAGTAGCTTACGCGATGAAGCTCTGTCGCTTATCTCGGGCTTCGCATTAGACGAAGCTAATTATCCGCTCGCTTACGACGCATTGGTATCTCGCTATCAAAATAAAAGGCGACTAGCCAGATATTATATCAAGAAGGTGATGGATTTTACTCCTTTAAACAATTCTTCAGCGTCTAATTTGCAGAGATTTTTATCTGAGCATGAGAATAATTTTTCTGCGTTATCGGCTTTAGGCATTGAAGACATGGGGGATTTCATTAAACTTCATTTAGCTCTTAATAATTTAGACCCAGGGACTAGAAAAGCATTCGAAGAACGAATAAAATCAGCAGATATTCCCTCTTATAAGGATTTGATTAATTTCGTCACCGAACGAACTAGAGTATATGAGATGATGGCTCAAGAAAGCCGATCAGAAAGGCCTATTATAGAAAAATCCCGCTCTGCGAATTCCACTAAACGATATAACAAATCCAATTCCGGAAAAGAACAAATATCTCCGGGAATTTTTACTGTTTCGCCATTGGAAAAACAAACCGATGTTGCTGCTAACACAACGAATCACGATCCTCAATTCGACCAGTTCGAAATTCAGGCAGTTGGCTCT
Organism: Arma custos; assembly: GCA_037127475.1. Classification (NCBI taxonomy): domain Eukaryota; kingdom Metazoa; phylum Arthropoda; class Insecta; order Hemiptera; family Pentatomidae; genus Arma; species Arma custos. The sequence goes on along the minus strand of CM073762.1, from coordinate 58,869,139 downwards.
AAGAAACAGGTATTCTCTCCGACTGATGTACAATCAAGAAATAGTACCGAATCGATTCTCTACGAGAAAACGTGTCTAAAAGGCTCAAAACCGGCTCTACCAGCTAAGAAATTAATTTGCTGGAATTGTGGTGGACCGCACGTATATTCGAGATGTCCGCTACCACGAAAGTTGTTCTGTTACCGTTGTGGTAACCCAGGAGTTTCCATTCACGCATGTCCTAAATGTACTCCGGGAAATGTGCAAGGGAATCGGAAGTGAGGGTCATTCCTATTCCCATGGTTTCAGCTGACCCACCAAGTACCGATTTACCTATTACCGTGACTTATCGTTTACCTTTTTGTACCGCTAAATCTGATATCGTTTCTCCTTGTGTCGTATCGAATTCTCCCGAAAGTTCTACCGTATCTTGTTATATTTTACCGTTTCCTAAACAGCACTATATTGATTTCCGAATAGGGAAACCTGACAAAGGGGGCCTGTCCTACTTGGCCCTGTTTGACCCTGGTTCCACTACCTCATTTGTTGGACCAGAAGGGGTTGAGATTCTCCTTAAATTGGGATATGAAGTTGAGAAAATTCCCGAATTTAATATTTGTGTCGCTAATGGAAGCTCTGGTATTGTTGATGAAAGATTCTCCATTTCAATTACCGTTGGGTACCGGTCATATGACACGAAGCTTTACGTTTTAACCAAGCTTCCATTTATGTTTCTTTTAGGGTTAGATTTTATCGTTAACACAAATATGAGTACTAATCATCGTGAAGCGACATGGTGGTTTCAAGATGACCCCGACCATAAGTTCTCGTTTCGTCAAGATGTTCAATTAGTAGAAGTGGAAACATCAAAAATATGCGGCATTAGTTCACTTGATCCCTCAGAAAGGGTGGATCTGGATAGAATAGTCAGTGAAGGTTTGCGAATTCTCCAAGATTCTCCAGGATTAACGGCGCGCATTAGCCATAAGGTAGATGTTCAGGATGCCCAACCTATCAAGCAGCGCTCCTACCATTACTCACCCAAAGTACTTGAGGCAATGCACCAGGAGTTAGATCGAATGTTGGATGAAGACTTAGTGGAACCTTGCCAATCTCCATGGTCTTCCCCGGTAGTCATGGTTCGTAAGGGATCAGGTTATCGTTTTTGTATAGACTTTCGTAAGGTTAATGAAGTCACTTGTAAAGATTGCTATCCTATGCCTAATATGACATCTCTCTTGGACGGACTTCGACAGGCTAGATATCTCTCCAAGTTTGACCTCAAGCAAGCATTTTTGCAGGTGCCCCTTGCCGACGAAACTAGTAAAGACATTACTGCGTTTACAGTTCCTGGCAGAGGACTATTCAGGTTTAAAGTTATGCCCTTTGGGCTGACGAATTCACCTGCTACCTTTCAGAGGTTAGCCGATGCAATATTTGGACCCGAACTTTACCCTTACGTGGTAGTTTTTCTTGATGATATTTTGGTTTGCACACCAACTTTCAAACTGCATTTGGATATGCTAATGGAAGTGTTCAGTCGACTTAAAGCCTCAGGTTTGCGTATCAACCCGGAAAAATGTGAATTTGGCTGTAATGAAGTTAGGTACTTGGGCTATCTGGTTAATAGTGATGGCTTGAGTGTAGATCCAGATAAGGTTGGTTCCGTTACTTCGATTCCTCCTCCCACCAACGCTGGGCAGCTCAGAAGATTCCTTGGAATGGCAGGATGGTATCGCCGTTTTATTAAAGACTTCTCCACAGTTGTCTCTCCGCTAACAGCTTTGCTTAAGCGTAACGCTAAATGGATCTGGTCAGAAGAGCAGGACGCTTCTTTCAATGCTCTCAAGTCAGCACTGACTGAAGCACCAATATTAGCTAGGCCAGACTTTAAACAGCCTTTTCAATTACAGACGGACGCCAGTGATACAGGTCTTGGAGCGGTCTTGACTCAAATACAAGACGGCGAAGAAAGAGTCATCGCTTTTTGTTCTCGTACCTTAAGTTCAGCTGAAAGGAATTATACCGTAACCGAAAAGGAATGCCTCGCAGTTCTGTTTGGTATCGAGAAGAATAGGCATTACTTGGAAGGTTATCCATTCACTGTAATAACTGACCACGCCAGTCTGAAGTGGTTACTGAACTTGAAAAACCCTTCAGGTCGTTTGGCTAGATGGGCTCTTCGCTTGCAGCCTTACAACTACAAGGTGGAATATCGAAAGGGGAAACTCAACACAGTGGCCGATGCCCTATCACGAATTGCTGCAATCACAGTATTGTCTACCAGTTCCGATCCTAATTCTACTACCGATTCTGTTTCGACTTCAGGAACTTTCATAGCGACCGACGAATGGTATAATCAGAAATTTTATCGAGTCCAGAAGTCCCCAGAACTCCACCCTGGATGGTCGATAAAAGATGGACAGCTATTATACCACCGAAAGAATCCTTTGAAGGGAGAGCTAGAAGACCCCAGTGAGGAATGGAAAGTTGTCGTTCCTAGACATTTAAGGGGAGCAGTAATATATGAAAATCATGATCTACCGCAGTCAGGCCACCTGGGGATAGATAAAACTGTTTCTAGGGTTAGTAGACTATATTATTGGCCTGGATTGTACCGAGATATAAGCCAGTATGTGAGGCAGTGTGAGTTATGCCAGAAGGTCAAACCCAATAACACGCCACCTCGTGGGTTAATGTTCCCTCGCTATAACAAGCAGCCGTGGGAAATGGTGTCAGTTGACATTATGGGTCCTTATCCTAGGAGTTCTAGAGGCAATGTATATCTACTAGTGTTTGTAGATTTATTTAGTAGATGGGTGGAATTATGTCCCATCAGAAAAGCTACCTCTTCGGTTATTGTAAATAAATTGAAATCCCGCATAATATACAGATATGGCGCACCGCATAAAGTAATTTCCGACAATGCGAAGAACTTCGTCAGTAATCTTGTAACTGAAGTGGCTAAGGAGTTTGGAATCAAGAGAGAAACTACTCCTCTTTACCATTCACAGGCAAATCCGACAGAACGAGCGAATCGGAATATCAAGCAACTTATCGTAGCGTACCTAGGGAAGAAACACCAACGCTGGGACGAAAAACTAGGAGAGATCCAGTTTGCCTTAAATTCCGCCGTTCAAGATTCGACCAAGTTCAGTCCTGCCTTCTTAAATTTTGGTAGAGAACTGAGGCCTCAACATCAAGCTAACGACGATGATATCCTAGTGGCTGGCACAGACGAACATGCTGCTTGGGCCGCTAAAGTGGGCAGACTGCCTGAAGTTCATCATATAGCCGAGGAAAACTCTCTGAAGGCAAGTCTAAATCAGAGCAGTCGTTATAACTTGAGACGCCGAAAAGATCGTTTCCAACCGGGGGACCAAGTCTTAAAGATGAGGTTTCAGCTATCGTCGGCAGCTGATAAACTCGCTGCTAAACTGAACCCCAAATATGAAGGCCCTTTTACGGTTGTTTCCGTTACGGGTGGTGGATCCTGTAAACTGAGAGATGAAGATGGAAAGATAATAGGCTTATGGCATCCCTCAAAACTTAAATTATTTTATCCAACCCGACGGACTTAATCGCTGGAGGGGAGTGTGTAACGAGTATTCTTTTGTTCGCTAAATTCGTCCGTCAGGTGTCTCTACCAATCTGACCTCACTTAACTGAGGACCGTCATTCCATACGGATGTGTATAAGTGGGTTATATGGCCAAGTAATTGCCAAATTTAATTGTTTTACCATATCGTATCTTTGCGGCTCAGCGGTAAGCATCCTATTAATATTTGTAAATAAAAGTGTATATAATCTTTGTTTTATTAATTATGTATCTATGATTTTTAGTTGGTGGTGTTACGTTGATGTTACAATATATATTATGGTTATGTTTTGGAGTTGGCATTATGTTACCGTTGATGTATAATATAAGAATACAACATTTTTCTTTGGACAATAGTTTTTTAAATTAATTTGGACCTTGGACCGGAAAACCCCGCAACCTGGTCACATAATAATTATCATATTTTAAAAAATCACAATAACAGACGGTATTTTAAATTAGTGGATAGCAATTTAAATAACAATTTAATAAATATTAGATTATAAAACTTAAATAATGACAACCATACCCTGTCCTTTTTATTTTATATATGTACAATGAAGAAATGCCTTTAAATACGGCATCTTTTTTGTTTAGACTTCGAAAGAAAATCTAAAAATGTAAACTTGGATTAATTTTCAGAAGATAAAATAGCTCTAGGACTTAATAAAGTCAGAAAAAAGTTTAAAAATAAAATAAAGAATTTTGAAGTAGCAAAAGTTGAAGACATAGAATATTTATTAGCATAAAGAGAATATTTTTGAAGGGTATTGAAGGGAATTCGTATTGAATCAATTGTATACAAAATAAAATTAGTTTATAAATTAATCAAATATCCACTGGCGTTTATGACCCAAGGTTGGCACGCAAAAAAAAAATTGTTTTTTTTTGTAGTGGAATAACGAAGTTGTCTATAAAAAGTTTTGTTCGTGAGCCATAACTTATAAGCACAATGTGCTAATAATCCATGACACACTATGGCCTACACAATTAATCTCCATTTTAATTTTCAAAAAATATATATTATATGTTCTATCCATAGGGGGCTCTTTTCTTTAAGGCTCTTATTAAAAAACATTAATCTTTACGCAAGGTAGGAATACAACTCTTCTGTACATGGAGACACATACTCCTATTTAAAATACTACTCATAATGTATCCTGATTTAAGTAAATTTAAATACTTTTACAAATATAGTAATAGATAAAATTTTTATTTATTTAAAAGAGAATGATTCTGAAGACCTTAATCTGACTTTAATTATTAAATTTATATAAGAAATAAATTATATTTTTTCAATAATTATTTTTTTAAATTAAAATTTGGTTTTTACATATAAATAAGCAAGTTCCATAGCTTATTACTGAATAGTGTTATGCTAGCTTATCTGAGCCAGTAAGGGAACAGAGTTCCCGTGGAGAAGCGACCGATAAGTTGAAGAAGGAGACCGCTTCTTCGTTCACAATTTATGACAGAACGCCTGATAACCAAAATCCTTCTCCCCTAACCAAGGTATTTTTTTCAAATATTTTTCTCAAAACATAATATTTTTTATCTGAATTTTAGTATCTGTTCCGCAGGATGTCGCTTCGAATTGTTGTAACTGTTTATTCGTTTCATTTTTAATATTATCCAAAAATACAACTTATCGTGAGTTTTAGAATGTAAAAGAGAATGTAATTATCGGTAAAGAGTAGTTTTCGTTAATCGTTACATTCAGAAATAATTATTTTCAATTAATATATTAAAGCATAGATGATATATGTTTGTTGAGGCATTCATTTCTAGATGAAATGATTACGGAAGTATACAAATTTCCCATAATTACACTCTATTTTCCATAATAAAGCTCATGATAACTTGTATTTTTGGAAAATATTAAAAGGGAATGAACATGTGAATGAAAATAAACGTGTTGTGACTACTCGAAGCGACAACCTGCGGAATAATTACTTGAATTTTTATTTTTGAGAGTATCACTTCGATTTAAATTTACATGTTATACTACAAAAAACTTAAGTCGAGAAAGAGATGATATTTATTAATAATTATGTATTATTTACTATCCCAAAAGATTTAAATTATTCCAGTATTTTTTAAACTGTATAGAGCGATCTTATATACTTAATCTGTTAGCAGCCGGAGAGGGATCTAAGACCCTCCCGAGGCTCACCCAGCCTCTATAACGTGGGTGCCAAAAATAAGGGGGGAAATATGTTGGTTGAGCGTGATTTAGGACAAATCATCTTCCTGCAGAACCGTTGTCCATGAAACAGTTCAGTCTCTATTATGAACTGAACACCAGGCCCGTTCACGGGTTGTACTGGTACAGATTTTTTGTTTTTTAACTGTGCTTTAAATACAGAGAACATTTTCTGTAACCTTCCATTAATAAATAACTATTTTTTTTATTTTTAAAAGGAAGCCATTTTTAATCCTTAGATATTTTTTCAAATATATACTTTTCTCCTTGGGGTCTACCAAGTAACAGCTTCAACCAATTTTTTTTTCCTTTACCTTTACTAGCCGGCATGTTATTATATGAAATAAAAACAATATAAAATCAAAGTTAGGAGCTTGGTTTGACCCATAGCATCTGACGCAGAGTAAGATGAATAGGGATTTAGCAATAGCTGAAATAAATTTATTGTTACTCTGTATGTTTCCCAGATAGCTGATACAGGAATATATTTTTAAAATCCAAGTAATTCATTTTAAAAATTTTAGAAGAAAAGATATTTTATGTGTTTCGTTGTCACAGTTCTAGGTAATTATAATTTAATAATGGTATGTAGAAATGTAAATATTTTTTGGATTTTACTGCTCCGAAAGAAAAAAATATAATTCTCAAAATGTTGTTTATTCATTTAACTACAGTTTATGTTGCTATGGCTAATCGGACTACGCTACAGTAAGTCCTAAATTTTTCCTATCCAGGTATAAATTAGGGTAGGGATCTTTAACGAATACCTAACACCCTATAGGCTGGGTCCTCCCCCATTTTACATCCCTTCCGAAGGACTACATATCTAAGCATTTTTTTCATTTAAAAAATCCTAAGGCCAGTTGTAGGGCTGAGAACCCACGATCTTGGGCATAGTTGGTTGTTTTGCTAACAACTAGACTACAGTTGACCCTATTCTCAAAATCCCTCCCTTCAAAATGCATGTAACACTGATCTAATGACATATTAATAAAAAAAAATTAATACCTCTTTAAAGTTAGTGGTTTTCGTTTCAAGTAAGATACCTACAATCCAAATTATAATTGAAAAAAATTCCTCTGTCCGTCCTAGCATTTTCGCTGAAACTATTGAGCCGTTATCCATGAATTTGGGCATAACTATATGCCTCTTCGTTTTAGTTAGTGTCTTAATCTAATTTGATGTCCGGGTAATGAAAACAGAAAGGGATAATGGAAAAGAAAAGAATAATGGAAAAGAGGAATGACGGAAAAAAGAAATATTTCTCTTAGACTACCCCTGATGAAACCATTTCCAGGGAATTGCCATTGAGGGCTGAAAGCGAACCCTCTTTAGCATCATTAGTCAATGGCACTGTTCCATTGGGACAACACATTAGCCCATTTCCATATAATCCATTCCCTAATTGCATTCCAGTCACACCATGAGCTTTGATATCTAACTTTGCAGGTGAGCCGGATATTGTATCTACGCATACTAACTCAAAGGGTCAAATACGTAACATTAATATACACACGAACAAACAGTTTAATTAGAAGATTTTGATCCAAATGAAGTTATTATCAAAAATCTTGATCTACATGCATTAGTTGGATCAATATAAAAATTATTACTTGCACAATAAATTTATCATCAGTGTTTCCAGGTAATTATTAAACGAAATTAAAGATACTTATTTGCTCTTACACTCCAGATTTCTCAGGTATTAGGTCGGCTGCAAAGTTCGTAGGCTTACTTATAATTGGTGTTACAAAAATTAAATCTATATGATTATTAGTTAGTTCAAACTTTCAAAAGATACGCGTATAAATTCCATAGCTGTCAGGTAATTGGTTGATGAGATAGCATTGTGAGTGAATAAAAATTTTTAATTAAAAAAAAATAATACAAATGAATTTCGTATACCAATGAAGCTCTGCTTCATTATGAAAAGAATACTGTTGAAGTCAGTTTTTTGGCTTGATAAACATTATTCGGAGTCTTCACCACGAAAATCAACCGTTAAAAAGTGGTTCACTAAATTTGAACTGGGCGAAATAAGCGCTGAAGACGATACACGCAGAGTTCACAAAATACGTATGAATGCCCATAAATTCAAGTTGATCGAGATAGCTGAGACTGTGAAGATATCAAAAGAGCGTTTTGAATATATCACCCATAAATATTTTAGTTAAAGCTGTGTGCAAAGTGGCTGACGCTCGAGCAAAAGTTTGTTCCGTTGACTCGGAGCGATGTTCAGCGATATTCCACCGTAATAACAAAAGAAATTTTCCGTCGGTCTGAGGCAATGGATTCAAAGAAATATCAATGAAAAAGATGGCAATATTGCATGAATTAGGCACGAACAAACAGTTTAATTAGGAGATTTTGATCCAAATGAAGTTATTATCAAAAATCTTGATCTACATGCATTAGTTGGATCAATATAAAAATTATTACTTGCACAATAAATTTATCATCAGTGTTTCCAGGTAATTATTAAACGAAATTAAAGATACTTATTTGCTCTTACACTCCAGATTTCTCAGGTATTAGGTCGGCTGCAAAGTTCGTAGGCTTACTTATAATTGGTGTTACAAAAATTAAATCTATATGATTATTAGTTAGTTCAAACTTTCAAAAGATACGCGTATAAATTCCATAGCTGTCAGGTAATTGGTTGATGAGATAGCATTGTGAGTGAATAAAAATTTTTAATTAAAAAAAAATAATACCGCTTTCCCTTCCACCAGCTCTGGCCAGCAGTGACATTTTCCTTTTTGAAGATAAGAAATGGATGCTCACTGAAAAGACATTCAGCTCTAATGAAGAATTAGTCGCTGAGAGTGAGGCCTACTGGGAGGCTAAAGAGAAATGGTATCGAAAAATCGCATGAGAGGAACAAGCTCAATCATAACTACACATTTATTTCAGTAGTGACTAATATCCAATAACATGTGTCATTCATTGTATTTGTAGCATCGGTAAATAAGCAACTACTGAAATAAGTCAGACCTTTGTTCGAAAGGGAATTATTGCTTATATTATATCCCAATTTCAAGACAAAGGCTATAAGAATGAACACTATTCCGCTTTCCTAAGTAAAATGAAATTATTTTGGACAAAATTTGAGTTAACCCTTTATTAACAAGAGCTGCAGATGTGATGCAAGTTTATTTCTCATGTAATTTTCATATATTTCATTTCATTCTAGTTCATTTTACATTTTTCATGAGTTACTTTGTAATTTTACTTTTTTTTTCATTACTTGTATTCTTATTATTTATGTTATGTTTTTTTTTACACTGTTATACTTTACACTGTTACCCCAATGTAAGTTACAGATGTTCATAAAACTTCCAGGGCTATATAAAATTAGACGTTAAACCAGTTTATCAAGGTGTAGAGTGCTAAGTTGTTATGCTGAAGGTTCCCGGCTCGAATCAGCCTGTGACGGATAAACATTATTTAAACTGTTAACAGCAGCGGTTAGATCCTGTGGGATTTGACGACCCTCCTGGGGCTCATCCAGCCACTTGAAAGCGGGCACCCTTAATCGGGGGTAAAACCTGAGGGCTGAGAGTGATATCAGACAAATCACTTTTTCCAGCAATGTATTCCCTGAACGGGCACGGCAAAATATCATAAGTTCTGAAAATTTATTAATACGCCCTTATTATCATTCTTTTAATTACAAATTATTGTAACCGTTTTAGTAAATCTCACAATCACTTTTGAAACGGTTAATTAAGCGCACCACAAAAAAAAAAAAATGTCCAATCAAAAAGGTAGTCCGTAACTGCAGGAAACATTCAGAGAAGAGTTTGGATGAAACAATATTCTCAGTAAAAGAGTTTTCATAAGAAGCGGGACGTCATTTTTTTTTTAATAATAAAATATTTAAAAGAAATTCGGTCCATGATAAAAACCATTATTCGGGACTCGCTTAATTTCTTAGATAAACACTAGTATTAAGCCTTGGCTTCAGTTCCAAGAACAGAACTGTTTTCCTTCAATATTCTCAGATCTCTTAATTTTATAGCAACTTTTTCTCTCTCTTTATTTATTTTTTACGGTTCACTTTGAAATACAGCTAAGTAAAGAAGCTGAACAGAGCAGAACCACTAGCCAGAATTTGACAAAGTGATTTTTTTTTAATACTTAAATATCCATGCTTTATTGAATTTAAATATATTTATCAATGGCCTAATTCGGGGTAACTAATTGCTTTTTCCTATCCCTTCTGCTCAAATCGTTTAGTGTCTTTCCGCGTAGTGAAGCGCTAAACCATGACCTGGTTCTAGCCAAATTCTGAGCTTGATTTATGTTTTTACCTTTGGTATCAGTCCCGCAGGTTGTCGCTTCGAGTTAAGTCTCAAAAAGTTTTAACTTTTCATTCATTTCCTAATTAAAATGATCTTGAGTATTAGTATGGAAAAAAATAGATTGTAATAATGTTTGTTTGTTTTTGTTTGTTTGGGTTTGTAAGGCATAAAACCATACGGTCATCAACACCAGTGATAATTTGTTTATAGAGTCTTATATCTATGTGTATTCTAATATTTGATTATTCCAATAATAAGATTTTCAGTTTTAATTTAATTTCTCCATTATTCATCTACGTTCTTTTAAATGTTTAATAATTGTGAATTATGACTTATCTATTTTATGAATTAAACATTTGGAATTTCTAAGAGGGGAAAAATGAATAAATAAAAGATAAACAGATAGATACAGAATAAATAAATAAAAGATAAAGAAATAAATAAATATCTTGTAATAAATAAATAAATTGTAATAATGGGTATGCCTTTATTCAGTTATCATTTCATCAAGAAATGAACGTTTCAACAAATATATCAAAATCTATACTTAGAAATGTTAGTTCAAACGTTTATTTCTTCATGAAATGATTACCGAAATATACAAAATTCCCATAGTTACACTTTTTTTCATATTTAAACTCTTATTGTTTTTATTTTCGAGAATATTAAAAAGGAAACGGTTAAAACTTGATGTGACTTCACTAGAAGCGACACCTGTACAACTGATGCCTTACATTTTTTCTACATAATCATTTAATATGTCCATGTATGACATTCATCAGATAGATAAGGTGGATGATATAAGGATTTGTGTATAATTGTGAGTTTAAACCCTTAAGGAAGAAAATGATCCGGGTGGAGGTCAAGAAGATTCTCATTGCATCACATTGCAGGTCTTCTGGGTTGGTAGGATCGGTGGAGGGGTTGAACCTTGACTGAGTCTCTCAACCCCCGCCGATCCTACTAGCCCTGAAGAAGACCTGCAACGTAGGTCGAAACGTTGGCTTACCAATGAACAGTTCTCCCTATATAAGGGAATGTTCTTCACCTCCACCCGGACCATTTTCTTCTTCATATATACAAGGTCAACTAATATTATTCAGCATATAAACCCTTAAGTTTTCGATATTGCTTCTCTTTCATGATCAGTGTAACTTCTTTAAGCTTCCCTCTTCTTTTATATATAACAATGTAGCATAGATAGATAGATAGAATTTTATTTGTCTCTGGGGGCTTCCCCATACATAAAGAGCCCAACTTGGCTGTTAATTACATTATTATGATTTTAACAATTTATGTACATATCATTTCAAAATGAAAATAAAATCAAATTTACGGACAGATTCTGGTATTTAAAACATAAATAACAAATTAAAGGATAAACAATTACTGGTGCTATGATGGAAACAATAAAAATAAATAAACAAAATATCACTTTAAAGATAAACTAAAAACAAACACTTTATATAAAATGGCCTATGATAAACAATTTAGCACTTTTTGAACTCCTATCATGTAATAATACACTTTATGTAACTTATCTTCTATACTGTCGATATTGAGAATAGCTTGGATACTTTGGTTATCAGAAGATTCTAAGATGAAGTGTTGAAGACATTGTTGTCTATATTCATTGTGTGCTGGCCATCATTGTAACATATGTTAGGAGATAGATAGAAAGAGAGCAGAGAGGAGATGGTATGATAGAGTATGGGTAGTTAAGAGCATATTTTAGAGAGCAATAACTATGTAATTAGTTGATAAGTGTTTTTTTTTATTCAATTAACGTCACTTTTTGTTGCTATGGCTAGTCAGAAGTACAGTGGGATCCCTAAATTCCTAAATTGTATGTAAAATGGATATTTTACTCCCTCTTAATAAAATACTAAGGTCACCTGCCGGGCTGCGACCAGCTTTTTTGGACATAGTAGGTGGTTATATTAACCACTACACCACAGGGTACCCCTAGTCGATAAGTTATTCTGTAAGGCCATAGTAAATAATCAATATATTGTAGTTAGTTCATATCAGAAAGTATCTTTGTATAATCTTATTAAATAATTAATTCTTAATTATTAAGTCAAGTCTATTATTTGTTAACTGTGGTCTGCTATCCTGAGGGATGTACCCTGTGGTCTTCCATCCTGCCTACATGGCCAAACCATTTTAATTGGCATGACTCCAGGAACTACTTTATCGGCGTGACCCTAAGTTCCTTCCTGAACGCTTGCATCTTTATTATTAAAAATTTAGTTTAAAAATATTTAAAATTATTGCTCAAGTTGACTTCCGCTGATTATGGGAAATTAAATCAGAAAGGAGTACTGAATAAAAAAAAAATGAAATTGCAATAACGGTCATCGGCTGATAGCACCTTTAAACATTTCTTGAACCTAATTTCAAACGGAAAGGATACATTGCGCTATTATATGACTAAACTTTTTATATTTCTACAATTAGATAGCTAGAATATAAATGAAGTATTAATATTTGAAATTACCACAAGACACCGATGTCAAATTAAAATGGTCAATTGGGTTTGTTGAGATATCTTAAATAATGGAAATTAATTGCAATAAAACTTTTAAATAATAAGTGATAAAAGAAGAAAATTTTTTAATATTTTCCAAAATAATGAATTTCACACGATATAGTCAGTAATTACAATGACCGATTGGTGATTCTATTCTATTCTAGAGTTGTATATTTTTTAGGGTGATATACGTTTACATAAAAAAATGCAATCAAAGTTGACATGTAGAAAATTGTCTTTTATACCTGGAATGTGATACGAAATTGAAATGGATCGGAGTTGTAAACCTGCAATATTGTTTGTCAACGAAATGAAAAAAACAAAACAATTAATACATACGTAACTGAACTATCAGAATTCATCAGTTCAAGCCAGTGCTAACCATTTACAGTTTATTAGTTCTTATATTTGTTATCACAAAAACCAAAAAAAAAGAAAAGAAAAAAAGAAACAGAAACTGTTGTTTTGCCTTTTTTTAAACCTGCATTTCTCTTTACTGTTAAGTATATATTTATTTTAATGAAAAAAATTTGTTTGGTTAAGGAACGCTATGATGTACAAGGATTATGAGGGATTTTTTTTTTTAGTATATTCAAGAAACGTTAAAAGTTATTGGTGTACATATCATAATTTGGGGTAGCAGAACTTGCAAAATCGGTTTTAAGTTCGAAACTCGTGTTCACTATTCCTCAAGAATTCCTAAGCACCTGGATATGTGATTCACCCCATCAGCTTACTGGATACAACACACAACTACCAGGCGTTAGTAAGGTAGTGCAGAGTGGTGGCTCTACCTGTTGTGAATTTATATGGAATGGCGTTATTTTTCAGGATAGAAAATAACCATTCAGATGTTTGCCTATTCGATGCCAATCTACTACTGGGAAGGAAACAATTTTGGGAATGTATTTTTTTACTTTTACTGTAAACTGTACTATTTTATATATAGTAAATGACATATCTTATATGTCATTTACTTAAAACCCGTTGATAGACCAACAAATGTTGTAACTTTAATAAAGGAATTTTGAGATATTTTACTTTTAATCATACTTACATATTTTAGACAAACAGCTCTAACAGTAGTAACAGTTCTTGCCTCTTTAATTATATTTAAGAGATAACGAATGCTTATCGATTAAAATATCAAAAAGGGAATTTCACATATGATTAATTGTGGTGCTTCCTGTGTTTTCCGGTGTATTTCAACTGAGTCGAAATTCCTCTACACGATTACCAACAACGCTTCCAAATCAAAACTCAGAGGGAGCAAGAAGAAATATGTATTCAGGAACAATGCCATAAACATGAGAGCTGTTTGAATTGTCCACCTGCCCCATAATTCTCCCGACAGTGTCGGCAAAGCGCAGAACTGGTCCTCATCAGGCTCTCGAAGCGCTACAGATTTCCGGTTCGTGATTGTAAAATAAAGTAAAGTAGTAATATGATTTTAAATTTTGTAATGAGATTTTTCTTTCATTTTCTTTTGAAGGAAGTTACTTGTAATAGTAAAAATAATAATAATAAAAAGCTAGAATTTATTTCACATATGAGGCGTCAAGACATGAGAACTTCGAAATTTTTAAAATTGGCTTTTTCACATATTTCGGTTTATTTAATCAAACGATTTCATGCTCCCGGAGATTCAGGTTCAGAACCAGACTAAAACCATGGCGAAAAAGAATCGTGTAAGACACAATTTCTTGACTATAGTAGCGAAAAATGTCAAGTTACAAATTTTTGAAATTTTGGAATTATCAGCTTTTGATCCTGAGCGTTTCATATGTAAAATATTACCTATGTAAAACCTGCAAAGCTTAAATTAGAAAACTATTCTATTTAAAAAAATTATCCCCGTAAAACCTTCTAGCTTATATGTAATAATTACCTTTATTAATGTTCAATTTGACCGAATTTAATATAGAGAAACCAATCTTCCCTGAACATGTTTTTAGTACCTAAACCTAATAAAACGCCAAGAAATCTTGAGGATTTAAATATAAAAATTTTTTTCGACACAAATGTAGTTTTTATACTTCACTATGTAAATCTTGTAATTGCATACATTGACAGTATTAATTAGCTTTTTAATTTTTACTTCTCTTCTTCTTTAACTTTCTCGTTTGTGCCTTTCAGCGTAGAGTCTTTGATCCAAAACAAGATCTCCATCAATCTCTATCTCTCGCAAGAGTTGTCATCTCTTCCAGTGTCATTCCTCTTGCTCGACCAACCTGGATATATAACTATGGTAGGTAAGCCGAGGCCTTCCTCTAGGTCTATTATTGCCGGTCTCGCATCCAGAAATTTCTTTTTCTCTCTCTGGGCTCATCCGACATAAGTTGCCATACCAAATCAGCTGCCTCTTTTCCAGGGTCTCTTTCATATTATATTTAGTTCTTTCATTTCGGATTCTATCACGGCACGTTTTTGAAGCCACTCTGTGTAAGTACGTCATCTCTGCTGCATTAGGCTCCATTTTATATCTGGGAGGAACCAATTCTCTGCTCCATACAGTAGAACTGGCATATATACGGCCTTGAAAATATGGTGCTTGACATCTTTCCCTATCTCCCTCTTTCCCAATATTATGTCGCAGATGGAGAAATATATAATACTATTAGCTTTGGCTATCCTTTGGGATAGTTCTTGTTCTAATGTCCCATTTTTGCAGATCACAGTTCCTAGATAGGAGAATTCATTTACTACTTCAAGCTCCTCATTATTGCAGGTCAGATGGATTTGTTCGGGCTCTCATCCCAGTTGTAGGCTCTTGTTTTTCACAACATTGATATCCATGCACTGCCTATAGAGTTCTGCTTCCCATTATACTAGGGCTTGTTGGAGGCTATCTGTAGAATCAGCTTTAATTCAGTATGTAATCAGATTAATTGGTCAATAAGTTCTAAAACATCCAAAAGCATTTCTACCTACAAAGGAAAAATACATGTAAACAGGAAAATATTACTTAATTTTTTCCCTAAATATTTTGAATTATAAATTATAAATAAAAAATAAATAAATAAAAATGTTTATTTCAGAAATTATAAAAATGCCATTAGGCATATATTGTATTTTCGATCTTCTTTTGGTAAACCTCCCCTAAAGGATAATTATAAATAGGAAATGTTTTTTAAAAATAACTGTTTAAACATACCATTAGTTTTTTTACTAAAATATAGGTATTTTAAAAAATTATCAAATTAAATAAAACTAAAATAACAAATAAAAAAAAAAAAACCATAGCAGCATAAAGTGGCAAGCTCTGCTCGTCTCCCTGTTAACCAATCTTCTACCTAATGGTGGATGGTCTCCAAGAGGAGCTGATATATAATGTTCCCAACTTACACCACTGTCAGGAGGAGGTATCAGTGAATATCTCCGTGAAATTAATGAAATTTTATTAATTGCAGGAATATTAAAATAAGTTGTATAAGTAACTAAGATTTAATTCTTTATTGGACAATTAAAAGTGAAAGAAATTTGAGCATGTTTAAAACTACTGTTGCAAGAAACAGAAAATAAAGTAACATATGAACTGTTAGCACATGTTAATTTTAAAATTGAATAACAAGTAAGATACTATATTTTCTATGCCTTGCATTTACAGCCCCAGTGGCTCAGTAAGATTTTTTCCAGATATTTTTACTTTTAATGAAATAGAAAAATGAAAAATATGTCTCATTTATTTCAACTTCGATTATCCATTAAATATTTCAGAAACAAGTGATAGTTCTTATATATTGACATAGCTAACACTCGATCCAAATACTCACTCTTCATTGTATATTTCGTTCACAGGATCCTTCTATAAAATTTCGTTCAGTTACTATTATTATTATATAAAATCTGTAGAATTGACTGAAATGAATATTTTTAAATAATGTTATGACAGTAAATGAAGAGTCTCAGTTACATACATGACGCAGGATAATATTGATAAAAGATATAAAAATAAACTATGACTAAATTCATTGATATGAGACACAAAGCAACTACAAATAATACGTAAAACAATAGGCCTATGTTGACTAACATCATAGGAATGTTGGCCTTCAAAACGATAACTGTATCGCTTCTTGGAACCATTTCTTAGTCAGACTGAACAATCCTTTGATATTACATTATTATTATTTATATAAATTTTCGGAACGTTGATGACATAATTCTGATTAAAAAATAGTTTTTAGATTAGTTTTATAAATTTTATTCTAATTCGATGATACCTCAATTGTTGTAATGTTGACTAGTTAGTTATTTACTGGTATTTTGGAGGATTAAATTATTGTTTTGGACTGTTTATAATATTGTATCTCTTCCAAAAAAAAATCTATTTTTTTAAAAATATATAAACTTATTGAAATTTTACAACTGTACACAGAATACATACAGAAAATATAATGAAAGATAAATCATGTTCCGACATAAAGGCAAGTAGCTTCTTTTCAGATGCCTCGGAGGATCATCAGGCATTGAAGAGGTCGCAAAGTTTGAAACTAGTGGGTATTGGGGGAATTAAAGTTTATCATGAAAATATTGACATCGGATTCGGGCTAAATCAGCAACAAATGGAACATTAAGGTCATTATGGATTACTTTGTTTGTAACAAAGTAAGGAGCATAGAGGATTTTACGAAGGATTTTGGATTGTAAGGATTGAATACGGGAAGAATTTGATGGTTAGTGGAGCCCCAAAGCTCTATTTCGTATAATGATTGCCATGTATATGAGTCTATTGTAATTAATTGGGAGCTTAGAGAGGTTGTGTAGTAAATGTCGAAGTAGCCTGAAACGGCGACATGTTTCTTGCCGTTTCGGTCTAGTATGAGGATTCCAAGTTAAGCGTTTGTCAAGGTATAGTCCAAAGTAGGTACCGGATCTGTTTTACAGGAATCATTGGGATGTTATTAAACGATTTGATGAGATTTTTGGGAAGTTATTTTAATTCTCCAGTTTTGACACCGATTTTCAAGTTTAGTGATATGGGATTGAAGAGTACGGGATGCCATATCTGGATCAGTGTTGACAGATAATAGACATGTGTCATTCGCTTACGTCTAAAAAAAAAAACAAAAAAAAAAACTGCACCCGTACATTCTATGAAGGGTCTTTGGTTAATTACATGGTAAATATTATTTGGTATCATCTAGTAGTATTATCTAATTATTGTCGGTAAGCAATTTTTATTATTATTGTTTTGTTTTTTTTGTACAAACACATATTTCAGCAGCGAGACTTTATTATTTTGCCAATTATTGTTGGACTAGTATTATAGGGTGAAATTAGAGGATTTCTGTTGTTTACTGGGTTTATATTTAAAGATTGTAATGAGCTATTATTAATCCTCTCTCCATTTGATAATATTTACTATCACTATAATAGAATGAATTTATGAATTATTTCGTATGTCATCCAATACGACCATTTAAACACGCGATTTTCATTTAATTTTTTTTTAGTTAGAACTTGGATACTCGGATTAGAACATCACAACCTTGTTTGGGAAAGGATGTAACAAACGGACCATTCACCGTTGTTTTGAAAAAAATATGGGGTGTGGCTGCGTTACGGATACGGCCGAGCGTTTTACGTGAATAAGCTTACGTAATGGGTAATAATATTTATATCAAATATTATTATTTATGTATTCAGGAAAAAATCAATAAAACAAATAATTACCGTGTTACAATGTAACTTTATTAGTTATAGGTCTGTTTGATTCGGTCATATAGTGTTTTATTGTTAGCCATAGATCGCTCTTGAGAAGCCCTTTCCAACCGTATATGATCTCAGTATTTGGATTTGGATTTATAGGGCGACATTATATACTGTTGATAATATTTTTTTAATTTTAGCACCTTAATATAGTCACTGTCACTATTTTACATTAATGTTTTATATACAGTCGTAGAACTTTTGACTTGGAGAACGTCGTAACTTCTCCAAGTCAAAAGTTACACTAAATGGAAATCTCGAGACGCTGCAAAGTGATCATGGCGGCGCTCCCCCTCCACCTCATGTGATGTATCACAGTCCTCACTTATCGTAATGAATTCTTGGATCCTTTAGCTATCCTGGGTCAAATTGAATCTTGGATAGGGATGATAGGTATGTAGCTGCAACACTAAACTGTATCCCCCGATTTTGTTATCATTCGTTTTTTTTTTAATAGCCTCCGATTACTTATTGAAGCAAGTTTAAATACGTATTCACGTCAATATAACAAAACTCAAAATATTTGTTTTTGTGTGGTAGTAAATGGCAGAAATATTTCATTTCTTCTTTCTTCTCAGATGTGAAACCATTACATCGTCTGAAGGGATATTGGCGTAACACACAACCTGCTTCGGACAACGTAAGACCTCATGTTTTACGAATGAAAGTGAAGGAACTAAAAGAGCTGGGTTAGGAACATTATTTATTCACGGAATTTGTCAATTTTCGGATAGAGAATGAGGCTAAATATTTTGAACACACAGGTTTTGATTCAAAGTTGTTTCGTTAAATAATTTTTCATTTGAAATCGGAAATTTCATATGAAACGATCCGATAATTTATTCTGGCTTTAGACTGAATTTAAAAACTTTCTTTATCAATCTTATATTTACTTATCTATCGTTGTGACCTTTACATCCGAAACGAAATCAAGCTGGCATTGGGTTAACAAGAGGAAATACATTTTCGACAGCTTGGTATAATAAAGGGATGCTACGAGGCTAGGGGAATAAGTAAATATATAAAAAGAGAAGGACGTGCTATAAGGGCGGGGGGAGGGGGGGTGTAAGGCATAAAGCGCCACGGCCTCCCAAATTATTGCCCCTTCTCCTCTCCCCCAAATCCCGCCTTTTATATTTATTGCTTCAAACACGTGTAAAAGATAAAATTGTTTTATACTTACACCAGCGCCAATTTTCAACATTGCCTTCCCACTTTTTTTTATAGCTCGCAGTTTCATAAATCTAGGACACGAAAATTTCTTTATTCCCGCACGAGGACATATTTATCTTTCAAAACCTGAATGATGGTGATACGGCGAAATTGAGAAAGATGCGAATTCGAGCAAAATGCGGGTTGTTTTTAGGTATTTAATATTAAACTGTGTTAAATACAACTGATCAAATTGGAAATATGCCATAACTTGTCATGGGATATGGTACTTTCCCGTTATGGTTGTGGAATGTATTTAATTTGATATAAATTGATAATATAATAGTATACTAAACATATGAATACAAAGGAAGAAGAACCACGTTTAATAGGCTGGATGCACGATTGATGGTAACAACAGAAAGGACAACTTACAAAGTCTAATTAGCTGTGAGTCATACATCTATGAATACCATGCTGGACTGCTCGTTCGCCTGCTGGCTTCTGCCATGGGTTTTGCTCCGTGGTAATGCTGAGATACTTGATTAGTAGTCTATTAGGCCATTTTGTCGTAGTAGCAGCCCCAGGCAGATTATCGATGGTTCTACTACCTAGGTGGCCAAGAGATAGAACAGAGCCAGAAGTGGATTATTGTTGAACAATAACGAAAGAACCACGTTCCTTAGGTGATTTTTTATCCTTTCATATAAATAATAAAGATTAGCCTTACAGGAGATACCTAATAATAACCTAGTGAATAAGAGGTGTTTCAAAGAACTTTAAATAATGTTTATGAGGACGTAAAAGTATTTATCTAGAGGTTTGGTCCACAGTCCATCTGTATCAGTTAAGGCCATAGCCTTACAATTAGTGATCTGTTCGGTAACAATCCGTAGACTTATACCGTTTTTTTTTTTTATAATCCTCTACAGCTTCAATACATAATTTATTGTCCACAATAGATATTATTTATTATTATTACAATGGCTCTACAACCCGCAAATGAGTACTGACTTCCTTTGACATCAATCGCCATGCTCTTCTATCGATAGTTGTTGTCATCCAGCTGTCAACTCCTGCTTTCTTGGCATCATTCTCAATGCAATCTTCCCATCTCAATCTTGGCCTACAGACCGCTCGACGTCCCTGCAACTTTCGTGTCAACACGATCCTTGGAGTGGCACTCATTTTCATCCTAGAGACATAAGCTGCCCACCGAAGACGATTTGATTGTATTACTGTAGTGATATCTATATCGTTGAGCAGACCATACATCTGTTCATTTGATCTCCGTCGTCAGTCCCCTCTAACAAAAGATATACATACATTTGGCAATTCAAAATCATGTAAATTTTCTTTTCTTCTTTCCCAAGGGAGTCCTTTAGTGGCTACATATTTGGCGCTAGAAATTCCTTCATCGTAATGACCTAAAGTTCCTCCCTGGTCGTTTCATTGCTTATATGATCTCTTCTTGTTTTTAATCCTTCGCGGAAATTTCGTATGTGCAGCTTTTGGCACTATATAAGAATACTGAGGTATTAAGAGTAAGAATACTGTTTTGAAGATGTGGAGCTTTATTTTTCTACTAACTTCAAAGCATGTAAATATACCGAAATACAAATTTTCTTAGTGCCTGGAATTCCCAATATGTCAAAATCATGACTTTGGATGACATAGAAGAGCAGTTTAGTAGTAAAAAAAAAAATTGTCGAGGACAGTGTTTATGAATTTAAAGATTCACATCAAAGGACTGTAGGAATTGTTTTTGATTCTTATCTCTGGCCCTAAAATGAGACATTTTCCTCTAAACGGAAAAACGGGAAAATGTTTCATACAACTTTTTGTGTTTCATTACAAACACACACCGATCAATTAGTTAGACATGGATGGAATTCAGGAGATAATATGACCTATATCTATTATAAACCCTTATTAAAAAAATTTCAACGTCACAAAATTTCCCTAAACTATAGGCATCTTATATAAGTAAGCGAAGGTGAATTTAAACGATAGTAATAAAATTATTGTAATTAACGATAATGAAATGATTGATAAGAATTATCTTTGCCTACACAGTAACCTTCTATATTGCTGACTTCCAAAGACGATATACATCTGTAATAGACTGTGTGACCTCTGTCAGTGGACGGAACTATTAGATAATAGATCACTATATAACTCTCCGCTATCTACAACTGACCAGTCATGAGGCTCTTGATACTGTGTGTGTTTGTGTCTGTCAGGGCTGGCTTGTTGGAGGAACCTGTAGTAAGTGTTAATTATTAACAGTTGTAATAATCTTTTTCAAATATAAACTTATTATTTTATTTTATTAGTAATACTAAAAACATAACGTTGTAAATTTCATATCGCATAACATATCCTTTCATTTGCGCTATCAGAAGATATAATACTTTTAAAAATAATAAATAATTATACCTATCATAAAAAACATTTGGATGATTTTGGGACAAATATTATCTCTTCAAAATAAAACTGTTTAAAAATTAAATTAACAAAAAATTATAAAATGTTTTGTATAAATATGATACCCATGAACATATTTCATCACTCCTTTCGTATAATATAACTTGCAATCCAGAAAAAAAAAAAAAACAACCTGTACCATTACATCCCGTAAACGGGTCTGGGGTTCAGTACATGGTAGAAACTGTTACTGTTCCTTGTGCAGCGGTGGTGCAAGGAGGTGATTTGTTCTAGATTACGCCCAGCCGCCAGATTTTTCCCTCTTATTTGGCGTTTTAACCACTTTATAAAGACTGGTTTATAGAGCTGGTGAGCTAGGAAGGTCCTAGATCCAAGTACAGAGAAAACATTAAGTTTATCACTTAAATTTAACATTTTAAAAATATATACCAGTACCGTGTTATGTCCATTTTTAGAATTATCTTCTAATTTTTTTTTTTTTTTTTTTTTGTCACCCAACATGATCCGAAACACTTAATTAATAAATCTTAATGTTCAATTCACAAATAAATTTAATAATTTTTCTCAAGAGTCTATCATATTTTATGCTAATACCGTGGCACGGAAAATTAGAATTTTCGTTATCATTCTCGATAATTTGAAGTTTTGTGAAAAAGTCTTTCATTTTCACAATAAAATAGAATAATGATGTACATAAAAAAAATAATAAAAAGTAACTAAATTTAAATAAAATAATTACCTACTGTATTTATTGAAAATTAACATTTAATATTTGTTATTCATTATAGATTTTTAAAATCATGTATATTTAAATAAATGACACTTTCGTATGGGTTCTACGAGCAATATCTTAATTTAGATTTTAATTCTCAATTGTAAACAATAAAATTAATACAAAGTTTGATATTTATATAATGAATTTATAATAATTTATATTAGTTAAATAATATTTAAGCTTTGGACACAAATCGTAAGCTGTACCATTTTTAAAGTTTGAGCTGAAATAAGTAATAATATATTTTTTATCGCGCAATATATCTTGTATGTTTGTGTTTATTATAGATTGTTTATGCATATATATGTATATATATTTATTATATTATTATTACATGGCATGGCATATCAAAATATTACGCGAGTATCACAAACAAAAACACACAAAACATCTGAACAATTGAGGACTTAGTTATTTGAAATGAAAAGCCTGATTCAGAAAACTTATTTAGGCTGTTCTTATAGAAATGATATCGTAGTTAAAAGCATTAATAAATAGATTAATGAGAAAACAGATTATATTGAAAACATTACCTATTAAGAGATTACGAAAAGGTTTTATGGAAAGCGTTGGTAATAACCAGTAATTATTATTAAAACGTAAACTATTAATTATATCATGAAATATTTTGATTTCTAATGAAAATAAAAAGTCCGCGCTAAAAATTTTTCAATAAATTCAACTTATTGGGAAAACGCTTAAATTTTAAAACCAATACCTTTTAGGATTTTCCGTTTCCACCATTACCCTTTGGTTTTGTGTATTTTTTTTTCCTGAAGAATTTTCTCAGTATAGAGTTGCAGATTACATCTTACCTTTAGGTCACCTATGGTGTAGTGTAGAGTTGGGCAAAGTAGTTCCTTTTACTGAATCGTTCCTTTTGAGGTAGTTCATTCTAATGAACAAGTTCAAATGAACTGCATAGTTCATTTTTCAAAAGAACTATAAATGTACTGAACTAAGAGATGAATTGAACTATGGAAAAAGGGGGAGAAACTGAGAGGTCAAATGAACTAGAAAAGTTCAAAAAAATAAATAAATAAAAAGCACTTCTCTATACCACTAGGGGACGCTGAAATGTAAAAATCGTACCGTTTGAGCAATCGGCATCAAATTTTACACAATTTTATTGAAAATGGCATATTTAAAAATTTACCCACAAAAACTCCAATACTGTTTTATATTAATAAAAATTTCATAATCTTAGGTTTAATTTGGAACCTTTTCCAGCTTCCCAGCTGTTTGAAGAAATAAGTTACAAGCGTTTCTGTAAATGTTTTAGTTTCGGAAACCACAATAATGTCATGCAATATGAATTTTTTAATTTTTTTAATACTATGGCTACATAAATTAATGCATTTTTGTAAACTGTGTACTTCTATTAAACTGTGGAAAAATTTCCAGATCAAAATCTTTCTTAACACCTGAAATGTTATAGCTTTTGTAAATATTACTCATTTCCCGCAAGCGATTCCGCGGAACCAAATCATTACAAAATTCATATTTTTAAAATCCTATCAAGAAAAAAGTATAGATCCTAGAACAATAAAACTTCACAGGTCTTCTTAGGGCATAAGTATAAGCAAATGAGCAAGCTTTCATGCAAACCTAAAATAGTGGGTGATCTGACCTGGGTGACCCAACACAATTAAACCCGAAAATGAGGAACGACGTAACGACGAACTAGTTCACTTAGTTCAGTCAGTATTAGCCTCCGGGTCTAGTTCAATGAACAGTAATCATCTCTACTGGCGAGTGGTGTGACCTAAAAAGAACTATAATTCACCAAAACAGAGAGCGCTCGCTCTTTATAGTTCATTTTCCGGATCACGTACTTCTCATCTCTAGTGTAGTCGTTAGCATAACAACCTTCTACTCCCAAGATCACGCGTTCGCAGACTGAAAAGTTGTGAAATGGCGGTCCCGAGCCTGTGTCACTACTAACTCGTTAAAGATCCCTGTCTTAATTATACATGGATAAGCAGAATTTAGGACTCGGATTTTAGCATCCTCCGATTAGCCATAGTAGCATAAAGTGACTTTAAATGAATAAATAAACAAACAAAGAGATCTATCTTTTAGACGGCGTAATAGTGTAAATCCGCCTATGATTAAATCGTCACTAAATATAAGATGAGCTAATGATTTAATCAGAGTCTCCTGCTCAGTGTTTGAGTTTTCAGTGATTCATGAAACTTGTTTGATATTTATCCGTCTGCTTTCTGCAGTACTATTTACATGATTAAAACGAGATGAAAATAATAATAATAAAATTTATTTTCTGCGATTATTGTGGTATTTTCCCCCAATAATCTATCTAGATAGATATTGCTACAACAGAAACCGTCTTATTTTATCTGTAATAATTTTTCTGGAAATGAATTTTCCAAAACTTACACTAGAACGTTTAACAGTAACTTTTATTTTAAACCAAATCTAATAAGTTAATAACGGACGACTAAATATTTCGAGAAAATTAATTAAAATTGTCACTTATAATTTCTGTATAATTGTTGATTTATTTTTTTAAAGGAAGGAAAATAATGCAAGTATTTATTGAAGACAGACTTTTATGACATTATTGAATCAATACACCACTCAAGTTCCGTCGATAGTAATATAAAACTAAGGTATTATTGATCATTTCTGAAATTAAAATATACATACCTGAATCAGACGAATGGTGTTTATTTTTTGGTAGATATATAATAGAAGTAAACGATAGACTTTTTATTATTTTTATATATTATTATCATGATTATATATTATTATTTAAACTATTTTAGACTTTTAAACTGAATTGCTGTTATTGAAGGCACTGATTATGTAGTGTCTTATTTAACAATTATTAATTGTTTAATTAGTGTGTATTTATCCGAAAAAAACAATTGCTTCATTTGCTGGACAATGTCTCTAATTTATTCTAAGGACTCTGCAATGCCGTCTATAAATAAAGTTATTTGATAAGTATTTTAACAGTATCTCCAATCCGACCGGCGCACAGCGTTTCGATTAGTAGGAGCTAGCTGGACAAAATTCATGTTTAAAATTCTGAAATTTTTGATTGGAATATTGTAAACAATTATTCAAAAACTAGAAATCTAATATTTGTCCATGCCTGGCATGCTTCATCTCGTCAGTAATAGAGTCCGAAGTAATGCATTCATAGAAATAGACTAAATCAGTTGTATTCTAAGCTTCATTTAAACCGCACAAAATTAAAATGTTACTAATTTTATAAGAATCAATTGTCGAATATCGATAATATATGTACTCATAGGTGATTTTTTTTCTAATTAAAAAAATTTTCTGATATTCAAACGGTATCAATTTTTTTATTTTTAATGCATCAAGGATTTTTCCTCATTTTGAAACGTAGAAGTGATGAAAATGACTTGTATCCTAATTGTATCCGGGCTAAATTTTATACATTTTATTGCTGCATCTCTCCCATTAATAATAAGATGCATTAAACCATTCACACTCGAGTACAACATTTTTTTTTTTTTAATTTTATAGTACTTATTTTCAATAGAGCTTTTTTTTTTTAAGAATTGTAGAAACACCCTTCTTTTTTATTTTTATTTTATACTTCTTTTTGACCAAATCAAATGTTAGAAACATTCCAGAGGACTCTGAAATGAAAATTAACATAAGATTGGCTAACTATTTTTCCAAAATTTCTGATAAATGGCGGGAAAATCAAAGCAGTGCACTTTCGATTAGTACAAGCTAGGACAAAAGTGATGTTTAGAAATCTGAAATATGATATTGGAATATTGTAAACAATACTTCAAAACATAGTAATCTTGCATTTGTCTGACACACTTCACAGCTTGAGGGTTAGGGCCCAAAGTGATTTATATATATAAGATAAAATAAGACTGAACACTACTTTAAAAAAAGAAGGGTTTCGGGCATAGATACGACACAGGCTAGGTATCAAGTGACTTTATTATTCTTTACATCTCATATATATAGTCGTACAATATTTACATAAAAATCAAAACAAATGTTTACTTCTTAGACTAGAACTAGTATTACTAATCCTTATAGTTTGTTGGTACACAGATAACTCCCCCCTTCCAGTTCCTGCACAGGAGGAACTATCACAACACACAAATACAAAAAAATAAAAAGAGCAAAGATACACAAAAAGAAAGTTACAGAAAATCTTACATTTTATGATTACATAGAACGCACAAACAAAAAAAAATTTATTGAAAAAAAAGGAAGAGAAAAAAAAGGAAGAGAAAAAAAAACTGTTGCTTGAACCAGTTATTCCGAATCCTGCGCCGCAACCACATACGGGACAGGTGACAGAGCATAAGGTATTCTGAGTTCCTCCAGGTGGACAGTCCGGACGCGGAATGGGTATTGTTCATCCCTAATCGTGTACAGGTAGTGTTCCCGTACTGTGATAATTTTGTATGGGCCTTCATACCGCGCCACTGATTTATTACGAGCCGTACGTAGCCGCCTATAAACAGTCGTCCCCAAAGGAAGTGGACCCTTATCGTATATCCTAGCACGCGTGTTGGCTTTCCGTACCTTGTTAACTTTTTCTCGGACTATTTTCTCGCGAACTTTCTGCCACGTAGCTCTACGGTCGGTGCGTGATCGGTGGAGCTTTGTCCGTAGCTCCTCATTGTTGATGGTGATGAGATCCCCTCTATCCCTCCGCGCTTGTCCAAACACGATCTCAATTGGTGATAGCCCCGTCGTCGTATGGATCGTATTGTTGTATGCTATTATCGCGCGCGTCATATGCATCTAAGCCCCTACCTAATTTCAGTAGTCGGAGGTGTTCCCCCAGCGTGTTGTGTAAACGCTCCAATGCCCCCCCGGCCCTTAACGTGATGGGGAGTGTTAAGCCGCCATTTGACTCCTAACTGGTTGCACTCCTCGCGGATTACCGAATTGTCAAATTCGCGTCCCCCATCAGAGATAATGTCTTCGGGCACCCCATAACTCGCGCACCATTGGAGGATGCCTTCCCATACGGCCTTCGGGGTCTTCGCTGAAAGCGGGTACGCCATAGCGAGCTTACTGAATCCGTCAATCACCGTCAACCAGGTTTGCCCCTCATTTGAATATAAATCGACCTGTAATGACGAACTAGCGGAATCTCGGGTCCGTGTTCTGCCCAGTCCCTTAAGTACCGTACTGCGAACGGTTCGGCCGACGTGCCTTCCTCCTCGACGGCATTTATTACAAGGTCGCGCGATAGCCAATCCGCTGCTGCGTTTTCTACCCCCTTTTTGTGCACGATTTGAAACGTATAGGGTGCTAACCGTTCTTGCTAATCGTAAAGGAGACTCGCGCCGATGTTTCCTTTAGCGTAGCCAAGTAGACGAGTGGTTTGTGATCCGTCAGTAATTCAAACCACCGCCCGTACACATAGGATCGAAAATACTCGACCGCCCAAACTACCGCTAGAAGTTCTCGCTCGATCGCGCTGTATCTTTGTTCCGCAGGGTTAAGTTTCCGACTAGCAAAGGCAATGGGCTTCTCCCCTCCTGAGAAGTTTTGAGACAGGACCGCCCCAATCGCTACCTCACTTGCATCTGTGGTAATCCTGAACGTGCGGTTAAAATCTGGAAAGGCCAATAGCGGCTGAGTCGTCAGTATTCCTCGGCACCTACGAATACTTTCGATCTGAGCAGGCCCCAAACAGAACAGTCTTCCCTTCCGTAGAATCTCCGTTAATGGTTGGGTTAATTCCGCAATCCCTGGGATGAACCGCCTATAATAGTTTACCATGCCCAGGAACCTGCGAACTCCCGGAACGTTGTTGGGCAACGGTGCTTCTTGTTTGGCCATCACCCTCTCTCGATCTGGCTGTACCCCTTTTTAAGAAACTACATGTCCCAGAAACCTTATCTCCGATAACCCGAATTTCGACTTTTCCTCGGACAATTTGAGACCTAACTCGCGTACTCGGTCGAATACCCGTCCCAAGTGATTTACATGATCATCTTCGGACCGGCTAAAAACGATTAAATCGTCCATGTATACCTGGGCAAAGTCTTCTCCCAGACCTCTTTGGAACTCGTCCATCAGCCGTTGGAAGGTCATCGGGCCCCCCTTTAGTCCAAAAGGCATTCTCACAAACTCGTAATGGCCCCGATCCCAAGAGAACGCAGTTTTTCCGATATCCTCGTCGGCCATTTTAACCTGATGATACCCACTCTTGAGATCTAGAGTCCTAAAGATTTTTGCGCCTGCCAACCTATCCAAAATGTCCTCCACGCGGGGTAGGGGATATCGCTCATCTTCCGTCGCTTCATTTAGCTTCCTATAGTCGACCACGACCCTGTATTGTTTTGCCCTTTGCGCATTCTCATCTTTCCTTTTCTCTACGACCCACAACGGGCTATTAAAAGGTGAGTTACTTGGCCTAATGATCCCCTGACGAAGAAGGTCACCTAACTGTTTTTTGATAATATCTCTCAGAGTTTGTGGGTAACGTCGGTCTTTAACGTATACCGGAATATCCGTTTTAAGTCTAATACGATGGACGGTTTTCCCCGTGGTTGGTAGGATTTCGTCTTCAGCGTAAAAAAGATCCCTGTTATAAGCCACGATCCTACTTATGGGTGTCTTATCGCAATTTACAGCCCCAATCTCTATATTCCCCCTTAGTCCTGAGACTAACGCTTCGTACGGTCGTTCCCCTAATTTAAAATTCCATTTTCCCCGACTCACTGATAATTCTAGCCCCGTTAACGTCAAAATATCCCCCCCGACAATAAAGTCTTACCCCGGCATTATGGTTTCTACTACGTGGACTTTAATTCCCAGATCCCGTCCTACCAATTCTTTGCAATTTATGCTTATTTCCCCCAAAGTACTGCACCTCCCACTGACAGTATTAATGCTACATTGGCATTGATTTTGTTTCCCCCACAGTCCTAATTTCTCAGCCCCCTTTTTACTGATTAGAGAGTTTGTGATCCCGGTATCTACTAAAAACTTTATCCCCGTCTCCCCCATGCTCGCCACGGGCAAACGTGTTCGTCCTCCTCTTTTCACCGTATTAGTAATAATTAAGTCCCCTGAACCGTTGACCCACCTAACACCGTTTCCTCATTCTGGACGTTGTTGACGCAGCCCTACCTCCGAACTGGGGGGACCCCCCCTCACGAAATTCCCACCTCTTACCTCATGCTCCCTCACTGTCAGTGTGCTGCGCTCGTATCTGCTGCTCTCCTCTGCTGAGGACTCTCCACTGGTGGAGTAGTGATCGCTGTTCCGCCGGTGTGTCCGCTTCTTCCGCCACTCCTGATTGTTGATCTCCATAGGTTCCCTCTTCTGCGGTCTCAGCGTACGTCTTGGGCACTCTCGTGCCACGTGACCCTTTCTGCCACATTCATAGCTGCGCGTAAGACTGCACTGCGCTGCTACATGGCCGGTCCTATTACACTCACAGCACCACCGCTCCGGCCGTTTCCTCCTTTCTTCAGATCCCCGGCTATGTCTATTCGCCGAAGGTCTACTGTTATGTCTGGGAGGACTCCTGTGGCGTCTCCTGACTTCCGTCCACTCGCCTTCGCACTTCTCTTGACGGGCTCTATTTCTATCATGTGCGTCCACTAAATCTTGTGCGCATTCAAGGAAACCTCTATCACGCGAGAGAGATCCCGGTCGGTCCAGGTAGTGATTAAGTTGTACTTTCAGGAGGTCTCGTACAAACTCTAGACGTCGACTGCCTTCTTCCTGGCCCATGGTCTCTATCATCTTTTCTACCACTCTGTTATACATGACGAGTAGTTTTTCTGCGAAGTCCCCCTCCGATTGGCCCTGACTCCGCCTCACCTTCATCAAGTAAAACACATCCTCCTCCGGTGTCCAGCGTCCTCCGCCGTATAACTTTTTCAGCCGGCTCTTCAGAATTTCCCACGAATGGGTTGTGTCGCCCTGTATCGTATTCAGAATGCGCCGTGAGATACGGCCGACCAATGCAGCTTCCAACACATGCGCATCTTATTCCATGATGGTTCCACTGGCTTGTTTTGCTGCGATCAATGCCATACTTTGGTCGGTGCCTTTTACGAAATGGTCCAGGTCGCCAACTGTCCCCGTGAACGGTTCTAACTGGCCAATCACCTCATGGATGAAGCAAGAATTCTGGGTACGTACCTTGACTAATTCGATTTCCGTCGACTTCTTTACTTCTGTTAGTTGAGCCATTACTTGAGCGTGTTCCTCCGCTGCTTTGGCCAACTGGTACTCGATCTTGGCCCGTTCCTTAGCTAAATCTTCTTTCTCTTTAGCCAACTGGTACTCGAGCTTGGCTAACTCTTCTTTCTCACCCATAATTACTTTTTTACCACTCTTACTAGAGATAACACTAACGAACAGTAATCCCGGGTTTCGGCACCAGATAAAATAAGACTGAACACTACTTTAAAAAAAAGAAGGGTTTCGGGCATAGATACGACACAGGCTAGGTATCAACTGACTTTATTATTCTTTACATCTCATATATATAGTCGTACAATATTTACATAAAAATCAAAACAAATGTTTACTTCTTAGACTAGAACTAGTATTACTAATCCTCATAGTTTGTTGGTACACAGATAACTTATATATATATATATATATATATATATATATATATATATATATATATATATATATCACTTTAATATAATATATCTATTATATAATAAGGATAAATAATATATTAGGTATTATATAATATATATTATGTATTTAAGGGAGTATATATACACACACTTATTTTTATAGTAATTATAGTTTTTTTGGTTCTTTAATTGCTTAAATTATTATGTTATTGTTTTGTTTTGCAGCAGCCAGATACCAACA
This sequence comes from Arma custos, assembly GCA_037127475.1. Taxonomy (NCBI): domain Eukaryota; kingdom Metazoa; phylum Arthropoda; class Insecta; order Hemiptera; family Pentatomidae; genus Arma; species Arma custos. The sequence goes on along the minus strand of CM073762.1, from coordinate 58,837,600 downwards.
TATGTTTTTATTTCATTATTAATTTATCTATCTGTGTATAAAAAAATATCAATTTGTAATTGAGCAATAAAAAATATATATTTATTTTTTATATATTTCGCGTATATATTTCAATTATTTATACATCACGTTCACTAATCCATAAATCTTGTATATATGTAAATAAATATAAATGTATTCATAGTTTCCTTATTTTATAAATATTACTGTGGTATTTATTTCATTTAATTTGTTATTGCGAGCTAACTCCTAATTTATATTCATTATTATTATTTTTTTCATTTATTAATCAAATTGTAATTGTATTCTACTCTAATAAATAATAGTTTATATTTCATTTTCCGTATCGCTATTCTAAAGGAACTTGTTCCAGAATAAGTACAGATTTTTATCAGTTTTATTATTTTATATTGTCTTAATTATACATTGTTTTTTAATTCTTCTAATTATTATCCAAGCAATCATATTAAATTCAGTTGGTAATTAATTTAAACAACATTTTATGATTACAATATTTAATTAGTCGAAAGAAATACGAAAATGCCGAAAAATAATTTTGCCCAGCTAGCTCCCACTAATAGAAACACTGTGCGGCGTTGGACCAACTCCTATTTTTCCAATTATATTTTATTATTAGTTGTTTTTTAACTCACTTGAATTCTCATCGTTATATAACAATTATATTGTATATTTTTCTATCTTTCTCATAACACATTTTTTGACATTCTTCATTGAAATTCAATTTTAAAATTTTTACTACCCAGTTGTGTACATTTTTTTGTACTAAGATTTAACTCAATATATATTTCACAGCAAATTTTTTAAGTCACATTAGATGAATGATTAATTAAAAATATCATATGGCGCTTAAAGCTAGACTTTATGAAAATTTTAATTCATTGAGCTAATATTTGTTATTTTTGTAGAATTTATATATTTTTTTAACAGGGAATTTAGTAAAGCACTAAATAATAAAGAAGGTTTTTGCTCCTGATGTTGATTTTATTTCGACATTAAAACGCCATTGATTGCCTAATTCTAATTCATTTTAATTACAAAGCGGCGAAGGTTATCTAATGAAAATAAATTGCATTTAAAAATTCTGAGAGAGTACTATATTATAATCCTTAAAAGTTAAAAAATACAACTCCATAATACAAACTGATTAGGCTAATAGCTTCATTAACTTCGGCCCTGTTACTCTGTGAAATTAATTTAGCCCTGAATTTATGAAGTTCTTTCTCCGGCTTTGTATAGCAGTTCAAAATTGGAATTAATTTTTATTCTTTTGAGGCGTTTTCTATGAACACGACCTTCCAACAGTATACACGAGGCAATTATAAAATACCGTTTAATTATGTATTTAAAAAAAAAATCGATAAAAGTAACTTGTTTTCATAGGGTATTTATAACATTGAAGGAGGTAAAAACATGATAGAAGTGGTTGGTCGCTCTTTTAATCAACATTTTTTTAAGTACTTCATACATAACCCAACAAGGGTTGCCTCAACTAGGCAGAGCAGAGCTTCCTTCATGTCTGTCGGTCCATCCAATGTTCTTCCTGGAGATGGCCAATGGCCATCTCCTCCAGGTCTCCCTCCATCCACCTGCTTCTGTTCCGTCCGCGTCCTGGACTCGGTGGAACCCAATCCAGGACTCGGCTCGGCCAACATTAAAACGCCATTCTCTTCACATGACCGTACCACCTTAGGCGGCGTACCCCGAACCTTTCATTTGTAGATATATCCACATCTATCCTCTGTCGAATTTCTTGGTCTCTTAGTTTATCCAGTCTGGAGACCTCCTCCGGAAATCCATGCCAACTGACTGCACATTTGAGAACAGACGGAAGCTCATAGTCCAGGTTTCCGAATAATGTGTCTGGATAGCTTCGACTATGGTTTTGAAAATACGGGGTTTATTTTCTGTACATATCTCTGTATTCCAGATGTAGCATTCTGGTAACCTTCCGGGCTTGCTCCACCTTATTTCTGACGTCATACTCAGGCGATCCAGTAGTATCCAAATTAGATCCCAGGCACTTAAATACATTTACTTTTTTACAGACCTCCCTGTCCACCAGAAGCGTATTAGTATCAGTTAGAGAAGAAATTAGTTGACTGGAATTTCTAATGTAAGGGTAGAGATAGTTGGGGGTGCAGTCAATTGAAACACCAAATAAGTGCATACTTATTTATTGTGTGCCGACGTTTCGACCTACTTTGTAGGTCATCTTCAGGGCAAATATATGGAGCGGCTGCAAGGAAAGGTAACTGAGTACATATTTGGTGTTTCAATTGACTGCACCCCAACTATCTCTATCCTTACATTAGTATCAGTTAATTTTTAAGCCCACCGTTTCGTATATAATATTTTTTTAAAAATATTGGTCTAGTAATGGATAGCTATTAGAGACGAATATTGTGGGTAAATAAACACTATAAATATTTACTTGACCAATTCTCTTCACACAGATCCATCTAGATGATCACGTTTGTTTGGTCTGCTTATTTCTGGCTAGACTTGCGGGATTTTACAATGCACTTTAAAAGTTAAGCATAACTTGTCTTACGTAATAGTTAAAAGATTTCGGATAAAATGACCTATGATTTGATGTTTCGAACAAAAATGCATCACGATTATCAAAATAATTTATTAAGAGGTTTATTTCACGACAAAAATATTTATTATACAAAATATAATAAAATCTTTTTTTTCAATAAAATAGAGCCAAAAACTCAAAAAGAAACACCAATATTTATTATAATGCAATTGGAAAAACCCCAAACTTGTATGTTGAACGTCTTGGTGGTGGGTTGCTGTCTCAGGTTTTGAGCGTGTTTGGGCTGTTGATTGTGGGATGTAGTGCACCTTCTTCGAGATGTGATTTATATAACCTTTTTTTTTTTTTATAATGCCTGAATAGGCATAGAAACGTCGACCGGTAAGGTGTGTTTTACTGGAGAATTTTGAAACATAAGGCTCTGCATTACTGTTTTTCCAATTGCATTATAATAAAATCTTTTTTTAATAATTAAAATTAATAGTTTCTTTATTATAACAAAATGAATAAAAATATAACATCTGCCTTTATTTAATTAAAAATTGAATATTTAGTAGACAGGTATTTTTGTTTCATTTTTAATTTTAGAGACTTAAGAGTTTTGTTGGATTTTTTCACTAATCTCATAACGTGGAATTTATATGATGAGCTTTTGCTCTTCAATATTAATTAATTTAATTAATGAAATATATAAAACTACAACCCATGGAAGGTCTTGGATTCAGTGCATGTTAGAAATAATACTGTTTCAAGGACAACAGTTGTATGAAAGTACTTTAACTGCCAGCGTTTAACCCCAAAAAAGGACACCCACCTTATAGAGCCCTAGGAAGACCGTCATATCCCACAAGGTTTAACCACGGCTGTAAAGATTAAATAATCTTCTAAAGCCAACTTTGAACCCAGAACCTTCGGCATAGAAATTCAGCGCGCTACTCATTGACCTTCCCCGCTCCTTAATATTTATATGTAAAAGAACGGACATTTTTGTTGAGAATACACACAAATTGCACAAACTCCAATCAGAAAGAACTAGTGAGCCCCATCACTAGATCCCCCACTCCTTCCATCTTATTAATGTTCAGAAAATTCAATGTACAATCCTCTCTTTTACTGCACCTGGTAGAGTAAAAGAGATACCATGTATCATTAATAATATAAATATGTCATTCTACAAATATTAATAAAAGCCAAAGGGGTTTTTGATTTCTCAGAAACCAATTGTCTACTTTCAATTTCTTTTCCTCTTTTTGCTTTCTTGTACACAGTAAGGCAAAGAAGAGGTCGAGATATGTTAATCCTTAATTGGATTTTAATTTAAATCTCAAGTCTCAAGTATCCACTTAGACTGCAATAGTCGTAATAATGTTTAAAAAAATCTCAACACACTCAAAAACTCAAAAATCAATAAACCAAGATTTAAGACTTAGATGAACAATTAAATAAATGTTCGCAGACAAATATTTAGTTTTATTGGACTAGAAGACTCCCTCTTTCTCTTGGGAAATATTCCACAACTCCCAAACCACTTGAAAGGTATTCGCTCTAATAACGGAGGTCTCGCGATATCGTTTCGATCAAGGCCAGTAAAGTCTAGATGCTCTGTTGGGAAAATTCATGGGAAACAAATAAAGATCAGAAATTTCTTGATTGAAGAACGAGAACTAAAAAAAAAATTAAACAGGTAGTCATGAGGACTGAAACACAGAAGTGAAAACACAAAACTTTTGAACAACCGTGTTGTTTTTTTAATTTCTAACTCAATTTTAGTCGGAATTATTTAAATTTCAAATTTGTAATTTTAAATTATTAATATTAGTCTGGTTTTCAAATATATTGATACCCGAACAATAATTACATACATTTTCATGTAGTTTATTTATTAATGAAAACGTATGACGGACTGCACAATTTCAATACGAATTATTAATTACTTAATTGAAACAATAATTAGTAGGTATATAGCTACATTATTTATGGGAGCGGAGTGGCTCAGTAGTAGCGCACTGAGTTTCTTTGCCAAAAATCCTGGTTCAAGTCCCGTTGCTGGCAAGACTTTTATTTAGTCTATTTGTGGCCGAAGATGGATCATATGGGATCTAGGTTCCTCCTGGGGTTCACCCTGCCTCTAAAAGTGGGTACCCAAAATAAGGGGGGACAATTTGGCGGTTGAGAGTGATCCCTCCCTGAACAACCTTTATTTGTTGTCCCCCTACTTGCCATTTCTGACATACGGGGTCCTCCCTGTACCGTTGGGGTTGTCCTTTGACCGTTGTCAGATCAGTCTCTACCAAATACTGAACCCCCAGACCCATTCACGGGTTTATCACAGGTTTATTCTTTGTATTTATAAAGATTTTATTTTTATTTTTATCGTTAAATTCAACAATACTTAAATCATCAGTACTTTGAATCATTTCATAAAACGCTATTTTATAAAAGAATATTTTAGGGGAAACGAAACGCTCAGTTAATGATGTTTTAAGTTATTATTAGTATCAATTACATAACTGTTAAACGATTTTTTAGATATATATATATAATTATTCTTTAAAAAAATCTCTTAAGTAGGGAGAACTGTTTATTGGAAAGCCAACGTATCGACCCACATTGTAGGTCCTCTTCAGGGCTTGTGATGGAGTCAAATGTCAAGGTCTAATTAACTGTTAAACTTTTAACAGTTAAACTAGGTTTAAAACGGAGTTAAACCTAGACATTTGACTCCATCACAAGCCCAGAAGAAGACCTGCAATGTGGGTAGAAACGTTGGCATTCCAATAAACAATTCTCCCTACTTAAGATAGTGTTATTTTACCTCGGCCCCGACCATTTTCTTCCTCATAATTATTCTTATATCATTTGAATTCTAACCTTTAAACTATAGTTGGCTAAAAGAAATCGTATAACTCATACACAGGCTAAGTTTCGTCAGTCTCGCGCATATTGGTGACGCGAAGCTACAAGTTTAGCACCTACCAAAACTCGCTAAACGCGGTTAAAGAAGTTTTCACTTCTTTACAATAACTTTTTATTTAGTAAAGATGGGCTGTTTGTTGTTGGACAGGGACCCTTAGTGATTAAACATGGCTACCGTTTCGAAGAACACGAAGTTGAGACTGAAGACGGATATATCCTCACCTTGCACAGGATCCCTCATGGAAGGAACAGTACGAAAATCGGGAGACCCGTGTTGTTGCAGCACGGCATCCTCTGCAGTTCTGCATGCTGGCTCGTGTCAGAGCCGGAAAAAGGCCTAGGTATCATTAACAAATGAACATATTTATTATTTTAATTATTGAAATCAATCTTAAATAGTTTATTTTAGGGTTCGTTTTGGCCGATAGTGGATATGACGTTTGGATTCCCAACAGCAGGGGAAACACCTACAGCAGGAGACACCGTTCCCTCAACCCGGACAAAGAACCCGATGCATCAAAGTTTTGGGATTTCAGGTATTTTTTTATTATTATTAAGAACAAAAGATTAAGGTCCTCAAATTGATATATATCTACCGGAATTGTTAGGTAACACAAATAAACCTCTATATTGTTTATACTCTCACAATACACACCTCTTGCACAAACCAAAATGATTGCTTAAGATCCTCCTTGTGTTTTTGGTGTATTCTTTTTCTAAACATTTAGGCTACCGTTTTATTTAAACCCAACTTTTCACATCTATAGCATAAAAAGTTTGACTTCTATTATTAGGCATTAGATAACTCAAAATTTCAATAACATTTTTATTACTTTTTCAACAAGGTAATTTTCAAATCCATCAGTTCACAATTGAGTAATAAAGATCAATAACGATTTTATGAGACCATATAATAATTCATTCGTGGATATATCGATATTTTTGGATTATTCGATTTAACAAATGATTTTGGTCTTATCTGGTTTGGATAAGGCTCAAAGTAATAGTAATAGTAGTAAATAATTAATAGTAAACTAATTGATAAATTAAAAACCAACAATTGTTACACTCTTACCCTCCTCCTACTATTACCTATAATATCCCCCACCTTCGATGAAGCTAAAGTATTTTGTTATATCATACACATGTATCTAGTATATATAGGAATTAAATATATTGGTGAATTTTGATCCATTTTTGTAATTTTGTCATCCTCTGGTTTTAAATTTCCCCGATATGTCTATAATACTTAAAAGATTTTTTATATAGTGGAGGTGGACCAAGAGTCACATACTGTAAGGATGAGGATGGTCACCTCCTCATTGAAACAGATGATGTACTCAGAAGGTGGAAACGGCACTTCAGAGGAGCACTTAACAGAGCAGACGGTAAGAATGTAAGCACTGAAGAAGAAGAGGAACAAGCTCTCGCTGACGACGCTGAGCCCCCCGACGAGGATGAGATAGAGGAAGCCATCAGGAAGCTAAGAAACAACAAAGCACCTGGGATTGATGGGATCCAGCCAGAACTCTTAAAATGCAGCGGGAATGAGCTAAGGAAGGAGTTCCATAACATGATAGTGACGATCTGGGAGCAGGAACGGATGCCACAGGACTGGGCAAAAGCCATAATATACCTAATACACAAAAAGGGAGATCAGTCTGAATGCGAAAACTATCGAGGAATTGCCCTCCTGCCATGCGCATACAAGATTCTATCAAGTATCCTCTTTGAAAGGCTGACATCCTTTGCTGAAAGACAATTAGGGAATTATCAGGCAGGCTTTAGAAGAGGTAGGTCCACCATAGACCAGCTTTTTACATTAAGAATGTTACTTGAAAGGACCAAGGAGCACAGGATTACGACTCACCACCTCTTTGTCGACTTTAGGGCAGCTTACGACAGTGTGGACCGGATGGAGCTCTACCAGACCCTTGAGGAAATGGGAATACCTAAAAAGCTGACGCGCATGGTTAAAATGACCATGAAGAACTCAAAGTGTGTCGTACGTATTGGAGCCGACGTCTCAGAGGAGTTCTACACAAATAATGGAGTGAGGCAGGGGGATGCACTCGCATGCCTCCTCTTCAACCTAGCCGCAGAAGGGGCTGTCAGGAAGTCGGGTATCCAGGTTGGTGGGACCCTGTTCAACAGACTGGTGCAGCTGCTGGGTTATGCGGACGACTTTGACATTATGGCCAGATCCAAACGTGCCTTAAGGGAAGCATTTCTTGCCCTGGAGGAGGCTGCAAGAAGGTTTGGATTAAAAGTAAACGAGCAAAAAACTAAGTATATGCAGGTTGGAGGGCTAGGAAAACACGAGGCGTGCTTTGAGGTTGGACAGTACAGATTCCAGGTTGTCAACAACTTTACCTACTTGGGAAGCGAGATAAACAACCAAAACGATATCACCCAAGAAATTAAGCGTAGGATAATAACTGCTAACAGGTGCTACTACAGCTTAGCAAGAAACTTCAGGAGCCGATATCTGTCAAGGAAGACAAAAATCAAGATATATAAGACAATAGTCCGCCCAGTACTAATTTATGGCTCGGAAGCATGGGCTATTAAGAAGGCGGATGAAAAACGGCTCTTGGTGTTCGAAAGGGGGATACTGAGGAGGATTTATGGACCCATCAAAGTAGGCGAGACAAGGAGGAGACGTAAAAACATGGAACTGTACGAACTCTTTGAAGATAACGAGATCTCCAAAATCATAAAATTGGGAAGACTTCGATGGGCTGGCCACCTGGCCAGAATGGATGATGTCGAGATTCCGAAGAAAGTGGCCACAGAAGAGATCTTAGGAACAAGGAGAGTGGGACGACCAAACGTAAGATGGATGGATGGTGTGACCGAAGACGCTAGGACTCTTCTCGGCGTGCGGGACTGGAGGACTGCTGCACAGGATAGAGCCAACTGGCGGAGGCTACTTGAGGCGGCTCGGACTCGGTGACGAGTTGTTGTGCCGGAAAAAAAAAAAAAAAAAAAAAGTGGAGGTGGACCAACCCCTAATCTCCCAATCGTATAATTGTGAATCACTTGAACTCTCATTGTTGTATAATGTTTATATTTTACTAGCGACCCACCCCAGTTTTGCTCGGTCATAAGGCATATTATGCCTACATAATTTGTCTGTGTAATGTATTTTTTTTATTACGTACCGGCCACGAAGGACCACGTGAATATGGTTAGACTTCTATGGGAGTCTTCTTTTTTTCTTTCTTCCCATCTCAGCTAATGTACTTAATTATATAGAAATTTTAAAAATAAAAACAAAACCAAATATTTCTTTATTTCTTTATAGGCAAGCAGCGTCTTCGGTGAAACCCATCGATATTTCAACCCATTTGCACAAAACCTCGATAAATTGCATAACTAAACCTTCCTGGCGAATCTATTGGTGATAACCGCATGAAAATCCATGCAGTAGGTTTTGAGTTTACCACGAACAAACGCGGCCGAGGACTTTGTTTTATAATATGTATAGATTATCAATTAAAACTGCAAAAAAGATCAAATCTTTCATCCCAATTAATTCATTTTTTTGTAAATCCAATTTTTATTTTATCCCATCTTTTATGTAAAAAAAAAAATATTCCACGACCACTATTTTTTTTATGTATTAGAGAAATATTATTTTATCATTACATCGCGTTTTTATTATTAATTGCCATCTAGTTTTCATGAAATGGGCTACTACGACCTGCCAGCTTGCATCGACTACATTCTTGGCCTAACTGGACACAAGAAGCTCCACTACTTCGGCCATTCCCAAGGCACTGCCACATTCTTCGTCCTCGCTTCGACGAGGCCAGAGTACAACGAAAAGGTGAGGCACATGTCTGCCCTGGCTCCCGTGGCCTTCTTGGACCACACCAGAGGAACGGTCCATGCGTTGACTTACTTAGTGAAGGAACTGGAGGTAAGGATATAATAATAAAATCACTTTGTGGATATGATTGGAAGGAAGAATTTATCGCAACGAATCAAGTCTCTTAAGTGGCAAGGAGAAGTGAAAATTTCATTTATTCAAACATCAACAATATTTAAAAAACATCTAATTAGTATTACTGTATATTAATGAATCTAGTATCTAGTAATATGAATCTAGTAGTACTGTGTATTAATGGATAAAGTTATTTTTTTAATAACACTCGCTTGCAAAAATGTTTTACTAATTACCTTCTGTATTTACACAGAAGAAGGGTAGCTAGAAAAGATATTTTGTACACTTTTATAAATAAAAAAATGACTTTTGAAACAGAATTATTAATTGAAAAATTTTGATCGAAACTTTGAATTGAGAATGATAAAATGTTACTGAGATTTGCATGTTTTGTCATATTGAAGTCCGTCTTTGGTGCCCTTCCAAGACAAGCATTAAACAAAATGTTTAAAAAATAATTCTATATTATTCAAAATAAAAAGAGCATTTGTTTTTAAGAATATAGCCCCGGTGAATAGTACTCAAGCCGAATTTTGTACAGATGGAGTTAATTGTACTGTGTCATAGTGTAATTCACGAAATTTTTGACATAAAATAGAGTTGTGATATTAGCAATAACCCTATTTCTTGCCAATGCCTGACTTAGCCAATTATTCAATACCAAAAAATTATGATTGCGTTTCCTCAAGTTCAAGAAACTCTTTTTTGAGAAAATTCGACCTAACCATTTATTCACTGGGGATAACAAATTAAACTAGCATTAAAATAAAAAATATTATAATGTAACTCACATTAGCTCATAAAAAAAATGTACAAAATTTCAGCCCCATGGTTTTAAGATCATAAATTTGAAAAATTCTTCATGGACACAGAAACATGGATCAGCATTAAATTTTCAATAGATGATCTTGTGACCTTCTAAGTTGAATTTGTTATTTGATTAATACAAGTGGGTACTACTTGCCAAATCTCATATCATGATGTGCCACTCATTCTAAATACTTGTGTTAATATATTATGTATAACAAAGTAGTAAATTTTAATAACTATAATAAAAAATATATATTTTCAATACAATGCGCAACGGTAATTCTTTTTCGGCACGGGTGCGTTATTTCTTGCTTGTTAATTATTTAGCGCTGTTTCGAAGATTTGTGGCTTTTTGTTGGAAGGCCCAATTATCTTTTTCAAATTATATTTTTTTTGTTGTGATTTAATGATAACTTGTTTTATTAAATTATTTTTTAAATAACTTAGTTAATAAATTATTTATTTAATGATAGCTGTTGGCGGAAAAGTTTAATATACACGAGTTCTTGGCCGACCATTGGTACATCCATATGTTGGAGAGGATCCTCTGCAGAGCTCACTCGCTAACTCAGAAAATCTGCGACAATGTCCTCTTCATCATTGCAGGTTACGATTCGCAACAATTGAACGTGGTTAGTAAACCTACAATTGGTACTTGTTCCACAGCTTGCCGCTTGGTGATAGGGGTAGTTCCTCGAAGGTGGCCTCACGTTTTGTTAATCTCCCTCATGATCTTTTAGCTTTTGTAATCTCTAAAATTTGAATAGTTAGAAAAAAAATAGCCCTAAAAAAATTCCTCTAGAAAACAAAGTTAGGGCTTATTTTACAACGACTAACATACCCAGCAATGGGAGTAATTTAAACTGGTACAATTTCCATAACATAAGAATGCTCATATAAGCTTCAATCGATGCAAAGGAACTGGAGATTATGCTAGATTTTAATATACAATTAATTACCTATCTGGTTGTTTTTTCTTATGGTTTTTTACTCATTTATCGGGAAGAAATGGTGGGGGAGCCCTCGGATAAGATCGTGACATATAAATGACGCAACGTGACATCACTTTATGGGACTTTAAGCCGGCAAACTGCGGAATAAGTACCCTACTATTTGATATTTTTATTATTAAATTAAGTCACGATATTTAAAAAAATATTAACATTTTTTTTTAGACATTAATACCGATAATCTTAGACTACACTCCTGCAGGAACATCGATAAAACAGCTGGAACATTTTGCACAAATAGCAAGAAGTGGTAACCATTCAATTCATTTTATTAAATTAATAATTATAATAAAAGTAATTTATTTTATATTTTGAGAAAAAAAGACCTGTACAACTAAAAACCATGAAGTGTCTTGGGTTCAGTACGCGGTAGAGACTGTATTGTTTCGAGAACAATGACTGTGCAGAGGAATGGATTTGTGCTAAATCACCTTCAACCACTAGTTTTTTTTCCTATTAAGGTTAACTACTTTATAGAGGCTGGGTGAACCCCAGGAAAGTCTGAAGATCTCACAGAGCCGTATATGGCTGCTAACAGATTAAATAAATCACCTCGCGCTCTATCTCTGAGCTCTACCTTGTCCCCATTTTATATTTAAACATAATTTAATTTATAGCTAAAATTATGACTAGACATTATTTAGACATTCAAACCATTTAACAAGAATAGAAATTTATTCGCGAAAATATAAAATGCTGAGAGAGCCTAGGCCCTTCCGTAATGACCGTACATTTCCTCCTCTCTCCCTCCCTGAATCATTTCTGATATATTCTAAGTCGTTAACAGAGGGCTCTCAAATAAATGATTCGTTTATGATAACATAGATAAAAAAAGCTAAAGTTTATTTTAATCTTAAAGAGATTAACCTAATGTTGAATAATTTTGTTTTCCTAATTGTTTTTCCATACATCTGAAAGATAAAATATTTTA